>OX422207.1:554240527-554840527 GCA_949130495.1 Sambucus nigra
GGGTCGTTTGGGGGCTAGTTTGCGTTTTCACCGTTTAACGGCTTATTTTTAAGTCTAAGTGTGATTTTGTAAATTATCGTCATACTCTCAAACCGGGAGACCCTGGACTACGCGGTCAGTTCCTACAAGTTAAATTGGTCCCATGGAATGTGTCCATGCCTCCTACGGGGTCGTTTGGGGGCTGGTTTGGGTTTTCAACCTTCAACGGCTTGTTTTCCAGTCTAAGTGTGATTTTTGCAAATTATCATCATACTCTCAAACCGGAAGACCCGGGACTATGCGGTCAGTTCCTACAAGTTACATTGGTCCCGTACGAGGTGTTCATGCCTCCTACGGGGTTGTTTGTGGGTTGGTTTGAGTTTTCAGGCTTCAACGGCTTGTTTTCAAGTCTAAGTGTAATTTTTGCAAATTATCGTCATACTCTCAAACCGAGAGACCCTGGACTACGCGATCAGTTCCTACAAGTTACATTGATCCTGTGCGAGGTGTTCGTGCCTCTTACAGGATCGTTTGGGGGCTGGTTTGGGTTTTCACCCATCAACGGCTTGTTTCTAATTCTAAGTGTGATTTTTGCAAATTATCATCATACTCTCAAACCGGGAGACCCGGGACTACCCGGTCAGTTCCTACAAGTTACATTGGTCCCGTACGAGGTGTCCGTGCCTCATACAGGGTCGTTTGGGAGTTGGTTTGGATTTTCACCCTTCAACGGCTTTTTTTTCAAGTCTAAGTGTGATTTTGGCAAATTATTGTCATATTCACAAATCGGGAGACCCGGGACTACGCGGTCAGTTCCTACAAGTTACATTGGTCCCGTGCGAGGTGTTCATGCCTCCTACGAGGTCGTTTGGGGACTGGTTTGGGTTTTCACCCTTTAACGGCTTGTTTTTAAACTTAATCGATATATTTTGAAATTATCTTCATATTCTCAAACTGAGATGCGCATGACTACGTTGTCAGTTCGTACAAGTTACATTGGTCCCGTGCGAGGTGTTCGTGCCTCTTACGGGGCCGTTTGGGCCTTGTTTGGGGTTTCACCCTCAAACAGCTTATTTTCAAACCTAATCTACGTATTTTGAAATTATCGTCATATTCTCAAACCGGGACAATCGCGATTACGCGGTCAGTTCGTACAAGTTACGTTGGTCCCGTGCAAGGTCTTTGTGCCTCTTACGGGGCATTTTGGGGGCTGGTTTGGGTTTTCACCCTTTAAGGTCTTATTTTTAAGCTTAATAGATGTATTTTGAAATTATGGTCATATTCTCAAATAGGGAGACCCGCGACTATGCGGTCAGTTTGTACAGGTTACGTTGGTCCCGTGTGAGGTGTTCGTGCCTCTTAAGGGGCCGTTTGGGGGCTGGTTTGGGTTTTCACCCTTTAAAGGCTTGTTTTTAAGTTTAATCAATATATTTTGAAATTTTCATCATATTCTCAAATCGAGAGGCCCGTGACTATGCTGTCAGTTCATACAAGTTACATTGATCACGTACGAGATGTTCGTGCCTCTTACGGGGTCATTTGGGGGCTGGTTTGGGTTTTCACCCTCAAAGGGCTTATTTTTAAGCTTAATCAATATATTTTGAAATTATCATCATATTCTCAAACGGGGAGACCCGCGACTACACGGTCAGTTCGTACAAGTTACATTGGTCCCGTGCGAGGTGTTCGTGCCTCTTACGGGGCCGTTTGGGTGCTGGTTTGGTAAGTTTCTTTAAAGAATCCTTTGAAGAGAATCCAAATTGATGTTACTCTAAGTGAAGTAGCCTAAGCTAGGCACTACAATAAATTACGGTGCCTAAGATATGCATGTTAAATGTAATTGAACGAGAAACGTACAAATCATCATCATTATGAAAAAGAATAGAAAATAGAGGAGGAATACTTTATGAATTATGGAAAATTGTTGAATAATATAGTTGATTTTCCAAATATTATGGCAAAATTGTCCTCATTTAGTATCCTTATGTTCTTTTACTGTATAATTTGTTCTTTTATAGAATTCAGAGCAAGGTAATATGATATCAACTGCCTGAATTCGTGCCCCTAATCTCGGATGTAGATTCTTAATAGTTCCCACCCTTTCCTATTATTAAACCAACCTACAATGTGAAAACATTTCAAGTGAGAAATGGTAGGGAAATATACATGCACACTCAAATAACATACAAACAAGTGCCAAAGAAATATACATGGCTACAAAACATAAACCTAAACGAAATACTTGTAATTTGGTTTCCACTCGTGGAACCTTCATCAACTTCAGAAAGAACTGAAATGTTCATTCACCAAAATGATTGTTAGTAATAAGAACAGATATTTATGCGATTCCATAGACCCATTACCAAAACAGGAAGAAGAAGAACAAGAATAATAATAATAATAATAATAATAATAATAATAATAATAATAATAATAATAATAATAATAATAATAATAATAATAATAATAATAATAATAATAATAATAATAATAATAATAATAATAATAATAATAATAATAAGAAGAAGAAGAAGAAGAAGAAGAAGAAGAAGAAGAAGAAGAAGAAGAAGAAGAAGAAGAAGAAGAAGAAGAAGAAAAAGGGTGAAACTTAATATGGACCTACAATCATTACATAGATACGCCAATAGCTATGAGGGTAAGCACTTCCAAAGGAAGTCATAAAATTTTAACATGATATGATAATAGCAAAAAAAATTAAATTCAAGTTGAAAGTTTTAGAATTCAAAATTTTGGATTGTTTGATCCTTAATTACTCAAACAACATACCTGCACCATTTCACTATTGAATTTCAAACCACTAGATCCAATAAGCAAACACGGAAGGAGATAGCCAACAATCTATATCTGCAAATATAAGCAAATAATCAGTGAGAACTTCTTTCACTTTTGAAAGTATGTCAAATACCTAAAGAGTTTTATAAGGTGGGTGATGCAGTACCATTAAGGGAAGGTAATTTTGACTCGATAAACCTCTTTTTTGCTACATTATGATCAGAAGAACGAAAATAAAATACAAATCTAGAAACAGTAGCAACATCAAAATGGATCTAAGCAAACGAATAGAAGATCCATAAAACAAAGATGATCAGGCAACAAAAGCATATATCAACAGCAATACACAAAGTCTTAACAACTCTATTTTTTCAACAGCAATACACTACATTTCTAATTCCCATATATAATAAGTCTAATAACTTCTCTGAAGTAATTCATGATCAATTAAAATTAAAGATTCGATTAAAAAAAGATGTAATTTTGAGTAAGCATAAATGAACTTACAGGTAAAGGATAAAAGAAAGGGAGATGTATGATCATCCTGTAGGTTCGGCGCAAAAAGCTCAAAGTGGAGCTGCCCGAGTTAATCTCGTCGGCGACCAACATCCAACCAGTCAGGGACGTATCCATGAATTGTTGTTAATGGGGGGCTAAGTTAGTGGTGATGGTTCGAGGACGGGAGGCCCCGAGCCGAATGTTTTGAGGTTATTTTTGAGTATTTCACAAAAATAACGTAATTTATTTAATATAATGCAAAGAGAAATAAAAAATCTAGCGAACATTTCGCTCCAAATTTAAACCAACAATATCCTTAATTATCACCTAAAATTAGCCCTAAAATTCAAATTTAAACTATCAATTCAAACCCCAAATTTATATCTACAAATTTACTAAACAATGTGTATAAACCTCTTCATAAATTGACTGATTTGACAAAAAAAAATTAGGGTTGTTAATATCCCCAAAAAACTAATAGCATTACATAACATCAATATTCCCTAAAATTGAAAGCATAACATGAGGAAATTGTATCCCAATTTTAATTCTACATATTAACTCTAATATCCCTAAAATTAGATACCCTAAATAAATATATCATTATAATCTTAATCTTCAAATAAACAAAACAAACAACAACAATTTACCTCGCGTAAGAACTTAGAAGCAGGGGAGAGCAATGTCAGTGTATCTAAGCATCAGCAACATTTACCTCACGTAAGAACTTGAACCAGTGTTCCAACCGCCTGCCACCACCAGCTGGTGGTGGTCCGATTGATCTGAGAACCCAAAACCTAACAGACATGAGCTCCAGCAAAAAACCGGCACATGTCATCCCTTATAATCCCATCACCGGTGACCAGTCTCCTAAAGTCGTAGCTACATACTATCTCATCCACCTCCATGCCACATCTACCCCCAAAACCATATTTCGACCAACCAACTACCTTAAACTCGTAAACCCAATAACCCACAACTCCAAACCCAAGGCAACCCAGGTGAAATCGGCCAAAACCAACCTATGTCTCGACCCAACACAAAACCCGTTTACCTACCCAAACTATAGATACTCCCAAAATCGACTTCCTTCAACCCCTTGTTCTCTTCAACCCAAATCAGGTGCAAAACCCTAAGCTAAACCTATTTCAGGCCCCAGAATATTAACATCTTCGTTCCAACACAAAATCATCTTAGGTGATGCGACAAAGAGAGACTCACGCAAAAGAATGAACGGGGAAGAAAATTCTTGGATCCAAATGAAAAAGGAATGGAGTTTAATATTTCACATTTTTTAAGTGCTTGGCTCCAAATGAAAAAATCAAATGAATTTTAATATTTCATATTTTTTTATTTGACACACTTTTAAACCATGCCAGATTCTGGCACTGTTTTAAACCGTGCCAGAATCTAGCACTGTTCTAAACCGTGCCAGATTCTCTTTGTCCAACTGTGCCAGTTTAGCAGTTTTGGTGTAGTGGATATGTGTGCATGTTTATATACATAGTGGAGATAGGAATCCTCGACTTGTATCATGGAAGAGATAAAGCGAGTCATTCGTAGGAAGGTATAAAAATAATATTAAAAAGATATGATTTACGCGATTCCCCTACGTTGATCGTTATAATGGAACGATAATGCATATGGAGTAATACGTCACTAAGACTAAGTATATAGAATATAAGAAGATTAGATTTAGAGAAGATAGAAAATGAGAGAAAATTGAGAAAAAAGGACTCGAGTCTCGGGTTTTACCCCAAGATGCCTACGTAGCCTATAAAGGCATCAAAGTCCATGTAGTTCGCATACAAAATGAGGGGTGGGGTTTATCCCATAAATCCAAATGGGGGATCTCTTATTTGTGAGTGTGTGTGTGTGTGTAGAAAAATTGTTTTAGTTGTGAAAAAAGTACGAGAATCCCGATTTGGAATTTATGAGCAAACCCTCTTTTTCTTATTTTTTGGGTTTTATTTATATGAAAGTAGCAGATGTGCAATAATACTAAATAAAAAGTATATTAGGATGTGTGAGATACGATAAAAATGCTAAGTAATAAAACAAGTTATTGCGAAATTAAGAGAATTTGGAGAGAAAGTTGAGAAAATTGGACCTTCTTTAAGATCTTGAGCTTCATCTTGAATTTTTGAACTTGGATGATGATGGAAAGTGTATAATTCACCAAGTTTGATCAAAAGGATGATGAAAAGTGGAAGCTGGGAAGGGATTTGGATGTTGAAATTGCGCTGCCTTCGAGAGAGGCCTTTGGGATTCGTTGAGAGAGATTTGGATCAGATATGGGCTCTCCTTGCAAATGAATTGAAAGCCTCCTTTTATAGGCCCAGTTCACTGCCAATCGGCATAGATCGGGTCCTGCCTATCGGCACCTGCCGATAGCAGGGTCTGGAACCTGCCATTTGGTAGTGTGTTTCAGGCCTTTTCAGAAAATTGGCTGCCATGGGAAAACCGTTGGTCAGAATCGTGCATGGGGTAGACTGTTGGAAAGGTGATTTAGATACATTTGAAAGTCCTTTGGACCGCTCCCAGGTTTGGGAGTTGACTTTGGGTCAAATATGGCTCGGAAGCATTTGTCGATCCATTGGACAGGGAATCGTTTGGATGCAAACGGATCGTTCGTCCGCATGGTAAGTCTGAATCGTGTATGGGGCGGACCATTGGAAATCTTAGGATATGTACTTCGACATTCCAAAGAGTTTGACCTGGTTTGGGGAGTTGACTTTGGCCAACCGGTCCCTGGAAGCATTCGGTGACCTCTTGGAGTCAAACGGATCGTTCGTCCTCTAAGTCAGAATCAGGCATGGAGTGGACCATTGGAAAGGGGTTTTAGTTCCCTTCGAAGATTCATTCAGTCTCAGTAGAGCTGAAGAGTTGACTTATGTCAAATAGAGCCCCAGAGCGCCCTATGGTCTCTAGATCAAGTTTTGAACGCAAACGAATCGTTCGTCCGTTTGGTAAGTCAGAATCGCGCACGGGATGGACTGTTGGAAAGGGAATTTAGTGCCCTTTAAAGATTCATTTAGCTTCGGTCGAGCTGAAGACTTTGACTTTTTGTTCAAACAGAACCCGAGAGTTCCCGATGGCGCTTCTAGGTCAGTACTCGGGGTATGACCTAGGTTTGTAGTGATGAAGGAAGGTACTAGGGACCTAAGGAGGGTTAGGGGTTAACATAATGGGGTGTGTACAGATACCCTCGATGGTGAGTTTGGAACAAATGATAACCGTCGAATAGACACCATATGATGCTTTTGAGGGAGTATGACCGATTCAGAGGGTCGAGGTCAATTCTAAGGACCTGACGGGTGTGTTGTGGATGAACAACTTTGTGGGTTAAAGCCAAATCTATGGGCTTAAGTGATGAGGGTGACCAATTTTACAGATTAAATCGAATTCTGCGGGCTTAAGGTGAAGATCTAATAATCGAGGTCAATTCTGACCTAAGAGTGGTGACAATCGAGGACCGAGGTCAATTTTTACCTAACTCAGATGAAGATCCAAGACTGAGGTCAGTTCTGACCTTAGAGTGGTGACGAATGAGGCCAATTCTGACCTAACTCAGGTGACGATCCAAGATCGAGGTCAGTTCTGACCTAACAGTGGTGACAACTGAGGACCAAGGTCAATTCTAGCCTAACTCAGGTGATGATCCACGATCGAGGTCAATTCCGACCTAAGAGTGGTGATGACCGAGGACTGAGGTCAATTTTGACCTAACTCAGGTGACGATCCAGGACCGAGGTCAATTTTGACTTAAGAGTGGTGACGACCGAGGACCGAAGTCAATTCTGACCTAACTCAGGTGACGATCCAAGATCGAGGTCAATTCTGACCTAAGAGTGGTGACGATTGAGGATCGAGGTCAATTCTGACCTAACTTAGGTGACGATCCAAGACCGAGGTCAATCCTAACCTAAGAGAGGTGACGACCGAGGACCGAGGTCAATTCTGACCTAACTCAGGTGATGATCCAAGACTGAGGTCAATTCTAACCTAAGAGTGGATAAAGATTGGATTTTGATTCTGCTGGAGAAAGTGCTTTGTGATTTTGATCTGAGCTGGGGAGCTGATAATTGGGGAAGCTTTTGTTTCCTTAGGAGGCCTCGCGAGGGGGGGGGGGGGGGGGACAACCAATTTTGGTGATGTAAAAAACTCCGTTGGGGAAGTGACCAGGCCATCCATAGAGATCCTCCGGGGCTTTATCGGGAGGACATTTACTTGGTTTTTGAGGATTCCACTGGGAAATAGGGTTTCTGCTTGAGGGAATGTGAAATTTTCCTGGTGAAAATGCTATAAATCCTTCCTGGAATTTTTAGGAATTTTCTGAGGATTTTTCGGCACTTCTGGTATTTTTTAGGAATTTCTGTACGAAATCCAAGGGGGTGCCATTTGGAAGTGGCACAAACTTTTGGACTGCCTCAGGAAGGTAAGGAGTCAGTGCCGATCGGTATGGTGGAGGTTAGTGCCGATCGGCATGCCGCTTGGCATCCTATATAAAAGAGGAGAATCCATTCATTTTTTTCATAGCTTCTTTGCTTTCTCTCTTTCTGCGATTCCTCTACAAATTGTTCTAGCATTTTAATCTTTAAGAAATGGCCGCTTTTGTGAGCACCGCAGTCCATAGGGAGTGGTTGACCGTTGATGACTGGGCGAATATGGAGTGGAGGGTCAGGGAGCCTCTTACTTTGGGGAGTGAGAACTTCTTTGATGTGTTTGAGCCTGTTGTGGATGAGCGGACTTTTTTGCGAGAGCCATCGCGTCATCGCTCTTCGAAAATGACTCCTAGCAGTTATGTAAGTAACCTAACCTTTGGCATTCCATTCTTTTTGGTGATTTTTCTTTCTTTCTTGACTTCTGATGAGATTTTTCCTTTTTGTCAGTCTGATATTTCTTTGAAGAATATGTGTGCCCGCGGGATGAAGGGGCTCAGGGATGTCAGGGAGCATCTCCCACATGTGGTGCATTGGGTGGTATCATCAGCGGGTTTTGGGAGGTTGGCATCTGCGCTGGATGAGATGCCTCATTCGAAAGCGGTACTATGCGCTTTGGGAGAGAGGTGGTGGGATACACTCACACCTTCCATTTCGGCTTCAGGGAGATGACTTTGACTCCCATAGATGTGCAGCAGCTGTTGGGACTGGATTGTGATGGAGAGCAGATACAGGTGGATGGATCTTTGTGGGTGAGATCGGAGGCAGTGCATGCGGCACTTGGTGATGTAGGGAGGATTGTTTTTGGGGATTCTATCCGGCTATCCCTACTGAAGGATGTTCTGTTGGGCAGGGTGATTGATGTGGAGGATGGGCTACAAGTGAGGAAGATGTCCCGGTTATTTATTTTACTGGTGTTGGGAGGTTTCATGGTGGCGTCGAGTGGCAAAGTCGTCCATTTGTGGTTCTTGCCGTACCTGAGGATGTTTTCGAACATCCCTTTCTATTATTGGGGGAGTCTGACTTTAACGACCCTTTACTCTTCTCTGGATGCATTCAGCCGATGCTGGTGGCTGACTTTTATGGGAGCCACATACCTTCTTGAGGTATTCTTTATTTTGCGCATTTATTTTCATGCATTCGTATTTTCCTTTCATGCATTCGCTTTTTCCTTATGCGTTTCTTTTTGTTTGTGAATTCAGATGTGGTTCTATGAGGTGATTGGGTACAGTACCCCGTTGATCGCTCTGAAGGATGACACTGTTGGGGACTCCTGCCGATTGTATCGATGGCGTAAGGCCAATCGACAGTCGAAGGGATCTCTATCCCTGGAGGCGGTACATCAGGTCTTGAATGACCTGACTAGTGGTAAGGTAAGACTCTTTCCATTTTCAGTATTGGTTTTTTGTGCCTTCTGATCTTGTATTGATTGATGCATGCTTGGAGATTTTTAGGTAACCTTTTATCCCTGGGGGACAGCCATTCAGGATGTGGGGACGACCGGGGTGAACGAGCAAATGAGGTGTCTACTGGCGCATGAGTTCGGCCATTCCTGGTATCTCGGGGAGAGGGTGGTTCGCCAGATTGATGAGGAAGAGGTGGTGGTGTGACCTGCACAGCCTGCTACGTCGATGAGGTGGGAGCGATTGCTATCAGAAGATGTGAGGATCGCGACGATGATCGGCGAGTCCTACTTGTTGTACACTGATACGGCTTTGCCGTATGACTATATGCACTTTATGACGAGCTGGTTGATGGCGCCCAGCATATATGATGCCTTGCCTTTCCATCCTGCAGGTTCGAGTCGGGTGGTGGGATCTTCCCACAGTGGTGGCGGTCTGACGGCATCTGTGGCGGTTGTGACCTCGGAGGTTCCTTTTGTGCGATTTCACACTCCTTCGTACAACATTCGGCGGGATGATGGAGGGATGGTGCATATGATGCATCGTCCTCATGCGATGGATCCGGAGGAGTTGGGTTTGACAGAGGAGGTCCTTCGGCCTGTGGTATACCTTTTTGTTCTTCTCTTTCTTTATATTTTGGTCATCTCTGCTTTGATACTGATTTTGCTTTTTCCTTGCAGCAAGTTTGAGCATCGACCATTTGGCTAAGAGACATCGGAGACCGGATATCCTCGGTGACTGCCCATATTCGGGATGCGATTCCTATTCCTTCTTTCTTGGTGTCGTCTGCCTCGTCTGGAGAGGACTCTGGCTCGGGTAGTGTTAGTGCATCGTCTCGCCATAGGGGGAAGAGAGCACGTCTTAGGGGTGGAAGCTCTTAGTGAGAGAGAGAGAGAGAGTGGGTTAGGGCTAAGTCCCGTTGCTTTTTCTTTTTCTTTTTATTTCCAGCAAAAATGATGTAACACAGAAAATAGATAGATGCAAATGTAATGGAGTTTTTTTATTATCTTTTATTAATGATGAATGAATGCATGCACATGTGCTTTTTACTTTGCTGCTGAGACCGTAAAAAGGAGAATTTTTGGAAAAAAAAATTAAGGAGAGTTTTTTAATTAAAAGGGGAAATTATATAAGGAGGAAAAAGGATTTTGAAATTCTATTGAGAATATCAAGTTATATTTATTGAGTTTTTTTATTTGACAAAAGAGGAAAAAGGGGGAATTTCTAAACATGGGGGGCTACCGATCGGCAATCACCCTGTCCTGCCTATCGACAATTAAGTCTAGTCCCATCACTTCAAAGCTTTGAATGGTACCTTCTTCAGCCTTTTGCATTTTTTGGGGTAAGATTTCCTTCGATTTCTAGAGGGATTATGTCTCTTGTGAGGGTTTCAAGTATAAAAAGGGGTGAAGGTTGAGTTTTTTCATCACACCTTCGCATTCTTACTTACATGCCCACATCTCTTAGCCTTGCAAGATGGCTCTCCCTGGTAGTATTGAGTTTTCTAACTACCTCAAAGCCTTGGAAGCAATGTGCTCTTATAATGTCGACTATGATGCTTTCAACATGTGTCGAGTCTACTTGTGGCGCAATCGGCCTATTGAATGGAACATGCTGATGGCGGCGGTACAATTCTGGTACCCCGAAGACCATGTATTCCGCTTTGGGTTGGATTAAGTTTGTCCTACCTACGAGGAATTTTCTGTGATGCTGGGTAAAAATCCCAGTGTTGCTGCGGCTTTGCCCAAATTTTCCCGTTCTCCCAGGGATTTGTTGTTGGGGGGATGATCACCCTTCCGGCGGTGTTGCAGTCCGTGCATTTGCGAGAAGTAGGTGATGCTAGTTATGGTGGAGCCATTGCTCTGGGCCTCATTTCAAAATTGTTGTTGGTGACTGGGGAACTGTTGGTGGACCCGCAACTTGTAGCCATTACTTCGTGGATGTCATACCATTGTAATCCTGCGTCGGTGATACTGGCGGAGACACTGAACGGTTTGGATGCTTGGCGAGAAGGTCGTTATGAGTTTTTGAGGGGTATCCCTGTGATGCTGTTCATGTGGTTGTCTGAAAGATTCCGCTTGGCAATCCCTCCAGAATATCCTTTGTCGGTTGTGACCAACTTATTTTCGTGTTACTTCATCCGCGTTGGCCAGGATATTACGAGTTGGGAGAATGGGTTTGTGGAGCATGGGGCTCGAAATTTGTGTTGGTCAGTGGCTTGGTGGGGGAAGTTGCAACCTGTTCTGGAGCTATGAGATTACTCATATGTGCCGATGGTTGGTCTCGGACATACCTCTTTTTATTTCCCTCTGCGGATTCTGCGCCAATTTGGCTGGGCACAGGTCGTGCCACCTCGGAACTCCAATTTCTTTCCGATAGAAGATTTGACTGAGCGCCTACGTCTGTTGCTTGGATCTCTGTGGGAGAATCGGCGTCCATCGACCCGTCCTTCTCAGTCTGTCGAGAGAGTTTGGCATGTCCATGGGGATTATATGAAGTGGTTGTGGAGGAAAGTAGTCAGTAAGATGTTGGCAGTGGAGACTGGACAAAGGTGGTTTGTTTTATTTAACATCATGGATGGGGGCATCGTGGTCTTTTCTATGATGGTTCGGGATCATCGATCCATGGAATGTTTACGGCATTCTATTCAGGCAGGGGAAATTTGGGGGCCCTAGGATGTAGAAGATGAGGGTGCAGGCTCCTCTGGTAGTTGTGGGTAGGACTCTTAGAGAGTTCATTTATGTAATAGGGAATAGGTGTGGGGATTTTATTTGGTTTTTTATGGAAGTAGGGGGAAGGCATTTATCCGTTCCTTTTCTTATGTAATCCATGCTGTAATTTCTTATTAATGAAATAAGAAAGTTTCTAATCATCCATTTGTGTCTTTCGATGAATTTTGTAATTTTTGAATTATCTATACCGATTGCTATGGCATACATAATCCTTTTGTTCAAGTTTTTGTTAGAATGAACTGTCGTTCTCGAAGATAAGAAAAAAATTGTATTTTGTGAAAAAGAAAGGGTCGTGCTCCGGTAAGATATATGAGTTGCCTATGTACCTCTGGGGTTTTTGAAAAAAAATATTTTTCTTGAAAATGTTTTTTTTGCTGAGGATCAGACCCACATAGTTTTGGGTAGAGGGAAATTAAGAGATTTTTTTTTTAGAATAGAAGGGAAATGAGAAAAGTCATAGCGTGCCGAGATTTCGAACTAGGGGTAGAATTTCTAGAGACGGTCCAAGTTGGCTGGATGAGTCGTCTCTTCCCCATCTAGGTCAGTGAGCATGGGGGCACCACCGGATAGGATTTTCTTGACAATGTAGGGGGCGCTCCAATTGGGCTTGAATTTCCCTCTAGGGTCCCAGATGGTTTCTATTATCTCCTTGAGGGCTAAATCCCCTTCTCGAACACCGCGATCCTTGACTCTCTTATTGAATGATCGCGCTATTCGACGATGGTACCCCTGTATGTGGTAAAGAGCTTTCAATCTCCTTTCATTTAGGAGGGTCAGCTTGTCGAGATGGCTTTGGCACCAGTCTTTTTCACTAACTTTGCTTTCGAGCATGACGCGCAGCGAGGGTATTTCCAGCTCCACAGGTAGGATCGCTTCCATGTCGTAGACTAGAGAGTAAGGGGTAGCCCCAGTAGAGGTTCGGATTGAGGTTCGATAAAACCAGAGGGCGTACGGGATCCGGTCGGCAGAAACCCTACAGCTTCTGATCATCTTGCTGATGATGGCTTTGAGGTTCTTATTGGCGGCTTCAACGGCACCATTGGTCTGAGGTCGGTAGGGAGAAGATTTATGTCTCTAAATCCTTTACTCGTTGACTACTTCAATGACTTTTTCTTCGAAGTGCAACCCGTTATTTGACACTAACTCATGTGGGACCCCATATCGGTAGATGATATTTTTCTTGAGGAATTTGGCCACTTTCTTGGTGTTCAATACTGTGTATGATTCAGCTTTGACCCATTTGGTGAAGTAATCAATGAAAACTAGGATGAACTCATGTTCGTTTGAAGCCTTTGGTGTAACCTTCCCTATGACATCGACACCCCAGGTGGAGAACGGCCAGGGAGAGGTCATGTTGTATAATTCTCGCGAAGGCAGGTGTTGAAGATTGGAGAACTGTTGGCATTTGAGGCATCTCCGGACATAGGTGGTGAAATCTTAGGCCATAGTGGTCCAGTAGTAGCCTTGTCGGATGATCTTCTTGGCAAGCATGTGACCATTCATGTGGGTCCCGCATTCCCCGCTTTGGTTCTTCTTCATTGTCATCGCAATCTCAGCCCCTGCGATACAGTGTAGATGAGTTACATCAAGTTCCTCTTGAGTAGAGCTTTATGACAGATGATGTACTGGGAGGATAGTCTTCGGAGGGTTATTCATTCTTTCTTTTTGTAACCCTCGGGATACCAACCATATTTGAGGAGGCACCAGATATCATAGTACCAGTAGTTAGATAGTTCGGGATCTTCGGTGGAGACAAGCTCAATATCGTACTAGTGGATTGGTTGGTCTTGCTTTTGAACTAAGAAGGGCGTCATTATTATTCCTCCAGTCATGTCGACCATGGAGGCCAAGGTAGCGTGAGCATCATCTAGGTTATTCTTTGCTCGGGGTAGGTAATGAAAGGTGATATCTCATAATCGGGAGGCTAACTCTTCTAAGTGGGCATGGAAGGGTTGGAGATTTTCATCCTTGACTTTCCACTTTCTGAGCACTTGACCGATGATGAGGGCAGAATCCCCGTAGACATCAAGGTATTGAATACCTTTCTTGAGAGCAACTTTGAGTCTTACTGTGCATGCCTCGTATTCCGTCATGTTGTTGGTGCAAGGGAAATCGAATTTGATGGCGATGGGAGTGTGGGAGTCATTTGGGGTGATCAGAAGTATCCCAATGCCATATCCCTTTTTATTGGCAGTGCCGTCAAAGAACATTTTCCATCGAAGGTTTTCTTGAGAGGTGCAGAGGATGTTTTCATCTGGTAATCCGGAGATCCAAACATCTGCTTCTTCTACAGGGTAATCAGCGAGGTAGTCAAAGATGGCTCTTCCTTTAATCGCTTTCTATGTGATGTACACAATATCGAACTCGGTTATGAGCATCAACCATCGGGCCATTTGACTGGATAAGGCAAGTTTCTCAAGCAGGTACTTGATGGGATCCATTCGGGATACAAGTTTGATGGGGAAGGCGATCATATAGTGTCACAACTTTGGGGTGACCCAGATAAGTGCAACACACGCCTTTTCTAAAGTAGTGTAGTTGACCTCGTGCTCGACCAGTTTGCGACTGGCGTAATAGATGGCTCTTTCCTTGCGAGAGTCCTCAAGGTATTGGGCTAGCAAAGCCCCGGTTGCAGTGTCGGTTATGGTTAGGTATAGGAGCAAAGGGAGACTAGGCTGTGGTGGCATGAGCACTGGAGGTTGGGTCAGATATTGTTTGATTCAGTCAAAAGCCTCTTGATAGGCCTCATTCCAAACCTTGGTTGAATCCTTTCGGAGAATCTTAAAGATCGGTTCACAGATGGAGGTTAGCTGGCTGATGAACTGGCTAATATATTATAATTTCCCCAAAAAACCTCAGACTTCTTTCTCTATTCGGGGTGGTGGCATCTCAAGTATGGCCTTCAGCTTTGCGGGATCTGCTTCTATCCCCTTCTCACTGACTATGAATCCCAATAGTTTTCCCTTTGTAACGCTGAAGACACACGTCTATGGATTGAGTCTCATCTGATACCGTCGCAGTCGTTCGAAGAACTTCTGGAGAGTGGGAAGATGACCTTCTCTAGTTTTGGACTTGATAATCATATCATCCACATAAACCTCGACTTCTTTGTGAATCAGATCATGCGGGATGGTTGTGGCATCCCTGTGGTAGTTAGCCCCAATATTATTGAGATCAAATAGCATGACGGTGTAGCAAAAGGTTCCCCATGGGGTGATGAATGCATTTTTTTCTTAGTGGTCTGGGTTTATCTTGATTTGGTTGTATCGGGCAAACCCGTCGACGAATGACTTGAGAGCGTGACTGGTTGTGTTGTCCAGGATCATGTCGATATTGGGTAACAAATAATCATCCTTCGAAGAAGCTTTGTTTAAATCTTGGTAGTCCACACACATTCGAACCTTCCCTCCTGATTTTGGCACAGGTACAATGTTGGCTAGCCATGTGGGATATTCGATCACACGAATGAAACCCACGTTCAACTGTTTGACCACCTCTTCTTTGACCCCGAGCGACCATTTAGTGCGAAGTTTTCTCAATTTTTACTTGAACGGCTTGTAATCGGGGAGAGTGGGGATCTCGTGCTGAGCTATTTGAGGATCAATGCCGGGCATATTATCATAGGACCATGCGAAGACATCCATGAACTCCTTTAGCAATTCTTCGAGTTTTGCACGCTCATTCTCGTTAAGGGTGGCCCCTATCCTAATCTCGCGCAATTGGCTACTAGAATCGAGATTAATAACAACAGTCTCTTCTTCACTAACTTGAGCACGGTTATGTTGTTTATTATTAACCTTATTTAGATCAGTTAAGAATTATTCATTTGCAAAATCATCATCATCAAAAGTTCGATTAGAATCCAAACAATTAATGTAAGGCACATCAAGATACTCAAAATCTTTGTTTATTTCATTGGTAGGAAAAATAGAATTGAGAACCTCATCAAAAGAGGTCTTGATTACATTTGAACAAGGATAGACAATAGAAGAGTAAATAGGGTAAACATTGGGGTTAGGGGAGATTTCAAGAGGTAGAACTGGTGCAGCATGCCAATTGAGGAGGTGTGTATCAGCAACTTTAATCAGATGGGATGGATCCATTTATGTAATGCATGAATGAACCATGCGGAGTGCCATCCCCAGTGTCTATAAGTTGAAGGAATCTTCAGAATCACTTTCCTCACTCTCTTCGATATCATTGATGAGTAGTTGTACCCGGTGTTGGAAACTTTCGGTCCATGGGTAGCTATCTTGGAAAAATATCTCCATTCCAGGCTTCATATTCTTGTTTGTGTGGCCATACCATGGTTCTAAAAAAACACGAAAGAGGAAGTCTTTGCCTTCTTTGATGAATCATCCATTCAAGGAGTCTCTTGAGATAGTTAGGATGCAGTCTAATCTTCTCTTTGATCGAGACTGGTGGATCATTCTGAGTTCTTGTTCTGATGGTTGATACCCTAAGCCACCAGGAGGGAAATCTTTCTTCAGTTCGATAGGCTCAAGTATCCCTTGTTGTATTTTCTCTAGCCCCAGTCTGGGCATGAAGTGCATGTTTCTGAACAACTGAATCACATTGACATTTCCATAAGGGTCATATTCTGGACAAACCTTTTCTTTAAAACCGTCCCCTGCCGGGAGTAGGAGTGGCTCAACTCAGAATCCTGATAGGAGCATATCATTTGACCCGTGTTGAATCTCAAGGATTGGATTGTTGGTGCTTGCACCCTCGACATTTTCGTCGTCGCCCAAAATGGTGATGACTCACCATCGACGAAGAACTTCAATTTCTAATGGAGTGAGGAAGACAAACCCTTGATACTGTGGAGCCAGGGTCGTCCGAGCAATAGGTTGAAATAAGCTGGGATGTCTATGACTTGAAATTCAACAACAGGGTTTATAAGGCCAACCCCTATTACAAGTTTTATGGATCCCATCACCTCCCGGACGGTATTATCATAGGCACGTATAGCGACGGAGGTTGGATAGAGGCTGATTTCTTTCAGGACTAAGCACTTGAAGGTTCTCAATGGGCAGGCATTCAAGGCGGATCCGTTATCAATAAGAGAGGGTGGCACGACCTTCCCCATAACTTCGATGGAGATGTTGAGTGCATGATTGTGATTTGGCCCAATTCTGGGGATTTATTCTTCAGAAAATGATAGCACTCGGGTAGTGGTCAAGGATTCGACCAGATTTACCGCCTCTTCTAGTGTGGTAGGAGGAACTGTGGGTCCAGTGAGCAGCTTGATTAAAGCATTTATGTGCAGCTGGGAAGACATGAAAAGCCCCCATAAAGTGATGTTAGCTCGATTTTTCTCCAGTTGATCGAGGATCTTGCTCTGCTCGATGGTCATCTCTGGCATAGGAAGGTTTTCAACACCCTTCCACTTGTCATTTACTGGTAGTGAGCTTGGAACCTGGTAATGTCTCCCTGATCTGGTCATGTGATTTACTGAAGAAGGGAAGAACATGAATCCTATTTCCTTTTCAATATCAGGTTGTTTTGTTACCCTGTTTATTTCTCCGAGGAGTTCTTCAAATGATATCATACCACATATGTCGGCTATTGGGCCAATTCTTCTTGAATCTTGTTGTTCACTCGAATCTTCGAATTCTTCCCCACCCCCCATCTGGTGGAAACAATCTTATCTTTCCATGTAAAGTCGATGCATTCCATAACTTCAATAGCTTCTTCATACAGGTCTTCCCATTCTGTGGGGATATGTATGGTTAAAGTGACCAAGAACCCTTGTAGCTTCAATGTATCAAGTAACCCGGTGATACTACAAATGTTGTTGGTTTGCCCGAATAATTCTGCCATAATCTGGATAACATCATCTATGTTGACTTCATCGGTTGGTACCACCCACTTGTCTGAATCTTGGGCCCATTTCCATCCTTACAAGAATAGTGTACTTAGCCTTTGGCAATCGATGACCATCTGTGAGGGAAATTTTATCCCGAACTCTAGGAGTTGGTTTAACACCTTTGACAATTCCATATTTCCGTTTTCAGAACGGGTATGGACAGCAATGCATGCTTTGGTAAGGAGTGAAAGTTACTGATCAATGAGGCTAGTAGGGTGTAGGAGGAAATGTGGGCAAATTTGAAGAGGATTAGGAGAGTATATAGGTGTTATTTTAGTTAAGGGATCGAAATCTGGGTTTTCTTCTGAGAAGATGGCATTGGTATGATTTGGGAGTGGATTGTGAGTAGTGTTTGGCTTAGGATTGGATGGTGGGGTGATGGTACCCTGGTCAATGAGATCTTGGATTATGTTTCGAAGGTAAAATCATTGGTCGGTGGTATGGCCAGTAGTTTGGTGAAAGGCACAATGAGCATTGTCCTTGAAGTTTCTTGGGAGAAAATTTGGAAATGGACGGGAATCCAAGGGTTTGATGGGGCTTCGTCTTAACAAGGCTTCGTAAACTTTGGAGAGGGGATCATGGAGCTCAGTGTATTCCCTTCGGATGGGGGAAGGGTGAATTTCTGTTGCCCATGATGTGGTCGGTTAACAGATGTTATTGATGGTTGAGACTGTAGCACTGGGAGGCTTGTCATTCTTTCTAGGGGCGAACTGTGTGGACACCTTCTTCGGTTCAACCTCTGTTTTAACAAGGCTTTCCTCGATTTCTAATCATGCCTCTCTGAGAGCTCGGAAGTGGGGATATTATTGTCCTTCCATTGTCGTTCGGGCATGGGGCAAGAAATTCTTCTTCACTATGTTGACATGTTCCTCCTCAGATGGCCGATTGGTCGTTGTAGATGCATGTTCCCTCCACCGGGTTATGAAATTACTAACTGATTCCCCAGGGTTCTGTTTAAGAAACTCTAAATCACGATGGGTGACCTCAAGCTCTTCTTTGTATTTATACTGCGATATAAATTCTCAGGATACATCCTCCCAGCTACGGATTCTGGATTCTTTGAGAGACAAAACCCATCGAAGGGCACTATACTTAAAAGTTTACTGAAACAATTGGGCCATCACTTCTTAAGAATCCCCTAGTAGAGTCATGGAATGATGATAACTGCAAAGATGAACAATCGGGGGTCCACTCCCTCCAAACTTCTCGATATTTGGCATCTTGAACTTCTCGGGTAACCTCTCTTTAGGATTAGTGGACATGTGGGTGTAGTCTATGTAATTCAAAGATATTCTGACTTGGTCAAACTTCTTAGTGAGCATCTTGAGATCCTCTTTGACTTTATTCAACTCCTCCTCTTTTGGATCAACGACCATAGGCAGGTTAGCCACAGGCTGGCCAATGTTTGGCATCGAAAGATGGGCAGGCGGCGACCCATTGATAGGACGCGCACGTGGAGCGTGTTGATATTCTTTGGGAATCCAGATAGGCTCGAGTGGATCCATAGGATGAGGGAATAGGGCCTCGGGCTCTTGAGGAATAGGACCTGGTTTTTTTTCATCCCTCGGACCTCGGTTTGGAAGTTATCAATCTTAGACACGAGCTGAGCTAGGACTACCGTCAGATCCGGCTGTATGACTAATACTTGATATTTATTCTCTATGGAAAGTCAATGGATTACAGACTCGAAAGAAGTAGTAGAGGAACGAATGAAACTCTGCGGTGATTTAACTGAAGATCGAAGCCATTAGGGAGCCAGGCCAAGGGCTTACGATCGACCTGAGAAGGCGTAGAATGGGATTTATTTTTGATAAAAAGGGAAGAAACTATTTTTGGATTTTTGATAAAGAAGGGAGAAATGTTTTTGGATTTTTGATAAAGAAGGGAGAAATGTTTTTGGAGACAGAACTCAGCATGATTATTATGTTCTCACTTGTATTTAATTCTCCTAAATGAAATGCTGGAAGGGACCCGATCCTAAAAAAGTGGGGTTTTTAATTTATGCAAAGCTATGGTTGGACTTGTAACTAGGCTCACGGACAGGGTCTTGTTTTAAAAATGCACAAAAATTGGGCAGTAGGCCGACTCGGAATTTCAGCAGAGTTTCGGGTCGAAACCGGCAATCTAAAGTGCGTGTCCTAGGTTTGACACCTATATGCGGGTATGCAGTTTTTTGGGTGAATCGTCATGGGTTCTCCCCTTTGGCATAACTTCCATGATATATGTCTTGCTCTTGCAGGCAATCGGTACATGTGAACAATCCATTCGATATACCTGAGTGTACGTGAATTGCCTCACTCTATACCTCGTGGGGACGGTACGCGTGGGAGTGAATTCTATATACTCAGCGTACGTGAACGAATTCCCTGGGATATACCTCCCGCAATGACTTCGGTCAAGCGGTACGATGCGGGGGAACTGTTTGATATACGTCGAAGGTACATGGCTAATGGAAAGTGAGCTGCGACCTGCCGGACCAGCACCCATCACGAAGTGACCCTCCAGTTACTGGGTAAAATTTGGACAATAACAATACTTTTTGGTGATGTCGTGTGAATCATGCATGATTCTCTTATTAGTATCTTATGATGAGAATGTCTTTCTTGATTATGCCAAACAGGGAGTAAAGGACAAGTACCAAAGGTACACCAAGTATGGATGGATGATGCGTGCAACATGTAGATATATGTGATCCTAGGTGCACGTGGTGCGAAGTGTACGTGGAGAATTTTCTACAAGTGTGTGAACAAAAGCATAAGCACGGGATACACATGGAAAAGGGGAACATACAGATATAGGGGAAATATAAACAAATATAACATCCATGCAAATAGAGTCAAGCCCTCAAAACATACAAGTCCCTAGTGGAGCCGCCACTGTGGCCATCCCTGATCCTCTCCTGCGGGTGGGTGCACGAGGGAAAGGATCCTCGGGTCCCGCGCATCCCTCTCGGGAGCGCTTCGGCCAGCATCATTTGAGATGAGGTGTAAAAATGTAGAGAGATTCAGAGTTGCCAGTCTATTTTACTCAAAACAGATAAAAGAAAAAGAGGAATCCATCCCGAAGCATGGCATCCAAAGACATACTGGTGCATACGAAACCAAATGATTCGAGAAGGGTTCAGAGGCTATGTTACGAAATGGGAAGGTGTTAGGCACCCATTCCGCCCTTTCGGTCTCTCATGGATATTTGCTATTTTCCTTTATATTTCCCCGTGATATGTGTGCATGTGTATATACATAGTGGAGATAGGAATCCTCGACTTGTATCATGGAAGAGATAAAGCGAGTCATCTATAGGAAGGTATAAAAATAATATTATAAATATAAGATTTACGCGATTACCCCTACGTTGATCGTTATAATGGAACGATAACACATATGGAGTAATACGTAATATGACTAAGTATATAGAATATAAGAAGATTATATTTAGAGAAGATAGAAAATGATAGAAAAGTGAGAAAAAAGGACTCGAGTCTCGGATTTTATCCCAAGACGCCTACGTAGCCTATAAAGGCATCAAAGTCCACGCAGTTCGCATACAAAACAAGGGGTGGGGTTTATCCCATAAATCCAAATGGGGGATCTCTTATTTCTGAGTGTGTGTAGAGAAATTCTTTTAGTTGTGAGAAAAGTGTGAGAAAAGTACGAGAATCCCTATTTGGAATTTCTGAGCAAACCCTATTTTTCTTATTTTTCGGGTTTTATTTATATGAAAGTAGGAGATGTGAATAATACTAAATAAAAAGTATATTAGGATGTGTGAGATGCGATAAAAATGCTAAGTAATAAAATAAGTTGTTGCGAATTTAAGATAATTTGGAGAGAAAGTTGAGAAAATTGGACCTTCTTGAAGATTTTGAGCTTGATCATGAATGTTACAGAGCAGCCCTTGCACTTGGATGATGATGGAGAGTGGATAATTCACCATGTTTGATGAAAGGATGGTGAAAAGTGGAAGTTGGGAAGGGATTTGGATGTTGAAATCGCGCTGCCTTCGAGAGAGGTTTTTTGGATTCGCTGAGAGCAATTTGTATCAGATCTGGGATCTCCTTGCAAATGAGGTGAAGGCCTCCTTTTATAGGCCCAGGTCACTGCCGATCGTGGAACCTGCCGTTTGGCAGTGTGTTTCAGGCCTTTTCAGAAAATTGGCTGCTGAGGGCAAACCGTTGGTCAGAATCGTGCACGGGACAGACTGTTGGAAAGTTTATTCAGAGACCTTTGAAAGTCCTTGGACCGCTCTCAGGTTTGGGAGTTGACTTTGGGTCAAATATGGCTCGGAAGCGTTTGTCGATCCATTGGATGGGGAATCGTTCGGACGCAAACGGATCGTTCGTTCGCATGGTAAGTCTGAATCGCACACGGGGCGGACCGTTGGAAAGGTTAGGAGATGTATTTCGACATTCCAAAGAGTTTGACCCTATTTGGAGAGTTGACTTTGGTCAACCTGGCCTTGGAAGCATTGGGTGACCTCTTGGAGACAAACAAATCGTTCGTCCGCATGGTAAGTCGGAATCACACATGGAGTGGACCATTGGAAAGGGGTTTCAGTGACCTTCGAAGATTCATTCAGTCTCGGTCGAGCTGAAGAGTTGACTTAGGTCAAATAGAGCTCGGGAGCACCCGGTGGTCTCCAGATCAAGTTTCGGATGCAAACGGATCGTTCGTCCGTATGGTAAGTCAGAATCGTGCATGGGACGGACCGTTAGAAAGGAAATTCAGTGCCCTTCGAAGATTCATTCAGCCTCGATCGAGCTGAAGAGTTTGAATTTTCGGTCAAATGGAGCCCGGGAGTGCCCGATGGCTTCTAGGTCAGTAATCGGGGTGTGACCTAGGTTTGTAGTGATGAAAGGAGGTACTAGGGACCTAAGGAGAGTTAGGGGTAACATAATGGGGTGTCTACAACACCTTCTCCCCTACAGATGGACCTAGAGAGATCCTCGCTAACCAAATGGTGCACATATACAACTATAGTAATATTAATGATACATATACTAAACTCGTTCCTCATGTGAATCTAGTGCTAATAAATTATCATGTCTCGCTCGTGTCACACAAAACAGACCCCAATAATCCCGGGATAAAAGTCATACTTTTAATTGCCAATAGAACTAGCGGTTTAAATGGTTCCTTGACATAACAACCTCGTCCCAACTGAACCAAAAACTTCTTATAATTATTGCCCTTACTAGGAATCCCGTCCTTATCCCCCAATTTTCTCCGGATAAGACCCACACACGTGTTTCTACTCTACACATAAGACACTTATCTGTGTCATTCCCCTTTCTCTAGCCCTACTAGCCATGTCCGGGTTGTCATTCTCATGGAACTAGTAGTCTTACCCCTAATTGCTAACCCCGTTCTCCCTTTGGCTCTCCTGGCCCTATCGGACTCGTTGGTGTCCTTAACGGCCCTAACTGAATCCACCGTCACTTGGTAGAAATTTTCTTAATCTCAATCGCTAAAATGGATCCTCTACTGGTATCCCCTCCTGTGGTGCCTCATTAGCACCGTTAAATCCCGTCTTTCCCTTCTATTAGATTCCCTAACTTTGTTGGCTCCCTTCTCACGGAAGCTTTGATATTAAATTATAAAATGTACGACATTGACGACAATGATACCAACCGTTTTATCTGTATTTCCACATCCATGCTTGTATATTCTACCCATGAGTCTCTTATTAACATATGGACATTCTTGATTCTCCATATCCACCTCGTCAGGTATGAAGTCCGCTAAACACTTCAACTCTCCTTCATAACCGACAACCATACGGTCCTTTTAAAACTAGTATTGAAATCTCCTTTGCCTCTCTGTTTAAACAGTTAATGAGAGGATTTTGGGGTCAAATCGTACCCCAAATACCTTGTTATTCATGGTTTTTCTCCATAGTTGTGGTGACTGACTCCTAGCACTACAACGCACTCCTATGAGCCAAAAATTTCCCGATATAAAATCTTGGGTGCCATTGCACTCCAACCTACACAATTACCTTTGGATTATCTCCTTCCATTGACCCATCACACTCCCTCTCTTCCCCGAATCCTTACGGATGGATCTTCGAAAGAGTTCCTCCGACTCCCCCCACCTTTTTACCGACTACGCTAGGTGAGTGTGAATTTTCACCACTGCTTTCTACAACGGTGCTTAGAGAAACTACTGCACCCTAGTGATTATACCAATGACATCTCGCCTGAACAATAATCATGGTGACTTCTATCATGGTCACAGTTACTAGAACATTCCATGGCTTATGTTGAGCTTCTCCATGTGCAGTCTTTTTGACGCCCCTCGTTGGTTGACCAAAGTTGTTTTGGTGTTCAAATCCAAATCAAACTCGTATATGAATAGAATCAACTATACTTCATTGTAGGGGAATGTGTGTCGCATACTTAGAGGAAAACAACAATCCTATAATAAGGATCTATATCAAAGAATGCTACACTGAAACTTAATAAGCCACACAGATCCTAAGGACTCTAAAACCTAATGCTCTAATACCTGTTGTGACACCTTGCCTACTAAAATACCGGGTGGCCAGGTAATAATAAAAATAAAAAGTTGGTCTCATATGGATAATTCTTTGCATTACTCTCGAAAATATTTCAAAGTTAATAACAACCTAGTAATTTAAATAGACCGGTGCCAAATTTTATCTTGCAATAATTAACACCATACGAAAATAAATAATAATTAAACCATCCACACAAATTGGTAACTCAATCCAACACAAATGAATAATATGAATAAAGATAATCGAACCAAAGATCGGTTCAACAATAAAATATAACGGTAAACTGAAACAATAACCTGGATACACAAGTTCAAATAAATAACTGAATACTATACTAATGTAATGATCCTACACTAAGAATAAATGAACAAAACATCTATGTCAAAGTCCTGCAACTTCCACATGAGCTGCAGCTGTGCATCCCTAGATAGAATCCTCAAACTGGGCTTCCTTGTGGCTGGACACCTAAAAGCTTTTAAAAATATTTTGACACGGGTCAGCACCCAAGTACAACATTTTGAAAATATTTAGCAGGCAGGTAAATTGTAATAATTAAATATGCATGCACATTCTTCATATTTAAGCCAGTGTCACACTCTCTTGAGGTATAACTCACCCCTCATTTAATGTGCATGCCTAACGCTTTCCTTCTAACCTTCCCCCTAACTAGTTGCATCACACCTCTTTCTACTGCACTACTCTAACCCGAGTATTCTTACTTTGATTATTAAGTTATCTTCTCATTAACTTATTAATCGGTTCATCTATATTAAATCATATAACGTTTATATACATTATACAGGAAACCCCTTTTTAAATCATATAACTTTCACACTAGTTATATAAGCAATAGATTCACAATTATGTATTAATCCCATATATAATTATCTACTCATATTATATACATACTAGTATACTACAACATTCACAAACATGTCACGTATGATAGCCATCCATTCCCGAGTAATAACTCAACGGATGTTTTCTATAAAATGGTATCATGTTCCAGGTATGCTCACTAACCTGGCTACCTCATGTAAGACTCACTCTCGAGCCTGGGTAAAAATAATAAGCGTAGTGGAGGAAATTATAGTTCCGTCAGTGTGAGACTGAATCATACCCAAGAATTCTCACCCCGAAAATAATCACAACATATAAATATTGGACGCTATGACCTAGGGATTATACTATCCCTACTCCTCAAGCTAGAAGATTCACCTACATCACGCAACCTCCTATGATAGAACTAGAGGGGTATGTATTCCATAAATATCATATCTATAAACACAAATATATGTATATCCTATCACACTAACCTTAAACATATATTTAATAAAAGTTCGGCTAACCTGTGCCTAACACATGTAGCACTAACCCAAAAATACCCAAGTCTATAGCCCGACTTGTAATTTAATTAATCCCACATTAATTATTTTTTTTTAAAAAGTAGCGTCACCCAACTACCGTACCTAGACTCACTCATTCGGTACGTATCATTAAATTTAATGTTCGATAATTTATTATATATATCTATAGTAGATTAAATCGGCTACCCCGTGCCTAAATCCCATCGCACTAGCCTAAAAGATATCCGAGTCGAATATCCGACCCTTAATTTAATTAATTTTACCTCCATTAATTTTTATCTAAATGGTATCACTCAACCATAATGCTCGAACTCACTCCCTTCGCCCATATTTTAACCTTTTAAATTTACGACACAAAGTCCCAAAAAGAAGTTTGACACACTTCTTAAATTTAATATTCCTTAATACCCTTCTTCGAACATCCTATGTATTTTCCTCCATTTAATATCTCAGTGATTAAATGCTCCTTAGTCCACAATTAAATCCTAAACCAAACAAGTAAAAGGAACGAACTGTCAAGGGTTTTGAAACATCGCTCGAACGAGAACATTGGTCGTTCAAATGGCATCCTCTATCATTTGAACGACACCTTTTGTCGTTCGAATGGCATGCTACGTTCATCCCTTCTCCTTCTTCTTCACGACGTTGCTTTCTTCCATAAACGCTCCTCCGAGCTTTGTTTCTCTAACCCATAATTCTATTCCAACAGTTCCAACATAAATTCCTTCTTTTAAACTTATTCAATTCATGGATTTAGTCTATACCCATCACTAATTTTTATCAAGATTTATTTAAATCCCAGATTCAGTTTTCTCTTGATTTCGTTAATATATTCTTCTAATACTCAACATCATAAATCAAATAATCCTATTCTGCAACTGGGTTTCAACATAGTTTAATTTCAAACAGTTTTAACGTATCCTATATCATCAATTTAACTTTTTAATCCACATCACGTGTAAATATTTCTCAAAATCTATTTCAATGGTATAACCCACCCCAAAATGAATACACCCACCATGATATGAATGGAAATATCGCAATTTAAATTCAAAGCGTGTTCAACCACTTGCTTGAATAAATTCGCAGGGTCTGATTTCCTTTGTTATAAACGGAGGTTTGACGAAGAACAATTCTTTATTTGGTTCCCAAAAGCTCTCTCAATTTCTCCCTATTTTCTTCTCTGCAAAACTAGGGTTTTCTTATTAAGTTATGTCTTCCATAAACTCCCTAATGTAGGTTTTATATTTCAATCCCGAAATTAAGCTTATGGGCCAAGCCCAAATGACCCGAACACTCCGTGTTAGCCCGATTATGCCAAAAAAAGCCCTGAGATCCAATTAATACCCTTGGGTACTCTTTTCTGATTATCTCAACCTATTTGGAATCAATCATGCTCTCAGAATTGCCATCCGAATGACTTTACTAAAATATCCAACCTCGACCTCAAATTATGAGACATTTGAATTTTAAAAATAACCTGAATTAATCAAATTTAAATTCACTAAATTAATTAAATCCTATATCACCAAATTAATTCATTTATATATTCTCATAATTACGGGATGTTACATCATGTCCAATTCATTCCTGAATCTAATTATCATAGTCATATTTTGAACTATCATAGAAGTTCTCAAACAATCAGATAAGTTATTATAGTTTTAGATAAAATAATAGGGTTGTACACGCAACTCTACTGATAGGATGTCAACTCCCTATCTGGGTTGTGAACTATTCAATTGAACTAGAACTGGAATTCTAATATCTATTGATCAAGCTGAGTTGAACTAACCAGGATTCCTATTATGTACAATTGATCAACATGTTAATAAATATATTTAAAACATAATTATAACCTATTCTCACAAACATGATTCTCTTATCAAGTGAGCTAGAAAAATCATTTTATAAAGAAATAAAATGTCATTACATGGTTTAAGAATAAAAACCTAACACCACATGCACCAGATATCGGGAGCATGAAGTCTTTATCGGGTTGAGGAACCTCCAAGTGGAGTTCATAATGAAACGAGTTTGATCTATCACAACTCACTTATCTAGTTCTTTCCATATGAAACTATAAATTCCTCCACATCTCAGACTATATCCCTTATTGCTGAAATATAGTTCCTTCTTTTCAAGTTACATATAGGGGAATAAATATCATCTAAATGTCGAAACGCCAATACTGACAATTCTTTAAAAAAATCATTGCTAACTCCTATCTCATTTGTGATCTTTTCTCACCAGTGAGATAGGAGTTCGAACGACCTTGACTTTATCCATTGGTATGTCATGCCCTGCCCAATACAAATGACATTAAGGATGCTTGTTTTCTTTCTGAAAACTCAAAGTATCTCCCTCATGCTCACATGTGCACTTATTATGGGAGAAATATGGTTGGGGTGGAGTTAGACATGATCTTAATCAAGCATATAACCTTTAGGGAGGTAGCGATATCTAGGAGTCATATGATCTCATTCAAAATGGACGACATGTTTCATATGTCATATATGTGGTTCCACTTACCCATTTTCCAAGTTGTTATAAAATGGATGGTTTTATTTTAGGGTGATGGTCATGGATTAAGATTTTTCCCTCAGAATATCGTTAGTTAGATAATTAAAGCATAATTCTAACAATTTACTAGGTGTAGAAATCTCAAAAGTGGAAAAACCAAGGTTAAATTGATTGAAAATAAGATAAATGCATAAAACAAATATTATATATGATTGTTAGAAAAGTGATTATGTTTGTGGCCAACCTAAGCAGTTCTGCCCCACAAATGTAAAAACTGGGGTCAAGGAAGAAAAAAATTTAATGGCACTCGCGGGCTCCCAATGATATAACGCAGTTGTCATCAAGGATGTGTTAAATGAAATATTGGAGTCGCTGACCTAGTTTACTCAAAATAGGAAAAAGACGTAACCGTCTCCGAAGATGCGACATAAAAGAATACTAATGTATACGAAACCAAATAGATTCCAGGTTCAGGACTAAGTTAAGAAATAAGAAGGTTTGATGCACCCATTCCACCTTTTCGGTCTCTCCTGAGCTATGAAAATATTTTCCTTAATGTGTGGGCTGAAAAGTTTATATATGTGTGAACAGTACATGAGGATAAAAATAATCGTGTCTGCATCATGGAGAAGATGAAAATAAGTCATTATAAGAAGTACAATTAAAAGAAAGAAAAAAACATAAAAGTAGTCAGAATATGAGCAACACGCCAAATCGTAACTCACTATGAAATAGTAAATACGCATGTCAACGGGACCATTGAAAATTAAATAAATGACTAAAAATGGCTACACTACGAGCGATGAGCTGGATCGTGACTCACTATGTATAACTGAGTAAGAATGCCAATAGGACCTCTAGAATGGAAAATAAATAGATAATAATAGATAGATTATAAGCGATGCACTAAATTGTGACTCACTATAAGCAAGCGTGTACACATGTCAACGAAGCCTCTAAAGAGTAAAAATAGATGAACTAATATACATGTAAAACACTAGTGAAAATGAAGTGAGAAGACTAAAATAAGAAAAATGAGGACTCGAATCCCAAAATAAACTCGGGATGCCTATGAAGCTTTAAATTGACATCAAAGTCAACGTAGTTCAAAAATAAAACAAAGGTGGGATCTATGTCATAAATCCAAAACTAGAGTTTTCCCTCTTAATTTGTGAAAAAGAATGTACAAGTGATGAAAATGTAAAAAATAATGGAAGAAAACTCTAATTTGGGGTTTATGAGCTAAGCCCTCTTTTTTACTTTTAAATTTATGAAAATAAGTTTGTGAGTGTATAAATAATAAAAAAGTTATTAGTAGTGAGAGAACAAGAATTAGTTAAGGAATATGCTAAAACGAATAAGATATAATAAATGAAACTAAATTGATAAAGTTGGATGAATAGAATTTAGACCTTCTAAATTACTCAAATTTTTATTTTTTAAGAGGTTTAAGATGACTTTTTATGGTGATGGAGTGGTGACAAGTTGTGATAATAGGTGAGGTAAGGGAATGTAGAGAGAATGTATTGAAAGTGATGTAATGAAAGTTATCGCAGTAATTTCAAGGCAGAAGGACCTTGATAATAAGGTCGGGATTTCCTTAAATAGGAAACCCTAAAAAGTCAAAAAGATTAGGCTACCCCTTGGGGGTGCCGATCTTCATGGACCTTGTCCTGCCTATCGACAAGTCTGCCAGACTTGACGGCCAAGTAAACTCTTTCTTGCCTGCAGGCAAGGGGAGGTGTGCCTATTAGAGGGCAGAAAATAGATTTTTTAGAAAAATGATCACAAAATTCAAAACCGTAAGTCTTTTTCATGCACGATCGGGACTGTTGGAAATCAAATTCAGAGATATATGAAAGTTTTGAGATACTCTCAGTTATAAAAGTTGGTTGTAGTCAAACGGAGCTCGAGAATTCTCCGTTGACCTCCGATTATGGTTTTTGGGTAAAACGATTTCTAAATACAAATAATAAGATCAATTAGCACACGATCGGGACCATTAGAAAGGGGCTTCCAATCCCTATGAAAGTGCACTGAGATAATAATTAGTCATAGAGTTTACAAAATTTAAATTTTTCTCGTGAAGCATCTAGTTGTCTCCTGTTAGGGTTTAAAAGAGGATCGGGGATCTCAGGTTCGAAAGGACTTTGTGTGGACCCTACAGAGGTGTATGGGGGTTCTAGAATGAGGTTCCTATAATGTCCATGTAAGGGGATTCAGCTCAGTAAGGGAGTACAATTTAAGAAAAGTTTACTTAATACGGGGTGGATACGACTAATCCTAATTATATTAGGTAATAATAGTTTATTGATGGGACTGACAATAAAAACAAATTGTACTCATGGGACCTTGATTCTTCATATATCATAATATAAAATGAAGAGAACTACATTTATGTAGAAAGGTGTACAATTTTGATCATCATACCTTTACGGATATTGTAGGTGATCCAATATAAGAGACTGAGTTAAAGAAAATGATGCTCTTGATGATTCCCAACTATTAATTATTTCTTAGAAGTCCAAAACACATTAGATCTTATAATATATGATCCACCTAAATCAAGCCATGTTTTTGGGCACTCTTGAAGATGGAAAATTCTTTAAAATAAGAGAAAAAATATTATTTTTGTACTCTCCCCTCATAAAAATATGAATATTGTTTTTTATCACCCCCTCTTACCATTCGGAGTGTCTAATTCATCTTAAATCCCTTACCTTGACTTATATATACATAGGTACATGAAGTGGACTTAGGCAAAATAGGATGTTTGGAGAGTTTTGGCCTTGTTGCTTGGTATATGGACTATAATCGGGACACGAGGAAAATAATTAAATATTCTCCCAAACAAAAATATGAAAATCTCAAATTATGCCACCAAATTTATTTTATTTTATGTCTAATTATAATTAATTCAACTGCATAATTAGAACTAAATTCCAATTTCATTATCTCAAAATCACTAGAATAACACGGCTTTATTTTCTGAGTCACATAACACATAATATGATTCTCCTCGTTAAGCATTCAATGCATGCCTTGTGAAATAAAAATTTCTCATAAATAAATTTTCACCACTATCTTATTATTCCTTGAACTCATACTTAACTTATTTGTTTCTATAACGGATTATAAGATCCACCGAATTGGTTTACTATAGAAAATGAAAACTTATAAGTTTCTCAAGGGGGTATCAAAATCAAGAATATCTCCTAGATATGGATTCCTCTAGAATATGATCTCAAACATATTTACAAAGGGATTTCCTAACCTATAGAGATTATTGAATCAATAAATGTTATCTTACCCCTGGAAAATCAAACCCATAATTATGTGAATATTCAAATCTGTATATCCCTTAGGATTATATATTTACCCTTTTCAAACCGTCAGATCGTGCAATTCTATTCTAGTAAGAATCTAAACTCCAATCACCATTGGTCTTGTCCAATATATTTTTGATGTACCGATAAAACCTTCCTCAGACTATCAGATAAGTTTTTGAACTATTAGATAGGTTTTCGTCATTTAGATTAACTACTAAAGTTTTACACACAAATTTACCGATCGGATGTCCACTCTCTATCTAGGCTATAAAATTTTCAATTGTATAATAACAAAAATTTTGATCTTGTGTGATCGAGTCAAACATAACTTACCAAAATTTTTACTAAGTATAATTTGCCAATATATATATATATATATATAAGGCATTCCCACAAACATGATTAATATGTCAAATGAGGTATGAAAATAATAAATGTCATAAATCATGATTTTAAGAAAAAAATCCCAATAATCTTCCACTTGGTCTTAAAGACATGTGCATATGCATCTAACTCCTAATTAATCAACTTAATAGTTAGTAGTCCTGAATATTGAAAGATTAACCGGATGTTATCCAATACATTATAGGTCACAAACTTATCATTTCCCATGTTTGATCCCATGAACCAGGTTATACCTATACTCAATGTGCGTAGCTCTTTTATAGGTCATGGGTCCTCTTGATCTTGAAATCTCTATGATATTTTTATAATATAAAGTAATGGATGATTAAACTAAAGGAACCTCACCCAGTCATTTTAGAATTACTAAGTTATATAGCCTCTTTAGTTTCCTCTACAGTGGAAAAATCTTCGGCCTCCATGATGGAGTCACAAATACATGATTGTTTCTCAGAGTAAACACATATGCTAAGGTATAAATCCTAGAATCCTTATCTAATGAAAAATTGAGTCTTTGAACCTCAATAGTATAAGGCTACTATCGTCTACCCATTTTCACCCGTACATGCATCCATTCGAAAAATGGCTAACTTATATTTTCCATCCTAGTTTCAACGAAGAGTGTATGCATGTGCACCCTCTTAGTCGACTGCCTCTGTGGATGCCCCAATTCGCAATCGGGACTCGAATCTTATCTTATTTTACACCCTAAAAATCTATAAAGTAAAAATTGTGAAACTACCCAAAATAAAATAGGGTTGAAACTATGCATGGAGAAGTTTCTAGGGACAAAAATATAATTCCTTAAAATAAGCCAAAAAGCTAAAAACAAATCCTTATAGGGGGTCTTTAATCGACTGGTTAAAGGCCCCATTTACCCATTTTACCGACGCTCAAAGCCTTTTCATCGAACGGTTAAAAATCTAACCCGATAATTATAGAATCTTTACAATTTCACCCCATCCATACACATGCCTCCCCCCCAACTTGCTCATTTAGCCTAAACATCTCCACTCCTTAATCCGTTTGGTTAAAGTCCCCGATTCAGAACCTGTAAAAGGTTTACCCACCAACATTAAAAAGAACTATAAAACCCAATATTAATTTTTCTTTCTAACTTTCTTCAATCCAAAGCATCTCTGAATCTCAAGTTTTATTAGAAAAATCTCGAGTGAAGTTCATACTTTAGAAAACTTACTTCCTCCAAGAAATAGAGGCAAACCTCTACACACACCCTACAAAAGGAGACACTTCCAAATGAAGCTCCGCCTGATTGAATGGTACCACCTCATAGAGAAAACTTCACCCGGAAACTTTTGGCTTACTCTATAAGCGTAAAGAAACTCCGTAGAAATTTTGGGTCAACACCTCATATACATATTGTGATAAATTATCCATATATGTTCATATCACATAGGTCGGCTCCCGTTTAGGGGACTGGATATGCATTTTACAACATTTTTATTTTAAAGTATGGTTTTCAACCCATCACCTTTATTTGTTGAGCTGAAATGACATACCCATATGTTAAATAAATGATAATCAAATGCTACGACTAAATAAAACATAAAAACATACTTGTAAAATCACTCTTAGGAAAATGTCAGTGAGTCGAGTCATTCCAAAATTTTAATGAAGCAAAAGTCTAAAATTGGAATACTCTCACCACTTCTCAGAGAGAACAAAGATTGTGTCAATAGCGGCACCCCTGAATATGTGTTTTCTTAAAATTCTTGTCAAACATCTTCCTTTGATTAATGTATTTATAAAATATGAATATAACATTCCAACTTATAACGAAAGTGTTATATTACGGACAATGTTCTATAAATATTTTAATATTAAATATTGTATACCCGATATCCCATCACCTACACTCGTAAATATGTCTCGTTTGTGGGAATTATGTTGGATTTGATTACAAGTCTCCTTAGATACATAGGCACTATATTGAACCAATATTATGAATCCTAAGCCTGATAATACTTCTCTCAGTGTATTATTTCTTAGGGATGCCCCCATCTCTAGTCCAAATCCCTTTTTTCCATCATCTCAAACTATCCTGAGGCCTACGACACCTCAAAAAAAAATTCCTTGTCTATAGAGGATACATAGTTCTTGTTCGGTGGCTTCTGGTCTATTATAATACTAAATTCACTCTCATATATCCATACTTGTAGGTAGAAAAGTATGTCTAGAACATTACATCCTTAGCATTACACCTCCAAACTAGATCTAAGGACAATTTCTTCTTTCTAGTGATCACCCAATAATTATAATAAATTATGCTTTTGTTGGCGTGTTTAAGTTCACTCTCATTCTGAACCTCCATCAAAGCTACCTTTTGTCCCACAAATAGTTTATCTACCTCTCAACCCAAGTCCTCACACTCATACACACATCACGTTTGAACATGCATACAGTCGAACTATGTTGGATTTGATCTCTTGGCTACACGGTTATGTAGGCACAATAACAGGTCCTTCGCATGATCACAGGCCTCGACAATATATATGTCGATATATTATCACAATAGAGATGCACTCATCTCTCATATTAAAATTTAACGTTTCTCTCACCTCAAAAGGGAGATCAAACTATCTCAAGTCTCCACTTCTCACTCACACTTATACATTAATGACCTCTCGTTATAAAAGTCAATCTTTCTCACACGCTTACCGCATACCAATGGAAACCTATTATTTAAATACACCCTCACACACAAGCACTCTTGTGTACCAACACCGGTTTAAGTGACATTCGTACACCTCTCATGAATACCATTTTATACCTAAACATATATCTACATTCTAAGGGATTCTCAAACTAAGGTCTCTCAACATGTTCTAAAATAAACTAAAAAGTAATCGCAAAATGTAAAGAGCAAAAATAAGCACATAATTAAGGAAGCATAAAAAATAAGTGGGATGATTAAAACCTTCCCCGCTCGTAACCCAGTTCTCGAACCCCACAACAAGAATCTTTTGACTATTTACTAACCTGAACATGCCTCAGGAAAATCCCAAAAGGTTCGACCCTAACCTTTTTATTTGTTTTATATAAAATAAATTGTCAAGTCTGAAAAATTGATAACCCCTCACACGGAGAATATTTATTATTAGGCCTAAATAGGGGAGGAATGCAAAAAAAATGGATATAGTGTCGAACAGCCTCCAGGGGTAATCATCAATCAATAAAACGATAACCCAAGAGAGGCCCTAGAGAAAAAGCACTTTCAATTCCACATAGTGATCTTAAAAAACCAACAAACCGGTGCCCTCCGCATTGATAATCACTCCTTTCCCTAGTGATAAGCACCCAAAACAGAGACCATTTGACCCAAACCTTCCTTATCCACCCATACACCCCATTTGACCCCTCTGCCGGTGGCCTGACCACAAGCCCGATACCCTTAACTCCTATCATCGGTTCCGCCCTCTCTTTCTCTCTCTCTACAACTCACCTGCTCCCTCCTCTTCTAGCCGACGCCGGCATTCACTCCGGTGCAAAACCCATCTGCCTCCATCGCTGGCGACTGCGATGGCCACATGAGCTACTCGACCCATTACCATACCATACTCCAACCCGCCAAACAGTAACCCATGTCCAACCTTTGAAACCAAAAACCACCACCCATGTCCATACTCATTTACACCCATTTTCCATTTCCAACCCTTAACCCATTTCACCATACAAGCCTTCCATGACTAACCACCTACACAATACAAAAGCAAGACCAAATAATTCCCCATGTTCCTAATAAACCCATTTAATCCCTTTAACCCCTTTTTCCCATAATACCCTTTCTTAATACTTTTCCAAAATAACCCCTCTAACCTCACAACCCACATGCTCCCATGTGCACCCAAATGCACATTTAACCCAAATCAAATTTTTTCCAAATATTCTCACACCTCACACCCCCGTGCACATATGCTCTCACCTTTACCACATGTTCACCATAGCTAATTCCCATTTTTACCCCCATGCTCCATGCCTACTATAAATTAAAGAATAAGACCCCAATCAAAAGAAGGAAGAGCTTTTAGATAGGAATTTTAGAGAGAGAATTGTAGAGAAAATTATCTCTTGTAAATAGTTTTGTTTTATTCTTTTTTATTTTTTTAGATATTTATGAGATTAAATATTGATTGAGATTTAATTGAGTGTTGATTTTAATTTCAAATTAATTGGATTCTCAATTGGAGGGTTGTATGCTTCTCATTCAAGGAGTGAAGTTTATTGAATTCAAGAGATTGGTTTGATTATTCTTCTCTCTACTCTTTTATATTAAATACCTATTGAATATTTGTTTATTATGTTTGATACCATGTTAGGCTAAAACCCCTTTCAAGGGGTGGGGTAAAACCCTTATTTGATGTTATTTTATTTTAATTAGTTTAATTACTTGAAAAGTCCATTTGAATGTTAATTTTGATCCCTCACCCTTAGATTTACGCCTCGAGAGAGGGTAAATGATTTTTGAGAGAAAATCGAAATTCTAGTGATAATACCCATTTTAGATTCGAACTAGAGATAGGGGTTTCTTAAGTGGGGTATTATTACTTGAATTTTAACTCTGAATTTATTTTATAATATTGACATAAATTCTAATTGATCGATCCTAGCGGGTGATTAATTAAAAGGAGTGTGGATCTATTTTTCTAGAGTTGTGGGGTGTTAAAATTAATTTTTTAAAAGATCACTATTATAATTACACTTACAACAAGAGTTGGTTTGTAATTGCGATATTAATTTGGGAGAATTCAAATAATTAAATTAATTAATTAGAATAGCTAAAATCTATGGTGTAATCCCATTCCTTGATTGTTCTCACAATTATTTACCTCACTTTATCTTTTATTTTAGTTTAGACTTTATTATTCATTTTAATAATTTTACAGTTAGTTGTTATCATATTACATTTAGTTTAATTTTGTTTAAACCTCACCTCACCCTATTGTTTTAATATTGAAAAAGCTAAAAAAATTAAAAAAGTGAAAAATAAAAAGTAAATTACAATTGAATTTGTCTCTAGCTTACTCCCTAGAAAGTGGATTGACATCCTTACTTACCACTCTACACTTTAGTTTATTATATTTGTAGGTAATTGAGGTTTTGACTAACTTGCCTTTCAAACAACGACTACAACAAAAAGAAAGTTATCACCCAGAGTCCCTTTAGGGTCCCATAACACCACAATTATCCACTAAATAAACCAACACATAATCTTTGTTCTTTCTTAGGTACTTGAGAATGTGATTTACTATAGTCCAGTTCTCCTCATTGGGATTCGATTAAAATATGCTGACCATGCCAATGGCGAAGCAGATATCTGATCTAGTATACAAAATACCATACATAAGGCTAACCATCATCGAAGTATGTATAAGGTATATTCACCATCCTCTCTATTTGATCAAATGTTTTATTTTAAGGCACTGAACGTGGAAAAGGTCTTTAATTGCCACTTTAAAGAAGTAGTTTCACACGAAGACGAATCTTTGACCTCTTTTAAATTTTTTGTGGGTTGTCTCTCTTTTTTTGTGTTTTCATGGTTGTCTATCTTTTTTGGTGTTTTCATTGGTTCTCTGAAACCCACTGTAATTCTTTTATGAAATAATCAAAAGAACTTCCTTCTTGAAAAATATATTTTTTGGATTGAAACTTCAAACTTTTTTCTCAATATAACTAGAGTTAATGAACTCCTAGATATGAAAATGAAGTCCTCAAATAATATTTTTTTTCATCCATGGAACCCTTATCCGCATTATCAAGACAAAGAAATACATGCATGACTTGGGTTCAAAAAAAATCATAAGGGAAAACCCAAGGTCTACACCATACTAAAACAAAAGAGGACAATAACTTTAGGATATCGCGGAACTAGAAAAGTTCTTTGGGTTTGCCCATACATAAGACCCAGACACCATCTAGAATGATCATATCTGCTAAAGAGGTGCACCTTGTTGGGTGAACAAAAAAAGTCAATTCAACCTAAAATAGAGATATTCTCGTAGGAGGGGATATTTATCAACTCCGAGGAATCCCATGAAGTTAAGGAGAATGAACTCATTCTAATATGGCTCATTGTTGTAGACATAGAACCCCGCACCCAAATGGGAGATTCCCTCATTCTTTATCGAAGACACCACCGTGGTAGCTGTCACACCCAAAACTTACTTGAGTTCTTGGAAACGGAAACACACTTGCCTTAGTCGCACTTTGCTAAGGTAAGTGAGATGGAAAGAAGTGAGGGAGCAAAACGAAGTCAGGTTGGTTGTCTATATGGGTTTACGATATTTTGGCAGTTAACATCCACTGCTACCACTGTGGATTTTTTATTAAGAATGTATATAAAGAGGGGGGGTCCTCTGAGGAAGAACTGGCATTTCGCCTATAGGTACTCCTAGGCTTATGGATTACTCGTGGGATATGTGGGATTGTCCTAAGACCAACGTGGGATTGGTAGTGCATGGTTTTTGGGTCATGATCGGGGTAATCATCCCAAATCATACCCGTATTGGATCAAGTTGCTATTTACGTGGGTAAAGCTTGTTGGAATCAAGGTGAGGATGTCCAAAAATGTGGGAATAGTTGCTGGTTATGTTCAGGTATGAGTTGGGCTTGTCTTAATGCAGTTTTGGGATCAGTTACATGGGTGAACAGGTGGCTACACAGGTTTGCTCAAGTTTGAATGTGGAAATGATGATAACTACCTCGTAACGTCCCAAAGACACGTGTTCAGAAGACAATGCAGCAGTTACTTGAGCAGTTCCTATGGAAATTGCTGGCAACTTTATTTCTAGACACCTGTACCCAGCAGTTGGGGTTGTAAATTGCATGTTACCTTGTATTTAAAGCATTGTAACCTGATTATCTAGGATAGAGAGAGACCTAGACGATTTTGTAAGGGTTCCCTATATTTTGTGAGTAATAAATATTAGGTTGGGGAGTTTTTCCCTGTAAATATTGTGTTGCCTTACTTATTGTGATCCTGTGTATTGTTGTTCGTATTATTACTGGTTTACTTGATTATAGATGCATCACAGGTGTGGGAATTCTGAAAAAAAATTCAGACCTGTCATATTTGGTATTAGAGCCTAATTTTTTGTATTTTTAGGTTGCAATGGCCGATGGAAGTTCAACTAAAACAAGAGAATGTGTTTCCAGGTTAGAGGAACTCGTTGGCACTAATGCTAAAGGTGTTGAAGTCGTCCCTCTTCATGCCCATTACGAGTTATTACGGATTGAATTTGAAAATTTGAGGCGAATTTTGGAGGAGCACATTCAATAAAGTGTTGATTCGCACTCAGTGATCAACACTGAAATTGGTGACATTTTGAATGGTGCTCAGTCTCAATTGAATCGAAATGATGGGGAAATCATGTTATTGAAGGCTGCATTCAACAATGCAGGTAGTGGGAAGACGATAGTGTTGCCTAAGACAAAGATTCCTTAACCCAAACCATTTTCTGGCGGTCGAAATTCCAAGGAAGTTGAAAACTTTCTTTAGGATATATCGCATTACTTCAAAGCACTCCGCACACGGATGCTGAGAAGGTGGATCTTACTAGTATGTTCTTGGCTGGCGATGCAAATTTATGGTGGCGAACACGCATGGAGGATAATTCACGTCCTCAAATCACAACTTGGGAGTCATTGGTTTCGAAAATTAAGGAGCAATTTCTCCCTACAAACATTGTTTGGCAGGCTCATGATAACCTACACCGTTTGAAGAAATCTAGTTCTATTCGTGAGTATGTCAAGGAATTTTCATCCTTGCTACTAGATATTAAGAATTTTTTAGAGGAAGACAAGTTGTTTAACTTTATGAAGGGCCTTTAAAATTGAGCACAAGCAGAACTGCATCAACAAGGTGTTAAAGACTTACCCGCAGCGATGGCGATTGTTGATGAGTTGGTGGACTACAAAACTCAGATGGGTTCCTCAGAGAAGGAATGGGCTAATCATAATAAAGGTAAGGAGAAGAAGAAGCAAAAATGGAAGAATAAGAAGAAGGGCTACGATAATGGCAGTTCTACTCATTCTAATGCTCCTACCCAGTCAAAAGATAAGGCTTCTTCCAATAACGTGCGTTGTTTCATTTGTGAAGGTCCCCATTATGCACAAGATTATCCCAAGAAGGAGAAATTAAACGCTTTGGTTGCTAAGAATGGTGATGGAAATGGTGGGGGAGAGCCTACTAGGGTTAACCCTATTCAACTTCTCAACGTTATTCGTCGAGAAGAGGCACCCGCTGGGGGAAAAGGGTTGATGTACGTTCAGATTCAGATGAACTATGTTTCTATCATGGCAATGGTGGATACGCGTGCTACCCATAATTTTGTTTTTGATCGAGAAATGCAACAGTTGAAGTTGGCGTTGACGAATGATAATAGTAGAATCAAAGCAGTCAATTTAAAAGCAAAACTTATTGGTGGCGTTACTAAGGAAGTTTCGCTAAAAGTTGGTGAATGGTTTGGTATGTGTAGTTTTATGGTTGTTCCTTTAGACGATTTTTAAGTCATTCTGGGCTTGGAATTCTTCACAGAGGCAAAGGTTTTAGTGATACCTTATTTGCAGGGCTTGTTCATTTTGGACATGACCCATCCTTGTTTCATCCCTTTATTAAAGTTGTACAATGGAGTTGAAATGTGTTCGGCGTTACAAGTGAAGGATGGTATTAGAAAAGGGGAAGAAACTTATTTGGCGATGATGTTTGAAGAGAAGGAACAGTTGCTTGTTGGTGTTCCCGATTCAGTTAGGGCAGTCCTGGAGGAATTTAAGGATGTTATGCTTGATGAATTACCTACTGAGTTGCCACCGCGATGGGAATTCGACCACACTGTTGAGTTATTGCCTGGGGTAAAACCTCCAGTAATGGCTCCCTATCGGATGGCTCCAACAGAATTGGCAGAATTGAGAAAGCAGTTGACAGAGATGTTGAAGGCAAGACAGATACAGCCTTCAAAAGCGCCTTATGGTGCTCCTATTTTGTTCCAAAAGAAGAAGGATGGTTCAATGCGGATGTGTGTGGATTATCGTGCACTAAACAAGGTGACGGTAAAGAATAATTATCCGGTACCCATTGCGGATGAATTATTTGACAGATTGGGCAAGGCGAAGTACTTCACCAAGATGGACTTGCGTTATGGATACTACCAAGTGCGGATTGTAGAAGGAGACGAACCAAAAATGGCTTGCGTTACAAGGTATGGTTCATTTGAGTTTTTAGTCATGCCTTTTGTCTTGACTAATGCTCCTGCTACCTTTTATACACTTATGAATAATGTTTTTCAGGAGTATTTGGACAAATTTATGGCGATCTATTTGGACGATATAGTCGTCTATAGCAACACTTTGGAGGAACATGTTGAGCACTTGCAGGTTGCCCTTAAAAAGTTACATGAAGCGACTTTGTTTTTTAAGCTAGAAAAATGTGAATTTGGCCAGAAGAAAATCATGTTCCTTGGTCATTTAATTTCGGAGGGGAAGGTGAAAATGGACCCGAAGAAGGTTGACACTATTGCTGAGTGGCCTTCGCCAACAACGGTGAAAGAATTACGTAGTTCTTTGGGTTTGGCAAATTACTACAGAAAATTTGTGAAGGGTTTCTCAAAGAAGGTGGCGTGTCTCACGGAACTTTTGAAGAAGGACCAGGCTTGGAATTGAACCCATGAATGCTAGGAGGCATTCAACAAATTGAAGGCGACAGTGATGAGTTTCCCTATTTTGAAGCTTCCAGAGTTTGATAAAGCTTTTGAAGTTCACACCGATGCGTTTGATTTTGCATTGGGGGTGTCTTAGTTCAGGGAGGGCATCCAGTAGCATTTGAAAGAAGGAAGTTGAATGACACCGAACGGATGTATTCGGTTCATGAGAAGGAAATCATAGCAGTTGTTCATTGTGTTCATGCATGTAGACACTATCTTTTGGGGCGTCACTTTATGATCTACACGGACAATATTGCCACAAGCTACTTTAATTCGATGAATAAGTTGACCCCAAAGCATGCTAGATGGTAAGATTTTATGTCTATTTTGATTATAAGTTGCTTTACAGGTCGGGAAGTGCAAATCAGGTAGCAGATGCATTGAGCAAAAATCTTAATTTATAGGAAGAATGAGATTCCAGTACAGCAGGTGCGTTTATACTGTTGCCCTTTCCAAAGCTGTTAGTGACTTACTGCTTCAAATTCGGGGAAAAGACTGCAAAAGACCCTGTTACAAAGGTCTTATTTCAATAAATTGATGAAGGTGTTACTCGCAGATTTTGGGTAGATGAAGGTGTTATCTACGCAAAAGGGAACAGGCCCTATGTTCCTAAAACTGGAGGAATCAGGCAGAGGTTATTAAAAGAAACACATGATGCTTTGTACACAGGGCATCTGGGGAAAGACAAGACATTTGCCATATTATTTGAAAGCTTTAATTGGCCTCAAATGGATTCTGATGTGGAGTTGTAAGTGAGAACTTGTGTGGTTTGCCAGTAGGATAAAACGGAAAGGAAGAAAGCAGCGGGAACCTTAGAGCCACTCCCAATCCCTACAAGGCCTTGGGAAAGTGTCTCTATGGACTTCATCAATGGATTGCCAAAAGTGAAAGATTTCACTTCAATAATGGTGGAAATCGATCGTTTTTCCAAACATGCAACGTTTATCCCAGCCCTAAAGATTTGTTCGATGGAAATTGCAGTAGATTTGTTCTTTTGGTACGTGCTAAAGTGGTAGGGATTGCCACTTGACATCATCAACGATTGGGATACGAGATTTACCGGGCGGTTCTGGATTGCTTTGTTTGAGTTATTGGGGTCACAGTTGAAGTTATCTACAGCACATCACCCTCAAATGGATGGACAAATAGAAAGGGTGAATGCGTTATTGGAGGAATACTTGCGATATTAAGTAACTACCAACTAATAAAATTGGGTTGAGTTACTTGATGTTGTTGAGTTTTGTTACAATCTGCATCAAAGTTCGGTGACAGGGCAGAGACCATTTGAACTTAAAACCGGACAGCAGCCTCTTACTCCTCACGAGATTGCAAAATAAAAATCCCAAGGGCGTTGTCCAGTAGCATACAGATATGCAAGAGGAGGGCAGGAACGAACCAAGGAAGCAAGGGATGTTTTGGCAAAAACAGTTAGAAGGATGAAGAAATGGGCTGATGAAAGCAGGCGCTACGTGGAATTTGATGTTGGTGACATGGTAATGCTTAAGCTCACTCCACAAGTTTGGAATAAGGTGAGTAGGAAGACAACACACAAGGGTCTTATTCAGCGGTATGATGGATCTTTTAAGATCACAAGGAGAATTGGAAGGTTAGCTTATCAGTTACATCTACCTTCCCGGTAGAAATTACATTCAGTTTTTCATATTAGCTTCTGGAAGAGATTATATGAAGACAGCTCAAACCCTAACCTGGCGGATCGGGTTAGGGCTCCACCAATGATAAGGAAGCAATACTCCTAAGTTGCCGAGAGAATTCTGGACCACCGCACGGAAGGAGAAAGTAGAAGAATAGAAGAGCTTTCTACCTTGTGAAGTGGAAAGGGAAGCCAGTTGAGGAAGCTACTTGGGAGAAGGACACGATGTTGTGGCAGTTTGAGAATGTGATTCACCGTTACTTGGATTCTTTTTCGATGAGGACGTTGTCAATTCGAGTGGGGAAGGGTATGTCACACCCTAAACTTACTTGAGTTCTTGGAAATGGAAACACACTTGCCTTAGTCGCACTTTTCTAAGGTAAGTGAGCTGGAAAGAAGTGATGGAGAAAAATGAAGTCAGGTTGGTTGTCTATATGGGCTTACGATCTTTTGGCAGTTAACGTCCACTGCTACCACTATGGATTTTTTGTTAAGAACATATATAAGGAGGGGGGTCCTCCGAGGCAGAACATGCATTTCGTCCATAGGTGCTTCAAGGCTTATGACTTACTTGTGGGATATGTGGGATTATCCTACGACCAACGTGGGATTGGTGGTGCATGCTTTTTGGGTCGTGATCGGGGTAATCATCCCAAAACATACCCGTGTTGGATCAGGTTGCTATTTACGTGGGTAAAGCTTGTTGGAATCAAGGTGAGGGTGTCCAGAAATGTGGGAATAGTTGTTGGTTATGTTCAGGTATGAGATGGGCTTGTCTTAATGCAGTTTTGGGTAGTTTTGGGAGCAGTTACATGGGTGAATAGGTGGCTACACGGGTTTTCTCAAGTTTGAATGGGGAAATGATGATAAGTACCTCGTAACTTACCAAAGACACCTGTTCAGAAGACAATGCAGCAGTTACTTGAGTAGTTCCTATGGAAATTGCTGGCAGCTTTATTTCTAGACACCTGTACCCAGTAGTTGGGGTTGTCAACTACATATTGCCTTAAATTTAAAGCATTGTAACCTGATTATCTAGGACAGAGAGAGATCTAGACGATTTTGTAAGGGTTCCCAATATTTTGTGAGTAATAAATATTGGGTTGGGGAGTTTTTCTTTGTAAATATTGTGTTGCCTTACTTGTTGTGATCTTGTGTATGGTTGTTCGTATTATTGTTTGTTTACTTGATTGTAGGCGCATTATAGGTATGGGAATTCTGGAAAAAAAAATTCAGACCTGTGACAGTAGCCACTCTGTGGACCCCATAATCAACCCACACACAACTTAACTGCATGGTTTGTGACTTATTTCATTCATTTAAGCTCGTGATCTTATTTTCAACATCAATTTCAACTCTCGGTCCACTTTTAGTCTACTTAATTCGGTTATACTCACTGAACGATAATTTACCCTAATGTTTTCAAGTTCTAACTAGCATTTCATTTTGTCTGAAGAAACATCAAGAGTTCCTATCAATATATATCATCTTTCTAGAATATCATTCATTTCTTATACTAGATTTTAAGTTTGCAAATACGAATTATTCAAAGCGAGTGTTAAACATCGCTTGGTTTGTCAAGTACCCATCAAATTGTGCTTGTAGCGTGTGCTGAAATGATTTCATACTTAGAGACAAACATATATTGAATTCAACTCCATAATCACCAATAGTGACAGAGAACTTGGTAAGAGCATTGTACATTCACTTTGATATCTATCTTTCATCCTGAAAGTTTTGATCAAGCCAAGGTATAATTCGGTGCTAGAGTAGTTTTGCAATCATTTATTGTTAAATAGTATAGGTTTTGGTGGAAATTTTCATATATCTTTCGTGTTTATTGGATTCAATGTCTATTGGCATACCTCACATATCCTATAAATAGGATGAACCCATATGAGTTTCTACACATATTTTGAGAAATACAATATCATCTCTCTAAGTTCTCTTTGTCCTTTATTTTATAACACGTTACCAACACGAGTGATCTCGCTTTTTTTCACTACTATCCCGACAACCAAGTTCAGTGTCATTAACCAGCGAATATATATATATATTTCATGACATGAAAATATTAAAAAAAATTAACATTGTTTCCCATTTTTTCATATCAATTCATCATTTGTTGTCTTTTATATTGAACATCTCAATTATAATTTAAAAAATAAAATTTGGGACCAAAGTCCTCAATGCTAATTGAAATTTGGGGCCAAAAGTTCCTAATTTGTATTTAAAATTTAGGACCTGAAGCTCCTAATTAATGTTTATATTTTTTTACCTGAAGTATTAATACAATATGCCTTAAAATCAAATATGAAGTTTTGGTTATTTCTATAATAGGGTAAGGGATCCTAAAAGTACCCTAAAAATCTATAATTTGGACTCGGCGTTCCAACAAATTATTTCATAATCAAACTGAAATTTTTTATTCTTTCTATTATAAGGGTAAGGACATTAAAAGCCCCCAAATAACTACTTTGGACTTACAGCTCCACACAATTTTTTTCGGTTGTTTAAATTAGGTTCAAAATAAATTAAACATTATCACATGAACTTTTTAATTTCTTAACTTCTCATTTTCTTTATTAAATGAAACCTTTTTTTTATACCATTTTAATGGTTAACGATCCCTTTAACTATCTTATTAATGGTTTTACAATTAAAACTTTATTTTTTATTCTTTTGGTTCATTCCAGTATTATACCTTTTTCGTATTGAAATGACACCCAAAAGTTCATATCATTAAACTCACCTTTGCTATTTTTTGACTTATTCATTATATTATTTCTAATTATAATGTATTAACCGAATAGTTTAAGATGTCTAAGATTTATAAACTTGAATTTGAAACACCTAACATCTCTGGGGCAAATTATCTCAATTGGTTATAAGATGCGGATCTTCATCTCCACGCCCAAGGTCTTAGTGATGCCATAACAAATTATAATATTATATCCTGACAAGACAAAGTTAAGGCCCTCGTTTTTCTACGGTATCACATTCACAAACTCAGTATTTAACTGCGAAAGATCCTCTTGAATTATGTAACTCTTTAAAGTAATGTTATGACCACCAAAAGTCGGTCATACTTCGAAGTACACGCCATGAGTGACTCGACCTGAGATTTTAATATTTTAAAACAATTTTTGAATGCAAAACTGCAATGTTGAAAATTACCTCCAAGCTTAAAGTATGTGGATAAAAGGTGGAGGATGGAGATATGTTAGAGAAAACTTGCATATATGTTAGAGAAAACTTTCTCCACTTTTCATACCACGAATATTCTCCTGCAACAGCAATATCGAGAGAGATGATTTGAAAAGTACTCAGAGTTACTCTCTTATCTCCTAGTCGTTAAGCAAAATAATGATTTATTAATGAAAAATCACACATCTTGGTCAACTAGATCTGCAGCATTCCCATAAGTGAATGTTAATTCAGCTCAAAATAAAAAAAGAGTCCAAGGTAGCATGCAACAAGACCGTAGCAACCCTAGAAAAAGTGGTCACTATAATTATGGCTCACAAAAAATTACCAACTTCAATCCCCACCAAAAGAGGAATGGTCGAAATAATAACAAGGATCAAAATTTTGCTCCACCGAGTCGAAAAGATGTTTGTAATAGATATGGCCTTAGTAGACATTGGACACAAAATTATCATTCGTCCAAGAAGGTGATAAAAAAATATCAAACCTCAAAAAAGGGTGTGGAGACAAATGTTATGGAAGGTTCTAAAGACTGCTATAAAATTAATAATAACTAGATCAATGTTGATTACATAAAGACAATGAGACATTTGATTTCGTGATTGGCACCTCCCTCCCCTATAAGACCCCCAAAGAATTGAATAACTTATGCTTTCTTAATATCACTACAATAATTTATTTTCATTATGCCTTGGTACATTCTTATGTTTTTTTCTTCTTTAAATTATTATTATAATAAATTGCATGGTTTTACATTTATTTTTTCAATGCTTATATAGTTGGTAACCTTTAATTGTATTACTCGTATAAAAGGCATGGATCCAGAAATGCAAGAAAGAAATGACGCTTGTTTAATTGACAATGGAATAGCTCATACTATTTTGTAAAACCATAAGTTTTTCTATGACATGGTGTATAATATGGAAAATATTTCTACAATAGTCGGTCCTATTGAAATTATTGACGACTCCAAAATAGCCCACGTGTTGCGATTGAATAGTACCCACTTATTGATACAAAATGAAATATACTCAAGTGATTGCAAAAGAAATTTGTTGAGTTTTGAAGACATTAGAATGAATGGGTATCACATGAAAAAAGTAATGAAGGTACCCAAGAGTTCCTTTGCATTACTCAAGTGTTGGAAGCTAGAAACTCACACTAAAAAGACTTCCTACATTATCCATGGGGTTATACCATGCAACATTTAGTGTTATAGAATCACATTATGTCATGAGTCAAAAGCTCAATGATCCTAATACATTGATATTATGGTATGATCGTTTAGGTCACCTAAGATCCAACATATCACGAAAGATCATCAATAACTCGAATTGGCACTTTTTAGAAAACCACCAAGTGATCATTAAACCATATTTTGCAAAATAGGCTCAGAGTCACTATCTTTTTTACAACAAATTCAAGGAGATATTTGTATCCATGCTAACACTTTTAGTGGACCTTTTAAATAGTTTATGGTTTTAATTGATTCTTCCATTAGATGGACACATTTTGGTTTACTATCAACTCGCAATTTGACTTTTGCGAAATTACTTATGCAAATATTAAACTCATAGCACATTTTCCCTATCAACACATCAAATCCATTCGCTTAGATTATGAAGGTAAATTCACTTCTAAAGTTTTTAATAATTATTATCCATCCATAGGAATTGATGTCGAGCACCCAATTCCCCATGTTCATACCCAAAATGGTTTAGCTAAGTAATTAATTAAACGTTTTCATCTGATATCACGACCTTTCCTTATGCAATCCAAACTCCCAGTATCACCTTGGGGTCATACAATCCTATAAGATGCCAAGTTAATTCAACTTCGACACAACTGGTTACCATTTTTCCCCTTCATAACTCATGTCAAGATGTCAATCAAATATCTCACACTTTCATAAATTTGGTCGTGTCGTATATGTTCCTATCTCACCTGAACAAAGTACCAAAATGGGTCCCCGACATTGTTTGGACATATATATCGGTTATGATTCGCCATCAATTAGTCATTATATTGAGCCATTGACAGGTGATGTATTTACCACTAGATTTGAGATTGGTACTTTTATGAGATAATCGTTATGCCTTTAGGGGGAGGGAAGAATGTACCCGAAGTATAGTTTGTTCCAAAAGAATGGCGAGAATTAATGTGGAATACTTCCATCTTATCTCATCTAAATCCTCGTACTTCTTAATGTGAGCATGAAGTGCCAAGGATAGTACATCTTTAGGAATTAAAAATAAACTACCCGATGCATTTAATGATCCATCAAAAGCGATCAATTCTCATGTACCCACGGATAACGCACCAGTCAGAATGGATGTTCTAGTGGGACAAACTTTGATTTCAACAGCAAATTAATATATTCCATGGTAGAAGAGTAGTAGACCTATAGGTTTCAAAGATTGCACTCCCCGAAAGGAGAGATCAAATGAAAAATCATGCCATCATAACACTCCAGAAGAGGTTATGAATGAAAGATTCACTTTAAAAAAAACTAGAGAGGTTAGTGTCTCTGAAAAGACAAAAGTCTCTAAAGTGACTATAAAATATCCGAAGAGGAAAAGTTACCGAAGAATGATAATGAGATCTATATATTTTATAAATATTCAAGAGAAATGTGGGATCGTAATAAAATAGTCATCTGTGATATATTTTCATATGCAGTAGCTACACAAATTTCAAAGGACGTTGATGATAATAATGAATCACGTATTATACATAAATGTCAAAAAGGAGAACATTGGCCAAATTGGAATGTTTTCATCAAGGCATAACTTAATTACCTAAATAGACATGGTGTATTTGCACCGATAGTAAAAACTCCAAAAGATATTAGCCCGGTAGGTTACAAAAGGCTGTTTGTAAGAAAGCACAATAGGAAAAATAAAATCACTCAATATAAGGCACGACTTGTAGCACAAGGTTTCCTAAAGAAACCTGAGATTGATTATGATGAAACATACTCCCTCGTTATAGATATTAGAACTTTCAGATATTTGAATAGTTTAGCGATATCTGGAAATCTTAATATGAGATTCATGGATGTTGTGATCGTTTATTTATATAGGGACATAGACATGGAAATTTATGTGAAAATCCTTAAACGATTTACTTTTCTAGAATAAAGTCATGGAGTATGTACTCAATTCGACTAAGACATTCATTGTATGGCTTAAAGAAATGCGAAAGGATGTAGTATAACCATTTTAGTGAACATTTATCTAAGGATGAGTATGAAAGTAATATAATTTTCCTATGTGTCATTATAAAGAAATACCCAATGGAATTTGTTATAGTCGCAGTTTATATGGACGATATTAATTTGATCAGGAATCCAAAAGAGGTCGAGAAAAATGCTAATCATTTGAAGAAGCAATTTGAGATGAAAGACCTTGGAGAAAATTAAATTATATCTCGGCCTACAAATCGAGAGATTCTAGTGGAATTTTGTCCATCAGTCTAATTATACGAAAAAAAGTCTTGAAAAGATTTGGTATGGATGCATCACATCCAGTAAGTACACACATGGTATTTCGGTCTTTAGAAGTTAAAAAAAAGATCTATATCGTCCCAAAGAAAGTGATGAGAAAATATTGGGTCCAAAGCTTCGCTATTTAAGTGCAATTGATGCACTAATATACTTGGTACAATGTACTAGATTGAAAATTTAATTCTCAGTCAACTTGCTTGCTAGATATAGGTATAAACTAACAAAAAAGCATTGGATTGGTATCAATTATATCCTAAGATATCTACGAGGAACCACTGACATGGGCTTATATTATTCTTATCATTCTAATAATTATGAGTTAGTAGGTTATGTCGATTATGGATACCTCTCTGATCCTCATACGGTTTGATCCCATATAGGTTATATATTTCTAGCGGTAATACTGCTATTTCTTCGCATTTTACTAAATAAACCTTAGTAGCTAATTCTTCTAACCACTCAAAAATTTTAACACTTCATGAAACTAGTCGTGAATGTTTATGTATTGGATCTTTAATTCAGCATGTTCGTAGTTCTTGTTAATTTTCTCCCATTACAGATGTTCTCACTATCATATATGAAGAGAATACAACGTACATAGCCCTAATTATGAAATATTCATCAAAGGACACAAGATTAAGCGCAATCACTGCAACAGTTCATGTGAGTGTTAAGAATTAAAAGTCCAATAAAACATTATTTGTACATTGAAGATTACAGAGTTATAGAGAGTGTCTTTTTAGGTGGGTGGGCAGGAGTATGCCTTAGTCAAGGAATCATTTGGATACATGTATTAATTTAACATGTCTATGAGGGGAGAAGATAAGAACCAATGCACTATACTCGTTATGGGAGAAGTTCTGTGGCTGGGGGCCTGATTCGGGGAAGTTGCTTGGGAACCCAGAAGATTTTTCGAAATGTGTTAAAGTCTACATAGAAGAGTTTTTGTTGACACTTGTGTTAGAAGGCATCGATTATGGTTTAACCTGGTGGTTAGGAAGAAGGAGCGTAGAAGAAGGAGGGTAGATCCCACTTTCAGTCGCCAAAGGATGCTGAAGAAAATGGGTGGAGCATAATTGGTAGAGCTTTTCGGAGGATGGAGAAGGAGGTCCATTGTATTAAATAAATTACGTACCTAGTCATGAAAGAGCCAATCTTTGATGGGCAAACCTATCTTAAAGAAGCTAACACATTGCATTGGCATCTGTCTAAAATCAAGGTCACTCAAGACCCATCATCATTGATTGATCTGATGGTGGAGGAAGATTCTTGTCTCTCTAGAGTTTTTTGCTTCCAAAGAGTTGTGATCATTCGGGTTAGAGGAAGGGGCACGACGCCGCCTACGTTGACGAGAATGAAGCAGTGGGTTACCGTTAAGTGGAGTCACATTTGCAGTGGTAATGAAACATCATTCTTCTCTTTTTTTATAGTATTTTCTTCAGCTCGTGAGACTGGGAGAGTGCTTGAGAAAAAGACCTGGCCTTTCTATGAGGACATTTTATGGGTACAAAGGTGGCACCCATTGGCAGGTTTCTCTAGCTGTACTAATACTTCTAAATTCCGTTGGATATGTGTTATGGGACTTCCCCCACATCTTTGGGGGGTTGAAATATTCCAGGCCATAGGGGACAACTGTGGTGGGTTTGTGAAAATAGATTATGAAATAGTGGCGGGTGAAGAACTATTATGGGCAAGAATCCTGGTTAAATGGAATAATCAACTCCCAAGTCATGTTAAGATAGGTGTAGGGGGACAGGTGTTTGAGGTAGTAGTCTGGGATAAAACATAAACTTGTTGTTCACATGGATTAAATAATAAGGAGGGCATAGAGGGGGATAACGACGGTAAAAGGGTGGAAGATAATCTGAGGCGGTCACATAGTCTCATTGTTTCACCCAGAGGCGGTACCAAGAAATTGGTGATAGCCAAGCCATTACAAGAGGTAGAGGTCAAGATTAAAAATGAAGAGGTAGTTGTTGTTAGTTCACCGGAGTTAGGTGATTATGGAGGTACTAGGGATGCAATAATCTATGGTGGAAGCAAGACGGTCTGTGAGGATAGAGAACAAGTCATTACAGTGATGCAACCTGTGGGTGAGATTGGGATGGAGGGAGAGGACAACCAGATATCGTCGCTAACAGAGGATAGAGGGACGGAGGACCAGCTATTAAAGGTGGTTACAGACGATGTAGGTGGGGGGAGAGATTTTCTACAAAATAATAATAGGGTGACAGGTACATCCCATGCTACACTATCGTCTAAAGTGCGATTGGGACATGGGTAAGAGGGGGAAATTTCTGAAAAGCTAAGTCAAGTGGCAAAGAATGTAATGAGTGAAAAGTCTTGTGGGTCTTCTGACTTAGTTCTAAGAGAGCAGACAATTAACTGTGCTTATCCTCATAATGGGTTTAGTCCCCAAAATAATGTTGAAGGTACGGAGGTTTTAAGGATGTCCGGAACAGGTGAGAAGGTGGGCATATTGTCACTGACTGAATTACCAAATAATATTTTGAAAGCTGAATTAATAATTGACGACTTACATACCAAATGGGGGGTAGTGAGGAAGAAGGGTGTGGGTGTGGGTGGATTTAGAGACCAGGAGTAAAGAGGAGAAAATGGGGGGTAGTGAGGAAGAAGGGTGGGATGAAGACCCGGTAGGATGGAGGGAGGATTTGTTAGGATCCTTTAGCAAAGATTTAGGAGTTATTTTTTAGGGGTTAAAGAGTGAGGCATGGAAATTATTCGAGCAGATACAAGGTGGTAGTGAGGGAGCAGAGGGGGCTAGGGGGGAATAGGAGAGGTCTAAAGAGATATATTGTATTGGATGAAATTATGCATCATTTCGTGGAATGTGAGGGGGTTGAATGATAATAACAAAAGGGGTATTGTTGGTGGGTTTATAACTAGGTGGAAGACCGATATATTGTGTTTACAGGAGACTAAGATGAGTGTTATGGATGATGGTTGCATTAGGTCTATCTGAGGAAGGCGTGGGACCAATTGGGTTAGTTTGGATGCAGTGGGTGTTTCGAGAGGGGTGGTGATTTTGTGGAATTCGGCAGTGGTCGAATTGATGGAGACCCTAGAGGGTAGTTGGTCTTTATCCTGTCTTTTTAAAACTTTAGAGGATGATTTTATTTGGAGTTTCTCGAGCATTTACGAATGAGTGGAGGATACAAGTAGGTGGGAGTTGTGGGAGGAATTGGCAGGAGTGATTAGGGTGTGGGGTGCCCCATTTTTTATGGGAGGGTATTACAATGTGGTGAGATTTGGAGCAGAGAAAAGTAGCGGAGGCAGAGAATGCAGATACATTAGCGAGTTCTCCAATTTTATTGATGAATTAGAGTTGATTGATTTGCCTCTTTAATGGGGCTTGTTTACTTGGTCCATCTTTAGGGACATGTGTGACACCCCGCCTAATTAAATACCGGGTGATCATTCCTTTATTAAATTAAAATAAAGGTGAACGGTTGGTTCATTCTTAGCATCACTATCACAAAATAAAATTTCTAGTTAGACACCCTAAATAATTAAGCTAAGTGTCAAACAAATTTAAACATTATTTCTATTTTATTTAATTCCATTATGAAAACCTTTTCAATAGTTAAAAGTTTAAGAATCTCATAAATGTTAAGGATGGAAATTGCCACACAAGAATTCAACCATTCAGATAAACCAATACCAAGTTTAAAAACTACAAATGAAATCATCCTGACAAGAATTAAATCCCAAAGAGTACTGAATACTGAAAATAAATTAACATAAATCTCTGATAAATCCAAACTGAATAGGGAAACGGGCAACACATGCCCTAACTAATCAGAACTAAAATAAGAGTAGAATCAACAAAGAGGTCATCTAAGCAAGGTCCTATAACGCCCACCTAAGCTGAAGCGCGTCCGGTCCAAAGAATCTAAGCATGATTCCCCTGTGGCTTGGCACCTGTAATATATACATATATATACAAGAGAAAAGAAATAACAGGAAATGGGTTAGAGCCCGAGTGTAAAACATTTTTAAAATTAGTTTAGCAAGTATTTAAAATGCTTACCGGCTAATGTAACAACCATGTTAGTTTGTGACACTCTCTTAAGAATTCTCACCTTTCATCTAGTGTGCACGCCTACCGTACTATTAATCTTAGAAGTTTATTTTAACTTAACCTTCCCATAAGGTTTCATTCCGAGAAAATACTATGGCTAAGATAATTAATTTCAGAAAAATTAAACTCCCTCATATATTTTATGTCACATAGAATACTCAGTATTATTACAAAATTTCCAAACACTTATAATAGAGTTGGAGTATTTATTCATTTCTTAACTAATTGTATGCACAGTAGAAAGTTTCCATACTTAAGTATATATATATTAGTCACTCATACAAGATATATACTATCGGCACCCCACATAAAATCTATGGTACTGGCATACTCTGCTATCAAGTCCCCGTATCACTCGTACTAAGGGAAATACTAGTTGGGAATCACTCTCGAACCGTATTAACACAAAACACATACAAATGGAGGCAAAGTATAGTTCCAAGTCACTAAGAGGTCAACACATATCCTCATGTCTCTTAGGACCATCTGAATATCACTCAAATAGCCTGTATCAAGGATACTAATCTTCTAGGGTACAAACCGTTATCCCCCATAAAGGCCCAATCGAGATAAGGCTGTCCCGACGTTGAATCCTCCGTGATAGCAAGTAGCTCGGGTTTGATTTTGACATAGATACATCAAATATGCACAATCACGCATTCATATATATAAATATTTAAATTTTCTAAGTTAGATGCGCCCACGACCTATAATTATAATTATCCGTTCTTAGCACATTTTACTTGATTATCTCGCATAACGGATCCATCAATTGTATTCTCATATATAATTTACTTCATACTTACTTCTCGCCTCCCGAAGTATTCTATCTCCCTAAGTATAATTTCAGTATGTATGGTCTCACTTACCTTCTGGTCTAACTTCCTCACGAGTCTCGATCTTTTATTAAATGTACGTATGATTTCTTATGTGTGAATAACTCCCCGTTAATCCATAATTTCATCCCACATTAAATTTCACTCGACGGGGTCTACCTAGACCCTACTGGTCCTCTTTATAATTCATTATGCTCTAACAATGATGATCAAGGGTTCCTACACATTTTAACCGGATTAAACACAAAGAAGAAGAATACGCTATTTTCCTGGAGGGATCGATCGATCGATCGTCGATCGATCGAGGTTCTTGATCAATTGATCGATCAAGTAGTTATGAGGAACTCTGCTATTGTCATGTTACTGATTTGCCTTTCCAACCTCAAAAAAATCTCCATTAACGATCCCCAAACTCCCAAACAACATTACTATTGTTACTATATACCTAACTACATGATTGCCTACATAAAACATGTTCAAATTCATCAACGGTATCGAAATAATGGGGTAAAATTTACATAAACTTCAAGAACCCTAATTTTGGAAGAAACATCCATTCTTCTTATTATTTCCCAGATTTCTTATTTTTAAATCAATACTCCTCTACATATGATGGGTATGTCCTGAATATATTAAATTTCTCTAAACATGCGAATTAGGATCTCTAAATTGTCAATTTCTTCCATAAAATATGTTATTGATAATCCTAAACTAACATGGGTGAGACATTAACTAAAAATAAAGAAAGATAGATACTTGCCTGGAATTACAAGTTTTTGATTTGTGGACGAAAAAGGTATGGTTTCATTTCTCATTGCGCGATCTACGATTTGATGGTGGTGGCAGTGCAAACGGATGAGTCTTTGGCCTTGGGTTGCTTGGAAAGCTCTCCAACTTCTTCTCTAATGGCCATTATTTGATTTTGTGTTTGTTAACCCTAGAAGAAAACCCTAAAGGTTTATATATCCATAGGAAATTCTTGGATTTAATTACCCAAAAATGTCAAATGTCTATAATACCCTCCCGGGATGCCAATTAGGTCTAAAAACGCTCCAAGACCCAAACTAAACTCCTAGGTAAACTTTTCTGACTATCTCGACCCTTCCGGAAACTTTGGCGTAATCAAAATGATTCTGTGGATGACTTATAATTTCTTCACTTTTAATAATAATAATTTAGTCCTGACACGACACAAGCGCGTCCCGACTTAAATTTTCATAATTGTCATTTTATTCACTTGTGACAATTTTTAGAAACTCAAGCTTATATATTACTTTACTCATTTAGTAATATTCGACAAATTCCCAATAATTACTAACTCTCTTCACGCTAGTAAATATTTAAATAAGTTTCTGGATTAATATTAAATTAATATCTCAATTTAAATTTAATAAATCCCCAAATTTTAAAAGCCATAAAAATACGGGGTATTACATACTTCCCCCCTAATAACGGAATTTTATCCCGAAATTTGGAAAATAAGGCATACCTGGTAAGAATAAATCTGGGTATCTCTCGCGCATATCGACCTTGTGCTCCCGAGTGGATTCCTCCACGTTATGGTGCTCCACTGAACCCGTACAAGTGGAACTACCTTCGATTTCAATTTCCTCTCACTATGGTCTATGATAGCCACTAGTATGTCCTCGTAAAAGTTATCGAGCTGCAATTAAATCTCATCTATCACGATGTGGGTGTGCTCCATATCATCCCGAAGGTATCATCTCAATGACGAAATGTGGAATACATCGTGAATGCAGTGCAAGTGCTCTGGCATCCCCAATCTGTATGCCACTGGCCCAATCCTCTCGATAATGGGAAATGGTCCCACGTACCTTGGAGCCAACTTACCCTTCTCCCCAAACCTTATTACTCCTCTCTTAGGAGACACACGCAGTAATACTTGGTCCCCCACGTTAAACTCTCAAAAATACCATTTCGCATCGGCGTAGCTTTTTGGCCTGTCCTGGGCTACCCGAATGTGACTCCTGATAAGCTCAATCCTAGATGCAGTTTCCTGAATCACCTCTGGTCCGAGAAACTTGTTGTCCCCCACCTCTAGCCAACAAGATGGAGAACGACGAGGCCTGCCATACAATGTCTCAAATGGGGACATGACGATCGTGAACTGGTAGGAGTTATTATAAGAGAACTCCACCAGTGGAAGATATGGCACCCAAACTCCTCCAAAATCGAGGACACACATGCGTAGCATATCTTCTAGCATCTGATTGGTACACTCTGTCTGTCCATCCATCTGTGGGTGATAAGTTGAACTCAATCTCAACTCTATACCCATGGCCTCTTGAAAGCTCTCCTAAAAGCACGACATGAAAATCTTATCTCTATCCGACACGATATCCAGGGGCACCCCATGTAGCCTAACAATCTCGGCAATGAATAATTGTGCATACTGGCTCGTGGTATAGTTTGTCCGTACTGGAAGAAAATGAGATACATAGTCAACTAATCCACTATAATCCATATGGAGTAGTGACCCCGCTTTGATGTAGGCAGCCCAGTAATGAAGTCCATGGCAATACTCTCCCACTTCCACGTTGGTATCTCCAACGGCTGAAGTAACCCCAACGGTCTCTGGTGGTCTCCCTTTACCGTCTGGCAAGTAGAACACTTGGACACGAACTCAGCAATGTCCTTCTTCATCCCACTCCACCAGTACTGCCGCCTCATATCATGGTACATCTTATCCCCTCCAGGATGTACCGCAAATATGGACCCGTGAGACTGTGTCATCACTTCATGACGTAATTCTTCTCCTTTCGGGACCACCAATCTCCCATTAAACCTCAAACCTCCATCAGAACATACTGAATAGGACTCATCACCCTCAGCTAAAAGCCGTACAATCTTCTCCTGACAAAACGTATCTGTTGACTGTTCTTGTACCACCCTCATAACAATCTCGGGTGTGACTGACATAAACGATACAAAGGAATGGGCTACCGCGTCCTAGTAACCCAACTCTTTCCACTTTTCTTTCTATACGTTCGCTACGTTGCTTACCGGTCTACGACTTAAAGCATCAGCAACCACGCTAGCCTTTCTCGGATGGTACTGTATCTCGAACTCGTAGTCTTTCACAAACTCCAACCATCTGCGCTGACGCATGTTCAACTCTCGCTGAGTGAACAAGTACTGTAGTGATTTGTGGTCTGTGAACAAGCAAAACTTTTCCCACAACAAGTAATGTCTACAAATCCTCAATGCAAAAACAATTGTTGCTAGCCCTGGGTCGTGGGTGGGGTAATTCCTTTCGTGAGGCTTAAGCTTACCGAAGGCAAAATCTATAGCCTTCTCCTCCTGATGAAGTACTCCTTGAGTCCCCGTAAAGAGGCGTTAGTGTACACCAGATACTCTACTCCCCGCTTGGGAAAAGCAAGAACTAGCACCGAAGTCAACTTATGTTTCATCTCATCGAAAGACAATTGATAAGCATCGTCCCAAACATACGGTACTCCCTTGCGAGTAAGATTCGTCAATGGACCTGCTATCTTTGAAAAGCCTCGGATGAATCTCCTGTCGTACCCGAGTGATCCTAAGAACCTACGCACTTCTGTCGATGTCGTGGGTTATCCCCACTCCCTCACTGCCGACACCTTGTTCGGGTAAACCGATATTCCCAATTTCGACACAACGTACTCCAAAAATTGTACCTCTCGTGACCATAATCCGCATTTCTCATACTTAGCATACAGTTGATGCTCTCGTAGAGTCTGAAGAACCTTCCTAAAGTGCTCGGAATGCTCCTCCTCAGTGTGAATGTATTAGGATGTCATCTATGAAGATGATGTAAACTGATCCAAGAATTCTCTGAACACTCGATTCATCAAGTCCATGAATACAGCTAGAGCATTTGTCAGCCCAAACGGCATGACTATGTACTCATAGGACCTATATCTCGTTAAGAAAGCAGTCTTCGATACATATTGCTCCCTAATCCGTAGCTGATGGTATCCCAATCTCAAATTTATCATAGAAAAGAAGGTTGCTCCTCTCAGATCGTCGAACAGGTCATCGATTCGAGGCAACAGATATTTATTCGGTATTATGACCTTATTCAGCTCCCGATAATCCACGCATAACCTCAGCGAACCGTCTATCTTCTTTATAAATAACACCGGAGCGCCCCAAGGGGAGGTGCTCCTACGAATGAAGCCCTGACCTAACAACTGCTCTATCTGATCTCATAACTCCCTTATTTCCGTTAGAGCCATACGATATGGTGCATATGCTATCGGTCGAGTGCCCGACATCAAGTCTATGACGAAATCTATCTTTCTACTAGTGGTAGGCCTCATATTTCCTGGAATACATCGGAATACTCACAAACAACTAGAATCGAATCTAAGGGGATCACAATCTCCTTAGAGGTATCCTCCTTTATATAGTACAAATGGGTGGAAGATCCTCCCTCTGGGCAAGGCATTGCCACTAAAAACATTTCCTGCCCCGGAATGGCAAAAATAATACTCCTACCAAAATAATCTATCATGGCTCTGTACGCGACGAGCCAATCCATGCCAATAATAACATCGTGCTCATGTATCTCTAAGACTATCATGTCTGCCGGTAAAATTAAGCTACCAATATCTACTCCTACACCCCGGCATACAAAGAAAATCAAAGACCCATTCCTCAATGGTGAGTCTACGCATGTCACAGTGCTCTCTGCCGTGTCTAATAACCCTACGACCAGTGCAAAATGAGTAGTAATAAAATAGTGCGATGCTCTAGTATCAAATAAAACTCAATTCATAGTGCCATGGATATGAAACGTACCATCAATAGCGGGTGGTGCCTGAGTTTCTACTACATGGTGGACGTTATAGACACGTACCTACTGTAATTGCCTATACTGAATTGGAGTTGCTAGGATGGCAGGCAAGGCTGGCACCTGAGCTGGCATTGGGAGGGCGGCTGGAAAGAGTGGCCTCTACGGCTCATTACAGACACCCTGCTACTGTGGGGCCCTATCTCCCTCTGGAAAATCCTGGCGCCTATGGCCATTCTTTCCACATCCGAAACATCTGCCCCTGAAGTTACCTCCCCTCATCCCCTGTTGAACACGACCCTGTTGGCCGTTACCACCCCGCCACTGGCCCTGCTGGAAACGCTGTTGACCCTGATGGCCCTGTTGCTGACGGTGTTAGCCCTATTGGTCATGCTGATTAGACTGCCCTGCTAGCTCTGCCTAAATCCCCCAAATCCCTATCTAGAGTCACCTAATTGAAATCTCTTGGCAGGGACACCCTGATGGGAACTCTACTCACTGTGATGGGTCTGCCCTTGGGTTGCTGATGCCCTACTAGTACTACTGCCCCTTGTCCTACCCTGCTGGCTGGACACTCTTGCTCATTTTCTCCCCTGCAGATGGAAGGGGTGATCCTGACAGTGTAACAAAGTAACATTGAGTACATCAGTTTTGGTACTCAATGATAGATTGCCGATGAGGTGTCGACGGATCCTCCAGGCTAATCCATCTACAAACAACAGTATCTTCTTATCCTTAGTGGGTGCCTCATCTGGCACTATAGTGAGAAGTCTAGTAAACTCCTCCTCGTACTCATCAACGGTCATACTTTCCTGCTTAAGATTCAGTAACTTTCACCTCATCTCAGTCTGTACGGTGTATGGGAAGTACTTACGGTCAAACCGCACCTAGAATGACTGAATCGTAATGTTGTCCCTCTCCTTTAAGGTGATGGTGGACTCCCACCACTGCAAAGCGTCCCCCACTAGCTTGAAGGAAGCTAATAATTTATCTTTGCACGTCAGTGCACTCATACATGCACCGATGCCTCTGGATATCTTTTTTCCATTAGTTGACGACTACTATATCTGAACTACCCGAAAACTCTGGGGGATGTGCCTTCCGAAAGGCATCCCTGACATGCTCCCATGCAGATGCAAGTTGTACTGGTACTGGCGCCACTGCCTGAATCTAGAGTGGGGCCTGCTGCACTACCTCTAATGCGGCATTCACCGCCTGAGCAACAATAGTGGCTACCTCAATAATGTTCATCATCCCCTGAGCTGGAGTTGTTGGCTGCTCGGGCTGGGCATTCCTATCTCGGGGTGCGCATCTCGAAGGCATTTGAAATGAGAAGTAAGTTTATTAGTCTACAGTTATTATCAAATCTCGAATAGCTTAAGACGTAAGCGTAAACACAAGAATACAACAGTCCTAGAATAGGGCTCCAAATCAAAGACGCTAAGCTGGAAGCGAAATAAGCCGTACAGATCCTAAAGGACATTAGAACCTCATGCTCTGATACCATCTGTGACACCTCGCCTAATTAAATTCCGGGTGATCAGCCCTTTATTAAATTAAAATCAAGGTGAACGGTTGGTTCATTCTTAGGATCACTGTCGTAAAATAATATTTCTTGTTTAAACACCCTAAATAATTAAGCTAAGTGTCAAACAAATTTAAACCTCATTTCTATTTTATTTAATTCCATTATGAAAACCTTTTCAATAGTTAACAGTTTAAGAATCGCATAAATTTTAAGGATGGCAATTACCACACAAGAATTTAACCATTCAGATAAACCAATACCAAGTTTAAAAACTACAAATGAAATCATCCTGATAAGAATTGAATCCCAAAGAGTACCGAATACTGAAAATAAATGAACATAAATCTCTGACAAATCCAAACTGAATAGGAAAATAGGTGACACATGCACTAACTAATCAGAACTAAAATAAGTGTAGAATCAACAAAGAGATCGGCTAAGCAAGGGCCTACAACTCCCACCTAAGCTGCAGCGCGTCCGGTCCAAAGAATCTAAGCATGACGCCTCTGTGGCTGGGCACCTGTAATATATACATATATATACAAGAGAAAAGAGATAAAAGGAAACAGGCCAGAGCCCGAGTGTAAAACAGTTTAAAAATTAGTTTAGCAAGTATTTAAAATGCTTACCGGCTAATGTAACAACCATGTTAGTATGCGACACTCTCTTGAGAATTCTCACCTTTCATCTAGTGTGCACGCCTACCATACTATTAATCTTAGAAGTGTATTTTAACTTAACCTTCCCATAAGGTTTCATTCCTAGAAAATACTATGGCTAAGATAATTAATTTCTGAAAAATTAAACTCCCTCATATATTTTACGTCACTTAGAATACTTAGTATTATTACAAAATTTCCAAACACTTATAATAAAGTTGGAGTATTTATTCATTTCTTAACTAATTGTATACACAGTAGAAAGTTTCCATACTTAAGTATATATATATTAGTCACTCATACAATATATATACTATTGGTACCCCACATAAAATCTATGGTGCTAGCATACTCTACTATCAAGTCCTCGTATCACTCGTACTAAGGGAAATACTAGTTCGGAGACACTCTCGAATACATACAAATGGAGGCGAAGTATAGTTCCAAGTCACTAAGAGGTATCAATCAAATAGCCTGTATCAAGGATACTAATCTTCTAGGGTACAAGGTCCAATCGAGATAAGGCTATCCCGGCGCGGAAACCTTCGTGATAGAAAGTAGCTCGGGTATGATTTTGACACAGACACATAACATATGCACAATAACACATTCATATATATAAATATTAACATTTTCTAAATTAGATGCGCCCACGACCTATAATTATAATTATCCGTTCTTTGCACATTTTAATTGATTATCTCGTATAACGGATCCATCACTTGTATTCTGATATATAATTTACTTCATACTTACTTCTCGCCTCTCGAAGTATTCTATCTCCCTAAGTATAATTCAATAGGCATACTCTCACTTACCTTCTGGTCTAACTTCCTCACGAGTATCGATATTTTATTAAACGTACGCATGATTTCTTATGTGTGAATAACTCCTCATTAACCCATAATTTTATTACACATTAAATTTCACTCGACGGGGTCTACCTAGACCCTACTGGTTCTCTTTATAATTCATTATGCTCTAACAATGATGATCAAGGGTTCCTACGCATTTTAACCGGATTAAACACAAAGAAGAAGTATACGCAGTTCTCCAGGAGGGATCGATCGATCGATGAATGGGGTCGATCGATCAAGGTTCTAGAATGATCGATCAAGTAGTTATGACGAATTCTGCCATTGTTAAGTTACGGGTTTTCTTTTCCAACCTCAACCAAATCTCCATTAACGATCCCCAAACTCCCAAAAAACATTACTACTGGTACCATATACGTAACTACATGATTCCCTATGTGAAACATGTTCGAATTCATCAATGGTATCGAAATAATGGGGTAAAATTTACATAAACTTCAAGAACCCTAATTTTGGAAGAAACATCAATTTTTCTAATTATTTCCCAGATTTCTTGTTTTTAAATCAATACTAATTTGTGGATAATCCTCTAAATATGATGGGTTTGTCCAAAATATATTAAATTTCTCTAAACATGCGACTTAGGATCTCTAAATTGTCCATTTCTTCCATAAAACATGTTATTGATAATCCTAAACTAACATGGGTGAGACATTTACTAAAAACAAAGAAAGATAGATACTTTCTTGGAATTCTAAGTTTCTGATTTGTGGACGAAAAAGTTATGGTTGTGTTCCTCATTGCGCGATCTACGATTTGGTGGTGGTGGCGGTGCAAACGGATGAGTCTTTGGCTTTGGGTTACTTGGAAAGCTCTCCAACTTCTTCTCTAATGGCCGTTCTTTGGTTTTGTGTTTGTTAACCCTAGAAGACAACAACTAAAGGCTGATATATCCTTAGGAAATTTGTGGGTTTAATTACCCAAAAATGTCAAATTTCTATAATACCCTCTCGGGATGCCAATTAGGCCTAAAAATACCCCGAGACACAAGCTAAACCCCTGGGTACATTTTTTTGACTATCTCAACCCTTCTGGACACTTTGCCGTACTCGAAATGACCATACAGATGACTTATAATTTATTCATTTTTAATAATAATAATTTAGTCCTGACACGATCAGGCGCGTCCAGACTTAAATTTCCATAATTGCTATTTTATTCACTTGTGACAATTTTTATAAACTCAATCTTATATATTACTTTACTCATTTAGTAATATTCGAAAATTCCCAATAATTACTAACTCTCGTCACGCTAGTAAATATTTAAATAAGTTTTCGGATTAATATTAAATTAATATCTCAATTTAAATTTAATAAATCCCCAAATTTTAAAAGCCATAAAAATACGGGGAATTACGACAGGTCGTCGATGTCTCGTTTGGATCGCTTTCTTATTTATCAGAGGTGGGTGGAGCATTTTCCAGGGGTGATACAATTTACCTTACCTAGGGTTACTTTCGATCATTGCCCTATATTGTTAGAGTGTGGAGGGTGGAGGGAGGGAAGGATTCCTTTCAAATTTGAGAATATGTGGCTTAAGGAGCAGTATTTTGTTGAGGGGGTGAGTGTTTGGTGGTCTGGGTATGAGGTGGAGGGCAATGCTAGTTTTCGATTGGTAATAAATTTGGGTATGCTTAAAGAAGATATTAAAAGGTGGAATAAAGAGGTCTTCAATCAGGTGCACCTGGTCACAACGAGATATATGGAAGAGGTAAGGATGTTGGAGTAGAAAGAAGGGAGAGTCGGGATCTCTGAGGAGGAAAGGAGGGGGAGGGAGGTTAAAAAATAGGAGTTAGGGATAAGGTTAATCCAAGAAGAAATTAGTTGGAGACAGAAATCGAGGGTTTTGTGGTTGAGGGAAGGGGACTCGAATACTAAGTTTTTCCACTCGGTGGCAAACTCACACAGGCGGGGTAACTGCATTGGTAAAATCTCTGTGGGGGGTGTGGTGTTCGAAGAAGAGAGAGGAATGAGGGGGGTTATTGGTTAGTATTATGAGGATTTGTTCAGAGAAGAAGAGGAGTGGCGACCTTCTCTTGATGGGGCCGAGTTGGAGAGTATTCCATCTTCTGAGGCTGAAGGTATTGAGGCTCCCTTCACTGAAGAGGAAGTTGTGTAGGTGCTTAAGTCAATGAGTAGGAATAAGGCACCGGGGCCGAATGATTTCACGATGGCTGTTTTCAGCAATTATGGACTGTTGTCGGGAATGATGTGATATCTTTCTTTGATGAGTTTCATAATTGGGGTTACTTTTTGCCAAGGTTAAATGTGTCATTTATCACCCTAATTTCTAAGAACGGGCTCGATTGATATTAGAGACTACATACCGATTAGTTTGATTGGGAGCATTTACAAGCTTCTAGCTAAAGTTTTGTCGGTTCGGCTCAGGAAGGTTATTAACCCTTTGATTTTGGAGTCTCAAAATGCCTTCATTGGGGGGAGGTAGATCCTCGATGCTGTAATGGTGGCTAATGAGTGTGTGGAGGCTAGGTCTAAAAGTGGGATTCCTGGCATTACTTGTAAGCTCGACATTGAGAAGGCGTACGATCATGTGAATTGGAAGTTTCTTCTTTAGTTATTAAGAAGGATGGGATTTGGAGAATGGTGGTGCCGTTGGATTAAGAGGTGTGTTTCTATGTCTAGATTCTCGGTGCTGATTAACGAGGTACCAGATGGCTTTTTTCCTATTTCGCGTGGTCTTCGTCAAGGTGATTCGTTATCCCCCTTTTTATTCATCCTGGTCATGGAGGCGTTTAGTAGGATGATGGGACGGGTGGTCGCGATGGGGTGGATCAGGGGCTTGGATATGGATCTTCGAGTACTGGTATGATTATGGTTTCTCATCTCTTATTTGCTAATGATGCGATTATTTTTTGTGATGCTGATCGTAGACAAATTCGGGCTCTAAGGCTGCTTCTGATTTGTTTTGAAGTGGTTTTGGGGCTCGGGATCCATGGAGGGAAGTGTGAGTTGATCCCGATTGGGGGAGCGGGTAATGTGGATGATCTTGTCAGAATTCTGGGTGACAGAAGAGGGTCCTTTCCTAATACTTATCTTGGTTTGCCTCTTGGATCCAAGTACAAGTCCAAGGCGATTTGGGACCCGGTATTGGAAAGAACGAGAAAGAGGCTGGCAGGATGGAAGAATGGGTTTTTATCAAAATGGGGAAGGCTAACTCTTATAAAGATCGTCTTGTCTAGTTTGCCAACTTATTACATGTCCATCTTGCCTTCACCTGCGGTCGTGCGTAAAAAAATAAAGAAGCTCATGAGAGATTTCTTGTGGAGAGGCCCTAAAGATGGATTTAAGCACAGCTTAGTTGGATGGGAGGAGGTTTGTAAGCCCATTAAGGAGGGCGGGGCGGGTATGAGGAACTTGAATGTTTTTAATAGAGCTCTTCTTGGTAAGTGGTTGTGGCATTTCCCTAGGGAGGAAAATAGATTGTGGAGAAAGGTAGTTGGAGCGAAGTGGGGTTCTTCGCAGGTGGGGTGGAGGCCGATTGTGTGGTCTTTAGCCCATGGAGTGGGTTTGTGGAAGCATATTGCGAGGGAGTGGGGGAATTATTCTAGAAATACTGAGTTTGTTTTAGGAAAAGGGGATAAGATTAGATTCTAGTCAGACAAGTGGGGTGAGAATGGGTCTATTAAGGATCTTTTTCCCGGTATCTATAATCTAGGGGTGAATCAAGATGGTACGATGGTAGATCATGTGAATGTCAGCGGTGATGTTGTCATGTGGAGACCTCAGCTGAGGAGAAGGCTATGGGACTAGAAACTCCAAGAGGCGGATTTTTTCTTTGAATGGTTGAGCTCGGCTCCCCGTCCAAAGGCAAGGGATCATTATTTGAGGTTGAAGGGGGGTGGAACTGGGGCTTTCACAATTAGGGGATACTATGCTATATTGAGTGACAGGGGAATCCCCGGGGCCCATTTCCCCTAGAAGAAGATTTGGAAGGTTAAGGCGCCACCTAAGGTTAGATTCTTTATTTGGATAGCGGTTAGACAAGCCATTTTGACGATAGAAAGTCTCCAAAAGAGAAGATATTGTCTGGCTAGCCGGTGTTGGTTATGCAAGGAGGAAAATGAGAAGATCAACCATCTTCTTCTGCACTGCAGGGTGACAAGAGGATTGTGGGATATTTTTTTGGCCATATCTAAGACCGAATAGGTCATGCCTGCGTCAGTGAGGGCTCTTTTAGAGGCATGGAACCCTCCTTGGGGGTGGGTGGGAGACAAATGGGTTTGGCGTATGGTTCCTGACTTCATTTTGTGGACGATATGGAAGGACATGAGTGCTCGTTGTTTTGAATGTATTGAGATAACACCCTCGAGACTTCGGAATCTATTTTTAAGCACCATTCTTATTTGGTCTAAGGGGAAGATCTCTATCACGACTCAGGATTTTGTTGAGTTTATTGAGGAGATCCGCTCTGTGTTATAATTTGGGAGTCTGTAAGACAGGTGCCTGTTTTTTTCCTGGCTTTTCTTGTATTGCTTTTGCTTTGTATACTTCATGTATACGGGTTCGCTCCCTTAGTGTTTGGTATATAATGCAATCATTTATTTATCAAGAAAAAGATTAAGCACATTTCACCAAAAATAATTCTTCACTCATGAGCTTTAAAAGAAAAATAAAATTGAAATTAAGTAAGAGTGTTCGACTGACAACCCAGTTGATCTATTTATCAAGTCACATTCGAAAGGAGCATTCCAAAAACTTGTACATGGAATTAGAATGCGCAGACTTCACCAATGGTCAATTTGATGTATGCAAATCTGGGAGAGCTTATTTTCAGCAATTTGGGGGGGGGGGGGGGGGGGAGATCAGAAATAACTTTTTTTTTTCCACTGGATTTTTCAAGTAAAAGTTTATAGATAGAGCATTAAGCACATTCAACAGTAGTTCAGTTATAACAAAAGTTGTACTCTTTTTTCTTCACTTTGATTTTTTCTTACTGAATTTATCTCTCAGTAAGTTTTAATGAAATAACAATCATTTATTTTCGATATAGATGTCTGTACATATTTCATGTCTATTGGAATACCTCACTATATGTTAGGGTGAATATTTTATAACATTTATGAATATTTCATAACATTTATTTTATAGCATTTATGAATATTTGGGACGTCAAAGTTCATTTCAAAGGCTATATAATAAATTTGAAAATAATGAGAGGATAGAGAGAGACAGACATAAATTCATAGCTCATAAATATGTGGTTGTTTTAAATAGCTGAGGCCGTTGTGAGCCTTTAAAGTTTGTAGTGCAAAGGGTGACTAATATCGTAGCTCATGGGACGTGTTTGGTTTAATAGCCCAGAGGTGTTGAGAGCTTTTAAAGTTTTAGTTCTTTGAGTGACCCAATTGTGGAAGTTGGAGTTATGATATCCATTAAAGATCGATAGGCATTCAAGACTTTCTTCAACTGTTTACAGGCGCCCTCATTTAATGACTATTCCACCCCTTTTCCTCTTCTAACCTCGTAATCCTAAACAGCTTTACCTACTTACATATAAAATTAAAAATCGCCAGTAGAAATTTTACTCTAAGCCAAAGTTATTTCGTCCACATCATTAGCCTTGAGAATTTCACTTACCTACTTGAGTCGCAAGAATCCGAGCCATATACATATAACCTCAAATATCACCTTGTTTTTTTATCATAATTATCGTCTCGGTTTCAAATTAAAAGTCACCATTCATTTTTCAACATATTTTAAAATTACCTTGATCAATGGTCAAAATAAACACTTGTTCGCTATTATAAAATTTTGTTTATTTATTATGTTTCAAAAAAAACGTGAACTCTTAATTTGAAAAAATTCAAAATAAAATAATTGACTTTTTATTTTAAACGGAGTAAATATATTGTAAAGTTTACAACCAAATTTATTTTAAATCAAGTAACAATATATCATATCATGAAAGAATAATTTTAGAGAGAACCTCAAAATTGTACGCAACTCAAATTCGGTGATTTGTCACATGGGAATTGGTTAGTGTTTTTGTGTTTGTGAATTCGCACCAACGACATTAATCAATACATATTTGACATATTATCGAATTTTTATTTTGTGTACAATTTAACTGTCTTTCTAAAATCACTCATCGAGAATATGGTGATCCAGAAATTGGCAAGATGTGGTGATCAAGAAAGGAGACTAGATTGGCTTGACGAGAAAAGAAAGGGGGAAAAATTGGGTATTGTGGTGGTGAGTGTGGGAGTGAGCCAATCAAAAAAGTTGAGCGTTTAGTTGTATTTTTTGGACCCGTAAAAACTTGGTATGATGTCACATTACACCAGTATAACATAATCAAGATTAGTTATTTTAGATTAAATATAAAAAGTTCATTGTAAAACTATGAGGGAAATGTTTAATTTTCATCTAAAAAATGTCGTCTGGCGGCAAAAATGTCAAATATAATAGGATTCTATCTCAAATAAAGAACAAGTCAGTAAATTGAAGGACCTCGTCGAGATTTCCTTTAACTTTTCATACGACAAAAAATTGATTATTTTAATCACATTATACAGTAACTTCTGCACTTAAAGATTAAATATAAAAACTTCATATACCAGAAAATCAGTTGTATATTTGTTTAAAAAGAAACAAAACAATATTTATTCTATTAACCGACGCTTTAGCGGTTTAGTTTTACCACAGATAGAGCACAGGTAAACGTTTAAAAAAACGTTCACTAAGATTCTAATGACTTCAATGCAAAATGGTAATTAAGCCACCAATAAAAATCACAGTCATTAAGAGCAACTTGGAGCTACGTAGTAATTGCAAAGCCAACTTCCCTTGAAGAGCACGTCATGAAGAGATGGGCCCTTCTAGTTCCACATTTAAAGTGTTGCCCTTTTGGATTCTCCCTCCAGTTGTGTTCCTGCCCATACAACTCACCGCCCTCCTTATATAACCCGCATTTTCACCATCTCATCACACCCCACCAAAGATCAAACATGCCCTTCTAGCTTTGGTTTCTTTTCACAAACATCTCTCACCTACCCGATCAAATGATTTCATATTTTGAGAACTCATCAAAAAAGAGAAAATGGGAAGAGTCACTTGCTGCTCATAATATTTCCGGGAAAACATCCAAAACCAACATCATGACATCCAATTATAACTCAGAGCTACAACTTGACACTCCGCTACCTCTGGATTGGCAAAGATGCCTTGATATTAAGGTAGGTCGACTCCACTGATGATCACCAACTATCATAAATATATATTATATATTTGGATTATTTGTCCTTTGACCCACAACATACATATATCTATTGTAGTTTTAGCACCCAAAGCTTATATAATATTGAATGGACACCAAAAACCAAAATTGTCTTTATATTATACTTTTGAGTGCAAATGTTCAAGCTAAAAAATAGTGTTGTATCCTCTTGTCTTGCATGCAGTCTGGTCAAATATATTATTACAACACAAGTACTCGTAAGAGGACATCAAGGGATCCAAGAATAGGGCAAGAGGGTCACATGAGCTTGGACCTAGAACTAAACCTACCATGTGGACCAGTTATGAAGAATGAGGATGATCAAAAGAGTACAGATATGGGTGGTCTAATTCGGTCTCCGTCCTGGCTGACTTTTGAAGGGGATAACCAAGAAATGGTTACCGCGGTTTGCAAGAAGTGTCATATGTTGGTGATGATGCCGAAGTCTTCTCCTGCGTGCCCAAACTGCAAATTTATGCACCCACCGGACCAAAGCTCTCATAACATGTTTAATCCAAGGTTAAGCCTCTTGTGTTGAGGATGTTACTTTGTGTTTAGGCTGGGGTATGTATGTATCTAATATGCTGCTCTGTGCTAACTTTTGTTCCACTTTCTCTCTTGTGAGAAAGATGATAAACTCAGGTGGGTGGTGGGGGCGTGGACTATGTGAGACAGAGAGAGGCTATTATGTAAAATATACCAGGTAAAGCATAATGTCCAGGGCAGAAAGCAAATGGTATAACTTCCAACTTTGTTTCTTAATTTAGGTTGTGATTGACTGTTTTATTTCAAAAAAGAAAAAAAAATAAAGACCCTCCAGTTACTCTATCAAGCTATTAGCTGAGTTTTAATATTTGAATCAATAAAATGATAGGGCTATTGTGACAACCCGAAGTGTTAACAAATTTAACCTCAAAAAGTTACAGAATTTTCACTTAAATTCTTTTTCCTCCTAAAAATTGGTATTTCCATTTATTTTTCATGTTGTGTTATGGTTGTAATGGTAGAAGTGATGTTTTTATTAGGTGAAGGATATTTTCTAACGAAAAATTATAAAAACAGAAGGAAAATAATAACATATGCTCTCAGATCACTTGTTTTGAGTCTTAAAATAGTAACTATTAGAGTTTTACATTAATATATGTCATATTTAATGTAACTATTTTTGGATTCTCAAAATAAAAATAAATATTAATTATCAAACATTTTTCATTAAAAATTATAAATATAATACATTTTAGCAAAAACAAATATTTGTTATCCAATTAAGGTTGTAAACGGATATTCGAAAATCCGCATCCGTCTGATATCCGAATCCGAATTTGCGGATATTTATCCAAAAAAATGAAAATGGATACGAATATGGTACTCTATAAAAATATTCAAGAAAACAGATACGGATACGGATAGTACTAATATCCAACACGGATAATCCGTATCCGATGCGGAGTATCCATTTTACCGGATATCCGTTTTACCAAATATCCGTATCCGTCAAATATATGTTTAAAATATTACTAATAATATTAGTATTAGTATTACTAATAAAATAATATTAAAAAAAATCTTAATCGTTTATTCTCTAAAATAAAAAAAAAAACACATACTCCACTCAAAACATAAACACCCTAAAGTCATTATTTTATTGGGTATATTATAAAGTGTCATCTATTATTATTTTATTAGATATATTATCATGGAGTTACACTAAAGTTACAATATGCCATATCACACACAATATACACTCACTAAAGAACATATGCTCCACTCAAAAAAAAAAAAAAACTAGTTTCATTTCATTTCTCTTTCGTACAAAAGAAAAGAAAAGAAATCATCATTTCAGTCCACAAAAAACCCTTCATTCCGCCACCTCCCCCTCTGCCGCATTAGCACTCCGCTGCTCATCAACATCGCCACCACTTCTCATCAACCTCTCCGCTGCGCATCAACTCCGCCGCTGCACATCCCCTCATCCTGTAATAGAAAGTTAACAACAATAGGTACATACAAAATAAAAATACAAATATATAGTTGTATTTATATATTGTTCATGTGGTTTTGATTCGGATGAGAACTGAAGTTAACAACATGTATATTATATACAAAATAAAAATGTGTACTTATAAAAATAAAAATATCAGTATATTTTGAAAATTAAAAGGTCCATGAGGTTATCAATCTCAATAAATTTGATTTAATCTAAAAGGCGCATATTTATATCTACTGTTATTGAATGCTACTATTATTTTTTTTGGATGGCTTTAAGCGTATATGGTTGTAATGTATGAATGGATTTAAGGTATATTATCATTACGGAATGTTACTATTATTATGGAAGCCATATTTTTTGATGTTATGAGATAGTAATTTTATCATATATTTATTTGGATTTCATTAGATTGAATATTTTAATAGTTATTTTTTGTGATAGCTAAACAATATAAATGGATACGGATATTATCCGAATCCGAGGTCACCGAACGAATATGAATATAGGTAAGTATTTTAACTAACCGAAGGAATTCAAATACGGATAAAAATAATGCATCTAAATAGCAAATACAAATATAAAAAAATATAATATTTGCTTCGTATCTCTCCGTTTAATATCTCCATATCCAATATACTTTTAAAATTTATTTGTAATTAAAATTGAAGAAGTACATTCCCAATCCCAATCTGATGAGATTGTACGATTATTCAAACTTTTGAAACTTGTCAGGAGTGATTACGTCACATATGAGTAATATTAATAGATACTGCCTTCTCCCTCTCTTAAACCCATCAAATATTTTTGTGAAAAGAAATTGCCTGAAATTGTTTATGACTCATCACAGTGAACCTGTGACTTCAACCACACAGCCGAAGTGACTACTCGAAACCATTACATGATTTACTTGTACCTAAACGGGCAGTTTTCAATCAGAGAATTTTACACCACAGTTTATTTATACTTTATGACAGATCCATAAGCTTGCATGCATGAACTCTTTATTTGTAAAAAGTAATAAATTATACCGAATGCATCGGCAGATATCAACTTCAGTACAGTTTACAACTGGGGGATGTAGAAACTTGCAATATAACTTATGGTTACAAAACCAACTGTATAATAAATGTGAACATAAATAGTCTTTAATAGTCATCATTCAAGTAATGAAATCAGTTCAAGCAGCAGCGGCATTAAACCTAATCTTCGAAATTGGGTTCCTTCGCAGCAACGGACCATCAACCTTCGACCTATTAGCCTTTTTAAAACAGACGCATTTTGGCAGGGAAAATTTTCAGCATGGATAAAGATCCTAAACCTCGGTATCAGCATAGACAGGACTATTGTCAATTTACACGTTATCTGCCCAACAACACCCATTTCAAGCTTCAATTGATTATGGAGGTGTATGTTTTGCTTAATTTTAAGAAGATGGAAAACAATTTCAAGTAAAATAAGTAATCACATTTCATGTTTAACGCTGCATATGATAATATTTCAACTGAAATAAATTATTTCAAGTAAACTTCTTATCCTACTAAGTGCTCCACCTAGAGGAGGATCCACATCAAATAATCATTTCACTTAGGATGCTTTTAAGGGTTATGTTTTTAACCGGTTAGGTCGCTACATGTAGTGTATACTTGAATATGTTAAACTTTTTTTTAATGTATATATGAATTTTTGTAATGCACACAAGTTTTATAATATGTAAGTTGAAGTTTATAATGGATACACGAATTTTTGTAACGTAAAGGTGTTAGATTTTTATATGTACATTAGGGGGGTGAGGAACATAATACCTAAAAATTACCTTGAGGAAAAAGTTTAAAAAAGTATTGGCCACAGTCAAAATTGGGAAGCTCCTTATTTGTTCAAACATTAATAGTAGCATCAAAGTAGTTATATTATATAAATAAAGGAACTTTCTATTTTAGTGTATGGTCAATTATTAGATAACACACTCCATGGGCACTCAGTACATGCACACACTCTCTCTCCCTTCTCACTTTTTTAAAAAGTAAATATGTCATAAAAGCACCCATCTCAGGGTGTGGAAACCCATATACGAAGTATACCCAGAAAGTAAAATAAAAGACAGAGGCGGCTCTGCAAAAAAAAAAGCCTACTATAATCTAAGAAACTCATCCACATAATCCATAAAGAATGGAAGAGACTACAGTGGATCCTTCTTGAGCCAAATGATCAGCGTACTCAGGAACACATATCGTAGTCTAGAAGTAGCTAATTCGTTCCCCTCAAAACACCTCATATTCCTCTCAAACCATAGAGTTTGACATATACAATGCAGAATCATCTACCAAACATTCCTCCCCCTTTCACACCCAAGGAACCTGCCAAGCTGCAACCGATTCACTAACCATCTCCTACATAACCGACTGAGTATGACGCCGAATTAAGAAAGCCCTCCATAAACCACTCTCCACCCAAAAAGGAAAAAGTAAATGCTTAGTCTTCTCCTCTATCCCCTTACAGATCCAGCACCTACGAACTAATCTATTGCCCCTTCTTTTCAAACCCTATGGCGTTAGTATTGCCTGTTTAGCGGGGGTCCACATGAGGAAATTGACTTTAGGTGGTGCCTTTGTTTTTCACAATTTCTTCCCAACTTCCTAAAATATGTATAACAACTTGTAACCCTAAAAAATCCAACTTGCATGTGGACCATCTTAGGGAATCCTCCCCCCCCCCCCCCCCTCCCCCCATCGGTACCGGGGCCGTTTGAAACCAGTCAAAAAAAGCTTATGCTTCCTCTAATTTCCAATCGCTGAGTCTATTTCTGAATTTTTGACTCCAAGCAATCTGGGCCCCAACCATTATCCTATGCTCCCACATTGACCCCTCGTTATTCCCTCCAATACAGAACATCCTGAGGAACAAATTTTTCAAAATATCCTCCTTCCCCCACCTATCTTTCTAAAATCTGACTCGATTCCCTTTACCTATACGGTACTTTGTGTGTCATGCGAATTCCACCCACCCTTTTTCTATGTGCTTCCATAAACCTCCCATAGCCCCACGTATAACGAGTGAAACCTCCCCTAGTCACCACAACTTTCCTCCACAACCTATTTTCCTCACAGGAAAAATCTCCATAACCACTTACCTAACAACACCTTATTAAAGTGCTCGTGACTCTTCACACCCGCTCCATCCACCACAATCGGCTTACAAGCCTCATCCCATCCTACGAGACAATGTTTGCACCTTTTCGCATTGCCTCGCTATAAGAATTCTCTGAGAATCTTCTCCATCCTTTTGCACACAAAAATCAGTGAAGGAAAAATAGATATGAAGTAGGTCGGCAGGCTTGGCAATGTGGTTTTGATCAAAGCTAACCTCCTCCCTTTTGAGAGATAGTCATTCTTCTACCTCGCCAGTATCCTTATAACCCTCTCCTTCACTGGATCCCCATAATTTTGGGCCTAAACTGAGCCCCCAAAGGGAGTTTAAGATATGATGCAGGAAGAGAACCTACCTTACATCCTACCACTTCTGCCAAAAGTCCACATTATTTTCCCTCCCACCAGAATCATTTCACATTTCCCCACTATAATGTGTAATCCTCACATGGCCTCAATGCACATTAATAACAACCTCAACATTTTTGTTCCTCTTCCGCATCATAGAATTTGATAGCGTCATCCGTAAAAAATAGATGATCTTAATCGAATAAGTGCTCGAATCATCAATCAGGAACCCACTAATAAATCTTACCTCTACCACTCTACCAACGAGCCGACTAAGCACCTCCATCACTAGAATTAAAAGGAAAGGAGATAAAGGATCCCCCTGACGAAGCTCCCTAGTGCCAGGAAAAGACCCTTCGGGTGAGCCGTTAACCAAAATAAAAATGTCATTATTGATATTCAACTCTTGATCCACTGACACCACTGTAATACCCCGTATTTTTATTGATTTTATTTATTGGGATTAATTGAATTAAATGGGATAATTAATTCAGATTTAAATATTAGTGAGGCGAGAGTTAGTATTTGATTATAACAATTATGTTGAATATTAGTGAGTGAATATGGTAATATATGATTATGAATTTATTAAGATTGTCGCAAGTTAAAATATGACAACTTCGAAAATTAAGTTGGTACGCACGTGTTAGTCGTGTCAGGACCCAATTTAATAAATTATGAGTAACTTATTTTTATATCATCCGAATGGTCATTTTGAGTGCGCCAGCGTGTCCAGAAGGGTCGAGATAGTCAGAAAACTGTAGCCGGGGGTTTAGTTTGGATCCCAGGGCATTTTAGCCCTAATCGGCAACTCGAAAGGGTATTTTAGTCATTTTGAGTTTTGAGGAATACCCACGAATCTCAGGTTGATTATATCATCCAATACTTAGGGTCCTTAGGGTTTCACAATCAAAATTCATAAACAACCATTAGAGAGGAAGTGGAGTAAGTTTCCAAAGAAGAAGCACCACTTAGAGGCTTTTTGCACCACCGTCACCACCACTGGATATACCGAAAAGAGAAGATTACTCCCATACCATCTACTCCAAAGGATCAGAATCTCTAATTCAAGGCAAGTGATTTATCTTGCAATGATTTAAGGCATATATATTACACAATAGTATAGAATTGTGGGCAAATTATGTAAAATAGAAATATTGTGAAATTGGAGAATTAATTACTGAATAAGGGCAGGTTTCATGTAGATTAGTTTCTGGAAATTACAGATTTACGAAATCATAATTTTAGTGTTGTAAATTACGAGAAATATCTGAAATTTAAGATGCTTTTTAAGAAATCTTGAAGAACTAGGGTTATAGAAATATTCATTGCTTTTAATCCAAGAAATCAATACTAAATAAGGATTTGATGATTCTTTTACTTTAAAAACTTTATATCTTTGTTGGTGTAATGATCTATATAATTGTTTGGGATTTTGGGAGTTTGTAATGTAGATTTGGAAGTGTAAAAATAGGAAACCCGTAACTGTTAAAAGAATTATGGGCAGAAAACTGTTCGATCGATCGATCGACTCAAGAATGTCGATCGATCGACCCATTTCTTCGATCGATCGACCCCTTTAGAAAATGTGAATTTTTCCCTTATTAAATTGATTGATATCCAACCTTTAGAACTTGTTAGAGATGATTGATTTTACATGTTGGGACTTAGGGGAGACCAGTAGGATACAATTAGGACCCGAGATATATTAGTTCATATGGGATTGACTTGGGGTAAAAGAAGAGTAATTAATAGAACATATGCGATTCGAAAGTGTGTATACTAAGAATTTGATGCAGTTAGAAAATAATTTAAGGGTTGGAACAGTAGTAAGGGGGCCATGAATTACTGAGATAACCTTAGGGATGAGTGGGAGACATAGTAACCTTATGGGTTAGGTTTAAGTACTCTGAATTATACGACGAGAGTTATCGTGCTAAATATGTTACTTGTGATAATCGGAATGATACCATGATACATGTGAGACTATGATATAAGGATGAAATATACCTATATTAATATGATAATTATCTAAGTTGTGTGACTACTTGGTATATGGATTTTTATGTGTATGACATACCTACCATACTTGCTATCATGGGAGGTTAATTTTTGAAAAAGGACCATCTTATCTTTGTATGCCTTCGGGGGGATTTAGTTTGGTACCTCAAGAACATAGGATTGTGAAGACTTGATTGTGAGTTAATAAGTCAACTGACCATGGGAGCGTAGGTATCTGCGTGACCCATGGGTATGTGAACTATGTTCGCCTCCAATATGTGTGATTCATTTGATTCGGTTCCTGAGAGATTCGAAACTCGTGATCCTCACATACGTGATGTACCAGGATGGTGCACTCTAAATAAAGCTTATGATTCAACTGCAAATCTATCGCAACAAGTAATACCCAGTAAGTACGGAATTGTGATCCACAGGGATTGAACACTCCTAAGAGAACAGGATTAGGTTAAAGAGATTCTCTAAACGTAAAAAAAGTTAAAGTGTAAAGGATGATTTAATAGTTTGGAAAAGTGATTGAGGGTAATCTCTAAACTAGCATGCTATTGATTAACAGTTAATTAATTAATAATTATGGAACTATGAAAAGAACTAAGATAAGCTTGAGTTCAAGATATTGAAGGGATCGAGGATCATTCTCCCACCTCGGATTCACAAAGAAGGGGATTATAGGGCTTGGTTGAAATTAATTCTAATCGAGCATAACTAATTAAGTCCGAACATCAACCATGTAGAGACTAAACTCAACAATAGAGGATTAGGGGTTAGTTAGTTATTGCTAGATGGGTTGGGTTTGTAGTAAAGCTTCAAACACTCACCCTTGCATGATAAGAGAAGTTAAGAAACTATGATACTCCAATACCAACACATAAAGTTCCATTAGAACAATTATAAACCAAACCCTAAATATGAAGTTCAAGCATCCAAGGTGGGTTTATGATCCCCAATCATAAGTCTAGCTACTCATAATTGAAACTAAACTACACATGCTAGTTAACAACATAATTAAGTTAGTTATCTAGTTTAAACACAAACCAATAAAAGAGATGGAATTAAATGCAAATTAAAGCTAGTAGAACAAGTAGAGAAGAAGTAAATGAACCTTTCTTGCATTAATAACCACAATTCAACTAGTAATCAAAGCTTTACAAGTGGGTAAAAACCATAAATGAACTTAACCTGGGAGAGAAGAGAGTGTTTTCTATATAACCAAATATCTAACAAAAGTAATCTATATCTTCCAAAGAGGAAAAACAAGAGATATATCCCAAAAATCCAACCAAAATGGCAAACTAGTAATAAGGAGAAAAACTCAAAAAATCAGCAAACCCGAATCGTTTCGACAGGGCCGAATCGATTCGCTAGAGGGAGAATGTTGCACTGGTGACCACTGAATCGATTCTGATGGACCAAATCAATTCGGTCCTGCAAACAAAACATGGCAAGGTTATTTTGGCTTCTTTTTTCCCATGTTTCACCGAAACATCCATAACTTCGTCGTTCGAGATCGGATTCAAGCACCGTCAGAGGCCACGCCAAGATAAGAAGAAGGTCTACAACTTTCGTGAAGAAATCGGGATCAAAACCAGAGTGCTAAATTTACCAAAATGCCCCCGACTGTGCAAGTGTGTACAGAACTTCTCCGGATCAAAACCAAACTTCCCAATATGCATTCCCGAGACCTATAAAAGCTCAATAAATACACATACAAAGTATATATTGAATTCAGGGGTTAGTCAATAAATGAGTATAAGAACCGAGAAATAGATTTACGGGAATGCTAGAATGTACAAATTAACGGGGTATAAAATACAATAAAAGTGACGAATCACACCCCCTAACTTATACATTGCTAGTCCCGAGCAATGAAGTATGAAGAAACAAGGGCCAACAACGCAACCAAAATAGAAGAAATATGTACATAGAAGGAAAAATGCCACTTTCGCGGGCGAACGATTGCATTTAGCATATGCAATAAGCCGTTTTAAACCCCTAGGTGGCCCTAGGGGACGAGTGAGGTCTAGTGAGGGTTTCCAGGGATGACACCCACAAACATCAAATCAACTCATACTATGATACAATAAAAACCAATGCGTAGCTCAACAAATATCTAAGAAGCGCAATCTATCAACAAAGTGAACAAAGCTCACACAAAAGACGACAATTATCGGCATTAAACAAATAACTTCAATAAAAATCGAAACCATGGAAATGCGAAATAAGCGGACACATGTGGTAATTTAGATTTGGCAAAACTTTCAAAATCCATATAAATGCTAAGGCATGCATACTCAAGTTCTCTTCGGTTGTTACACTCAACAAATGAAACACTCAGAAATGGGATGTAACACACACGGGACATGAGGGCGTAAAGAGTAATTATAAAGGGAAACTAGGACACACACATGTCATCAATGAAGAAAGCAATATAAAAGTGAAAAATACAATCTCATGAAAGGATATCGCATATTAACCAAGAGAAAAACATTTAAACAGATTATCGCTAATGTTCGACCTTTGAATCACATCACCCTAGGATCAAATAGGACTTTTAGGGTATAGAATTTAGGCTAGGTTAGGGTACGAGATGGAGGAATGTATATACGAACTCAAAGTGTTCGGAATGAAAACTCGGGATAATGGGAAAAATGCGGGCAATAACAAAATTGGAAAAACAAGTTCCAAAAGGCATCGAATATATCATCGGGGGGAATAATCAAAGCTTATTGAACTATATACACAACATTTACAACTTTCTCTTTCTTTTCTTTTCTTCTTTTTCTAACTTTTTTTTTAACATCTCTTTTCTTTTCATCACTCTTATCAAACTCTCATATGCCTAAAATTGCAATCGCAATACAACAACAACATTCAATCCTAAGTAACATTACAAACAAAGGTATGAAAGGTGTATGTATGGCTTAAAACTCCAATTTGGAGTTGGTTATGGGATTTTGGGTAATGAAACAAAAGGCTAGTATTTAGGCTCAAAGGGGTTGACTAGGGAAATATATATGGTGAGGTCACGGCTAATATGGGTGATATAACAAAGATTGCCTATGATCATTTTATAAAGTTTCATGTGATTCGTGGAACTAAACACCATTGAAAATCATGCTCAAGTGTTAAATCAATTAATATGCAATCAATTGAAAAGAAAATGAAATTGACAACGATTTCATTGACAAGAAAGAGATAGATAGGATGTATATGCTCACAAATGACGATAAGTCTCAATTTTCACTTTTGTAAGGGTATAGCATGCCCCTTAAAATAACGACTTTGAAACGCTTTAAACCAAATCATAAATAATTATTTGTGTATATGCTCAAAGCATCACAGTTTAATTTTACGAGGCTATTCATAATGTAAAAAATAACAGGCTAAAGGCTAAATAAATCAATGACTCGAAGCATGCTTCATAGATATACAATAGGATAAGCCGATCATATAAGTAATCATAGTAGATATGAGAGAAAAAAAGTTTTTATTTTTATTTTTTTAATTATATATTTTTTTAATTTATTTTTTTAATTTTTTTAATAAAAATAAATAAATACTAACATGATAACCTGTATCAAAAATGTAATCCATACCCCCTAACTTGAATGAAACATTGTCCCCAATGTTAGTATGAATAAAAAGGGAAAAGGGGTTAGAAAATAGTTACCCCGTAAGGAGTAACTCGAGAAACGCGCAACGGCATGCCTGTCAAAATGTTAGTACCACAACACCACTATATACAGAGGAGAGATATTTATAAGGATAATTAAGAAGACGAAACTAAGGAATTCTTTTCATTAATAATTCCGGGATGCATATATGTGGGAAAAAAAACAAAATGAGAAAATACAATATTGACATTTCTCAATTACCACATATACATCAATGTTTATCAAAAACCTAATACAAAACAACCCAAAATAGTTTAGAAATCCATAATTACAGGAGGACAAAATGAAACAGCAGCAGCAGCAATATTTCCTAGGGAAGGTCAGGGCGACGGTGGGAAGGACCGGTCTCATTGGGGTTAGGCGAGGGGTATGGGTCATAAAGGTAAGGAGGCACAGCAGCCTCGCCCCCACGTAGATGCATAAATAGGTCCATCTGCGCCCTAGTAATCATCGAAATATCACGCTCGTAAGCACCCCTAAACTAAGAAAATCTCCGCTCATGGCTTTGCCTGAAAACAGCGAAATCTCTTTGCATTGCATCCATCCTCGCTCCCAACTCTCTAAAGGGGCCTAACGGGTGCTAAACTGGAGTCGATCCCTGCTGAACGTCCGGAAGTGGATCATCAAAATCAAAATGGTTCCCAACAGCCATTTGATCACTCATCCATTGGTTTTTCCTCTCCCAATAATCTTTTCCTAAAGTCCTCTTGATAGCATCATCGTCAAGCGGAGAGGGAAGTCTCGCACTCTTGTCGGAGGTGATCACCTTGCAACGAGCATCTCTACATATCCTAGAAACAAGCCAAGCATATGGGAGAGTAGTCGATCCCTTCTCGCAATAAGCAGCGTTCAACATGTGTTGAAGCACCAAGGCATGCAGGCTTATAATAGTGTTGGCATCTAGGAGATAGTAGAGGAAATGGGCCTTCTTTGATCGCAGGACTGATTTTATTTGGGTAGGAATGATTGAATTCACGGCGACTAGGTGGATAAGCCGGTGAGAATTAGGCATGAGCTTTGTCGGAAATGTTTCCCCGACCCAAACATGTCTGGGCGCTAGACGCGCAATCAAAACATCGTTGGGAAACAACGCAAGAGGGTCGCGCGACGAATATGCATACACATAAGGATTGTCAGCACCTCCCAACAGTTCTGACATAATTTTCTTGGAAATCAGAATTTTCCTCCACCTAACAAAAGCCTCATGCATCCCGCCTCTAATTGAGACAAGCGATGCATAGAAACGACGGACATGTTCCTCGTTCACATCACCCTCCTTTTCGAGGTGGGCCTCCCAATGGAATTTTTTAAAGTGCCTCCTAACCTTGTTAGGAAAGTGAGAAAGCTTCATCGGGCGTTCGATAGCAATTGCCCGAGTGGAGGAAACTTTTCCCCGTACCAATCTCTCTCAGCCTTGGATCTAAAATTTTCAAACCCATTCCGACCCGTAACATCATTGGTGGTGGGCTTTTGAGCCATAAGAACCTACAAGAGAAATCAATTCGATACATACACAATTAGTGTAATGCATAAAATCAATTTTAGCGTGAAACAGGTTCGAAAAGGAATGGGTGGTGCATGTCGGAAGAAAATGATCGGATAAGCGTATCCGACATACATCACTCTCAAACAAGGTAGAATCTATGTCAATGTTCGATAAGAGGCACAAAAATGGAACAATTGGGAATCAACTCCTCATTTAGGCATTTTATCGAACATATGGCATGCAACCTGCTCAAAATAGGGAGAAAATGCATTTGATTCATGAAAGCCCCCAATAAATACAACACAACACATTAATCAACAATAAATAGGTTGTATTTGTTGGATAGTGATAAAAATCAGTAATGAAAGGTGGACAGTTCATGAATCAGATACACATTATGAAAATATGGACATACACACATAACTCCCCTAGTTTCAATAGAATGAACACAAATTTGATATTAAAATTAACATAGAAAGATTGGAGTTGTTACCTTGTGCGAGATTCCTTAGAGAAATGGAGAGAGAAAATGTAGCGAGAGTATTGGGGAAATGAGTAGTAAGGGAGAGGGAAGAGTAAGGAAGAAAAATGAGGTTGTATGAACGCGGGTAGAATTTGAAAGGCTGGACAATCGAATCGATTCAGATGGACCAAATCGATTCGCTATCCTCGAATTAGCTCACTGTCTCAAGGCGAATCAATTCGGAGGGACCGAATCGATTCGATTTGGTTATACTTTTTTTACTGTTGGCAGGCGAATCGATTCGGATGGAGAGAATCAATTCGCAAGACAAAGATCTATAAGTTATCTCAGGGTGAATCGATTCGGAGGGACTGAATCGATTCGCAAGAAGGAAAAACATTTTCTGCATTTGCTGTTTCACCATTCACATTTGGGCAAAAGGATTGGGCTGCTAATAAGTAGATTTTTGGACCCTAAAGATGGTGATTAAGACGTGCAAAGGGTCCGGGACAAAAATATTGCACCCGACACATGCCGGGGGATGCTCGGCACCAAAATTGAGAATTTACCAAACTAACCAACTCTGCTAATGGGGCTGCTGCGTAGAATGTCCGGTGGTAAATCAACAGATATTATTAGGACGTAATTTACTATGTGAACACCTATTCTTCCCATTCTTCCGACTTCGTTCCAACTATAGTTCACACACTTAACAATTATATCGGGTTCTAGATCGGAAGATATGATACCTATCAAAAATGAACAACCCCGACCATTTGACCCATGTTTGGTTTTGGAAACCGGATTAATATTTGAAAGAGGGGGACATGGGTTATTAAAGTGACGGATCGGTGGGTCGGTACACAAATCGATAGAAACATCATCTACCCTATTTTCCTCCGAGCAACTCTCCTTACACGGGATTGATGACTCTATGTAAATGTCAATTTCGGATATGAGAGAGTCATCAATCGGAGTGAAATCAAAATTGCCTAATTTATCCCCGCTTTCATGGATTTCACCTATGCAAACCTCTCCTAACATGTAAAAAACACACATCCAACACACTCCATTCAATTTCCTCTCTCGCAATTTGACCGTCTTCTACACATACCACTCCAACGAAGCTCATTTCCTTAACACACTCATCCTCGTCACACGAGAGGTGCGACACATTGAAAATATTGACATCTAATGTCATATTTCCAAAAGACAAGTTCATCTCACCATTCCTACAATTTATCGAAGCATTTGCGGTAGCGAGGAACGGTCGTCCTAAGATGACGGGAGGTTGATTATTGGGGCTTAAAACAGGATGGGTATCAAGAACGATAAAGTTGATCGAGAACACAAAGGTGTCTATCTGGACGAGGATATCTTCCAAGACACCCCGTGGAATTTTGGTGGAGCCGTCGGCCAATTGAATTTTAGTCTTGGTAGGACTAAGTTCTCCTAAGTCCAATTGAAGATAAACTGAATACGGCAAGAGGTTCACACTATCTCCTAGATCAAGAAGAGCGCGATTAATGGTGAAGTTTCCAATCACACATGAAACAGTTAGACACCTTGGGTCCTTAAATTTTGGAATCGTGTTGTGTTGGAAAATGGAACTAACCTATTCAGTCAACTCCACCATTTTGCGAGAAACATGATTTCTCTTAAAGGTGCACAAATCTTTCAAAAACTTGCCATAGGAAGGGATTTTCTTAATTGCGTCAAGGAGAGGGAGATTGATTTTTACTTGTTTGAATGTCGCCATGATTTCTTGATCTTTGTTGGGTTTAACAATGGGAAGGAGCCTTTGAGGGTAGGGTGCGGGAAATGGACCAGGGACTGAAATTTTTGGCTCCTTGGTCGACGACTTATATCTTCTCTTTTTAGGAGTCACTTCACTCTCTCGGGGAGTTATTGTGACCACGTAAGATTCTTTCGGGGAAGGTGGAATTGGATTTTCAATCACCTTCCCACTCCTAAGAGTGGTGATGGAATTAGCTTGTTCCATAGATCTACATTGAGCGGAAGAAGGAGTAGAAACATCTGAATTCATGCTATTTTGCCCAATGAGCCCATGAGATTGTGACGGGAATTTTCCTTTTTCTTGCACACTCAAAGCAGCGGCCAACTTGGAAATTTATTTTTCAAGCCTAGCATTTGTGGCTTGCTGAGAAGTCGCAAAAGATTGAAAAATTTCTTCTAGACTTGTCTTGTTCGGGTGCGCGTAGGCAGGTATAACTGGTGGAGGTGGTCCCGGAGGGGGACCTTGCATTACAACTTGAGGAGGAGGATGTTGGTTGTACGGTTGTTGGTAATTCTAAGGCGGATGAGGACGAGATTGTTGATATTGGTAACCGAGTTGGTTACTCCATGATGGATTAAACCCTTGGTCCGGAACGTTTTAGGATCTTCTAAAACTCCCATAGCGTTCGCTTGGTCATGGAGGATCACTTTGTAAGCCGGAATAGTGGGACACTCTTGGGTCGAATGATCATCAGTGTCACAAATGGCACACAACTCCTCAATTACGGATTGAATTTGAACAACGGGATCTCGACCCTTCAAGCCGAGCTCCTCAACTTTCTTAGATAATTTATATAATCTCCTTTTCATCTCATCCTCGTCAGTGAGGTGATACATACCAGGGTTAGAAGAGGACGAAATCGAAGGTCGCAAATTTATTTTGTTCGGATCAGAGGTATCCCATGCTTGGGTGGTCCCGGCACAATATTTTAAATGTGCCCACGCATCATCGGGATCTAAACCAAAGAACTCACCGGAGCACATTGTCTCCACCATTTGTTTTGCATTAAGTGTAAGCCCGTTGTGGAAAAATGAGATTAATCTCCACTTTTCGAACCCGTGATGTGCGCATTTATTAAGTACCTCATTAAATCTCTCCCAACATCTCTCGAATGATTCACCTTCGGTTTGAGTGAAGGTTTGGATTTGATACTTTAAAGAGTTGGTGAGATGAGTTGGAAAGAATTTCTTCAAAAACTGCGCTTGCATTTCGCGCCAACTCCCGATGGAATTAGGAGCTAAAGACCAAGGCCAAGTTATGGCCTTGTCTTTTAAGGAAACGGGAAGAGTTTGAGTCGTGTGACATCTAGAGGACAATTTTGATCACTAAAAGTAGCGCACACCTCCTCAAACTCTCTAACATGAAGGTACGGTTGTTCACTGTCCATGCCGTGGAAAGTAGGAAGTAATTGAATCATTCCATTAAGAAAATGGAATTGCGCGGCATTGTAGGGAAAAATGATACATGACGGAGAGGTGGTCCTCTCCGGTTGCAAATAATCACGCATGGTCCTATACGGGGGCTCGGGTGCTACCCCCTGACTACCATGCTCACTAACATTGTCGGCCATGGTCGTGGGATCAGAGTGGGCCCAGGTATAAGAAGAAGACGGGACCGAACTATAATGAGAAATTGATGGTAAAGGTGTCCAATAATCCGAAGGTTCACTAGACGATGAGAGTTCACGAATAGGATTTAAATTGCTACTACTCGCGTCTTGCATTTACAGAATTTTGGATTGATTTTTGAAAACCGTGATGTCACGGTGACCACAGGGAACGATAGTGTAAAGAAAATTTCAAAAACCTAAGATAGTTGCCAATCCCTGGCAACGGCGCCAAAAACATGGTGCGCTCTAAATAAAGCTTATGATTCAGTGCAAATCTATCGCAACAAGTAATATTCGGTAAGTACGGAATCGTGATCCACAGGGATTGAACACTCCTAAGAGAACAGGATTAGGTTAAAGGGATTCTCTAAACGTCAAAAAAGTTAAAGTGTAAAAGATGATTTAATAGTTTGGAAAAGTGATTGAGGGTAATCTCTAAACTAACATGCTATTGATGAATAGTTAATTAATTAATAATTATGGAACTATGAAAAGAACTAAGATAAGATTGAGTTCAAGATATTGAAGGGATCGAGGATCATTCTCCCACCTCGGATTCACAAAGAAGGGGATTATAGGGTTTGGTTGAAATTAATTATAATCGAGCATAACTAATTAAGTTCGAACATCAACCATGTAGAGACTAAACTCAACAATAGAGGATTAGGGGTTAGTTAGTTATTGCTAGATGGGTTGGATTTGTAGTAAAGCTTCAAACACTAACCCTTGCATGACAAGAGAAGTTAAGAAACTATGATACTCCAATACCAATACATAAAGTTCCATAAGAACAATTATAAACCAAACCCTAAATATGAAGTTCAAACATCCAAGGTGGGTTTATGATCCCCAATCATAAGTCTAGCTACTCATAATTGAAACTAAACTACACATGCTAGTTAACAACATAATTAAGTTAGTTATCTAGTTTAAACACAAACCAATACAAGAGATGGAATTAAATGCAAATTAAAGCTAGTTGAACAAGTAGAGAAGAAGTAAATGAACCTTTCTTGCATTAATAACCACAATTCAACTAGTAATCAAAGCTTTACAAGTGGGTAAAAACCATAAATGAACTTGACCTAGGAGAGAGAAGAGAGTGTTTTCTATATAACCAAATATCTAACAAAAGTAATCTATATCTTCCAAAGAGGAAAAACAAGAGATATATCCCAAAAATCAAACCAAAATGGCAAACTAGTAATAAGGAAAAAAATTGAAAAAATCAGCAAACTCGAATCGATTAGCTAGAGGGAGAATGCTGCACTGGTGACCACTGAATCGATTCGGATGGACCGAATAGATTCGGTCCTGCAAACAAAATATGGCAAGGTTATTTTGGCTTCATTTTTCCCATGTTTCACCGAAACATCCATAACTTCGTCGTTCGATATCGGATTCAAGCACCGTTAGAGGCCACGCTAAGATAAGAAGAAGGTCTACAACTTCCGTGAAGAAATAGGGATCAAAATCCGAGTACTAAAATTACCAAAATGCCCCCGACTATGCAAGTGTGTACGAAACTTCTCCGGATCAAAACCAAACTTCCCAATATGCATTCCCGAGACCTATAAAAGCTCAATAAAGACACATACAAAGTATATATGATGAATTCAGGGGTTAGTCAATAATTGAGTATAAGAACCGAGAAATACATGCACGGGAATGCTAGAACGTACAAATTAACGGGGTATAAAATACAATAAAAGTGACGAATCACAGGACTTGATAGAAGAGTATATATATATATATATATATATATATATATATATATATATATATATATACTTGTGTATGATAAATATATACACTTTTATTTGTTCAACTGTGTTGTTGAGTAGAAAAGATAAAATGAGGTTCTAAGATAATGAAAGTATGTAAGAAATAAACCCGGGTTTTAAATTATGTGAATCCGGTTAATGAAATACAGAATATGATAGTATTTAATAATTGGGGATTATCGAGTAAAAACATAAGGAAATCCGATTAGATACAGAACGGATAGAGACTGGTTAGGGTAGAAAGTGTAACTAGTAATTAGGTATATAGATATTTAAATATGCATTAGGCATGCACAATAGTTGAGGGGTGAGATTCTCAAGTGAGGGCACGTGAATAACATGTTTACGATATGTGTTGCTTAAATAGTAATTTAAACACTTGTTATTTTAAAAATATTTTCACCGCGGGCTCTAACTCGTTTGCTTTCAAATATATTTTTCTTGTAAAAATCTTTTAGGTGCCCAGCCACAGGGACGTCAAGCATTGGAGTTACATTATGTTGATGTGTTGTAGCTGCTATGGAAGTTATAGGACCTCGGTATTTGACGCCTCCACATTCCTTTGATTTCTATTCAAAGAGTATATGCATGTGTTAGGGCATGCCGCCAATTTCTATCCAGAGACAGTAGTTCAGTCATCTATTTCATTTCAGTTGTTGGATTTATTTATTTTTATTCAGACGGTTGTATTGGGTTTATTTAACTCTGCTACTATTTTATTGGGGTGTTTACTCTAGACGTCAATTTATTTCATTTCGTTGGTTATTCATATGAGATGGTTTATGTGATTGTTGAATGATGTTTTAAATTATTTGGTTGATGGTTAATTTAATTAATAAAATTTTACACCACTGTTTTTAAATATTAGGTGGCTAGTAATTAATAAAAATGTTTTTGACATTGATGCTAGAACTGAACCAACTTGATATTCTGTATTAATGAGATAAAGGAGTATCTACCTGGTATTTAATTAGTCAGGGTGTCACAACCACCTCTCCCCGAAGACCATTCTCTCCAATTAATGTAATAGAAACCACCAATTAACAAGATCATAAGCCTTTTCAATGTCTATCTTAAATATAAGGTTGGGACCTCTACTCCTCGTCGATTCAACACACTCATTGGCCACCATAACTACATCCAAGATTTGTCTACCCCCCACAAAATAATTTTGAGCATCACAAATGAGTGATCAATCACCTTCCTTAATTTAACTTACAGATTTTTGGAAAGGAGTTTATACACACTTCCCATAGACTAATGGATTTGAAGTCCTTCATCCCACCCCCCACCCCCCCACCCGGGATCAAAATTTAAAAGGTTGTATTTAATCCCCTCAGAAATATCCCCTATCATGAAACTCCCTAAATATGGCCATCACATCCTCTCCCACTACAGTCCAAAAATGCTAAAAAAAAGGCCATGGTGATTCCATCCGGACTTGACGCCTTATCCACCATCATAGATTTAAAAACCTAAAATACACCCTATTCTACGAATGAACCCTCCAGCAACTTAACCTCCTTCCCATAAACACTCCCATATCCAGCCCATCAAGAGTGGGTCTCCATTATTCCTCCTCTATACCTCTCATAATACTTTCTAATGGCCCCCTCACCTCATTCTCCTCCTCATACTAATTCTCACACTGAATTTTTTTCAATATGTTTAAAGCGACGATGAGAGTTTGCCACCTTATGAAAGAATTTAGTATTCCCATCACCTTCCCTCAACCACAATGCTTTAGATTATTTCCTCCAATTAATTTTTTCTTGAATCAACATTCTCCCCACCTACCCTTTCTTCTCCTCCCTCAGCTGCCTCCCCTTCCCTGAGATCTCTCCATACCATCCTTTTCATCTAAAAGCCCAAATATCCTCCATATATTTTTTGATTTTTTCTCTCATATTCCCAAACGTCTATTTATTCATCCTATTGACATATTCCTTAAGAAGATAAATTTTTGTCGGCACGACATAACTAGATGAAAGATTCTTGTCATTAACTCTTCCCATAAATTCTCCATAAGTCAAATGGAACCACTCCTCTAGTGTGTCCACACTCTCCCACGATTGTAAACCATTATTGGTTAGATTAAGGGTAGTCATTATCTCTTTGTGCACCTCTGTGCATTCCATAATCATAACGTTTCTCTCTAATTCTTGCTTCCATTGATGAGCCACCATTGGGCCAAATCCCCGTGAGAATGTGGGCGGATTACCCTTATGAAAATTTTCCCTCACCTTTTCTCAAAATGATACTGTAACTCCTTGTTGTACTAGTTGAGTTATAACTCTTGGGATTCCTATTTCAACTCCATCTGATGTGGCCTCACGAATGATTACTTCCAAATCTTAAGCTCTTGTCATAAACTGACTGTATCTAGTCTATTCTATCAAATATCTCATTGCATTAGTCATCAGGGATCTCCTAACTTCTCTCATCCTAGTGTTCACCATTCGGATAGATAGGAACAAAACATATATTAGAATCAAAGTCTAAAGACAGTATAAGTCCACAAAATTTATCAAAGAACGATACTCGAAAAATTAGCCTAGACCTATAACCCTCGAGACCTAGGACCATGATACCCCATATATTTTTAATAATTAAGTTGATCAAATATATTTATTAAAATTATTGAGGTCATCTAAATAATTAACTATCATCCTTAGCACGTAATAAGAAACAAATACTGAAGTCAAACCTCCAACTTTGATATATAGCAATTGTTTGTCAAAACCCAATACATACAAAATCTCTCACTTATCTCATCTAACAAAACTAAATACTACCACAAGATATCTCGCATCACTCAAAGTACATGAGATAAAGTTAAAAATAAGTGTAACCCATTCATCTTCAAAAGTCAGTGACGAATGGAAAAGACGACAATGAGTAAGAAACTAAGTAGGGCACTCTGGAACACCTTCAACAACGCGACGGGTCAGTCCTACCATAATAAGATAATATTTATACACTCGGGTAGTGAAACCATCAGTCGTGAATATAAATAATAAACTCTACAATTATTAGAGTTATAGTTACGTCCTACTCACAAAGGAATCGAATCGTATCTAATATGTGATCTATTATCAATACCCATACATTAGAGTTTTTCATCATTCCTCATATTAGAAGAGTTACATAAGTACCAAACGAAGAATACATATTAAAGTAACAATGTATAATGGGTATTGTGTAAGCCCTTAAAAAATCCCAAGTTTACTGTAGCCATGCGAACGACAACAATAATAGATCGTGCACACATGCTCTTGCAAACGGCACTCAACGCAACCATGTGCATGGATGATAGAGATAATTCTTCCCAGGTCGGTTCTGTTACACCCCAGAACTCAAAGCATCCTAATTATCCACCGAAAACCAGTCCCTAACCTTTCAAATACCGAATTTCGGCATATGCTAATTTTAAAGGTTCATTCCTTGTTAAAATTAATATTTTCTCACAATCAATTGGGAAATTTGCATCATATAATATCCTTTGCAATTTCAACACGAGAATATAGATGGACATTGTTAAGAAAACTCATAACGATAAACTAGTATATGAATTCATGTAGATAGGTCATTCTAATAAGGAAAACTAAAGCTCTCTCGACATAAATTAATTGATCTGAGTTAATTTCGGTGGGGTCATTCAACTCAACCTTATAATCTAATCCAATTCAACTAGTTTAATCTAATTTATATAATTCTTTAATTAAGATCATTTAAACTAGTATAAATTAACATAATTTTTATAAGAATTTGATTGATTCATTTCTTTACCAAAAATCCCAATTTTCCAATACTTGTGAGAATAACCTAATTATCTCTACATAATTTTTATAATTCATAAATTCAATATTTAGGCATAAATTATTATTCAAATCATGGAAGGAGGGAGTACTATTATCTTTCCTGGTATGAAAATTGTAAATCCTAATTTATTGTACAGAATCGCCCAAGGTGCAGAAAAACCCTCTAAAGCCAAAATTAGAATTGTTCTTCAAAACCCCACGAATCTCCATTTTGTTCTTGAATTTGGTTGAATGTTTTCCAAAAATCTACTTTAGGATTGTAGAATGTTTGGACTAAGATAGTTTGTAAAGTGAAAGTATTAAATTTGGTGAAGTTTTATGTAGGTTGTATTTTGGTGAAGGTTTGTTGTAAGCTTCAAATGAAATTAAGGTTTTTTAAAAGTTTATATAATAACTCCATATAAAAGTGAATTCCCTCATTTTCCATTAACCGTGGCATATTACCCAAGTATGTTCCATTTACTAATCTACCCATGCTATTGAGTGAAATTTTTACTTTTGGTTTATTTGTTATTTTAATACAATTCTAAATTATAATTTACATATAGTAAAATTTGAAATTAGGTTATAACACCATATAATTGTTTCAACTTCAAAGTTTATTATAAAACTTTATATCTAACTCAAATAATTATAAAATTCTATTTTTCACTTAAAATATTAATTTGAAATCATTTCAAATTCAGTGATATTTAAAATTAATCAATTAAAAATATTTTAAAATTAAAAGAAAATCCTTTAAAAAATACAGAGTATAACAATCTCTCCCCTATCAAAAAGAATTTCATCCTTGAAATTCATAATAAATTTCTTACCTCATTGAGTCAAAAATTTTATTACCTCATAAGTTAGAAACTACCTCTTCAAATAAAATGGGTCAAACTCTCTCCTCATATAAATTGAGTCAAACTATCTCTATATATACAAATGAGTCAAATTATCTACTCATATAAAAATGCGTCAAATTATCTCATCATGTAAAATGAGTCAAACTATCTCCTCATATAGAATGAGTCAAAATTATCGTCTCATATGTGTATGAGTGAAAATGATCTCCTCATATACAAATGAGTCAAATCACCTCCTTACCTATCCGTGATTCAAAGTCATCTCCTCATATAAGAATGAGTCAAAACCATCATCTCACATTCGTGTGAGTCAAAATCATCGCCTCATATGAGAATGATTGAAAAGAATATCCTCACATGCGTGTGAGTAAAAAATATCTCCTCATATAAGATTGAGTCAAAATCATCTCCTCACATGCGTGTGAGTTAAAATCATATACTCACATGAAGATGAGTCAAAATAATCCCCTCATATAGGAATGAGTAAAAAAATAATATATTAAACATATGGGGTTATTGTCATCTCATTTAGTCCTCGTGTTTCAAGTGGATTCCTCTTCATTGTGGAGTTCCTCTTCACACATGCTATTTATATTTTATTAGAAGGCCACTTTTGGATTCACTATCCATAAGACTCACTGGCTGCTCACTTTATGATGAATACAAGTGTAGGTGCAAAAAATCTCACCCGTCGGGGGGTGCCAATTCATCACGATACAAGTATAAAAATAAATACGAGAGAGGCAAAGATTTACGTTGTTCGACCATGAATGGCCTACGTCCACGAGGCTGCTGGTGTGTTTCATTAGAATGATCAGAGAGTTTTAAATGAGGGTATCTCTCTAACTTCTCCGCCCCCTCTCACAATGGGGGGTGTCCCCTTTATATAGAGTTAGGGGTTACATTAGGGTTACAAATATGGATGGGTAACAAATATGGATGAGCCCTATCTTTGTGGAGTTTCATTCCCATCAGATACTGCTCCTCGGTCTCCCCGTTTATTAAGGACTTTAGTCGTCCCTATATTGCTGGCACGTCACCATCTTCACCGGGGTGCTCCCCACACGTCATGCTATTCCGTAGGCATATATTTTGCCCCCACAACAAGTCTTATTAAATATCCTCCAAATCAACATGTTGATATGCAGTCATTGGGTGTAAAAATGAATGGAATGTGAAAACGTGAAACACATTATACACCTGATTGAGGTGGCCAGGAAGTGCTAGACGGTACACAACCTTCCCCACTTTCTCTGAACTCATAAACAGGATAACATAACGAGGGGCTAACTTTCCTATTTTTTCAAACAGCATCACTTCTTTTCATAGGAGAAACAAATAATAAAACTTTCTCTCCCACCTGAAATTCCATCATCTTTCTATTCTTATCATTGTAGCACTACTGTCTATCTTTAGCGATTTTGATTCACTCCCTAATAAGCTTGATCTTCTCAAACATCTTTTGGGTAAACTCTAGTCCTATATATCTACCCTTTCTTAGGTCTAACCAACATACCAGTGATTGACACAGTCTCCCATAAAGTACCTTATAAGGGTCCATAGAAATGGATTCTTGGTGATTGTTATTATACGCTAACTCAACCTATAATAAATGGTCGAGGCTTTACAATATTCTTGTATCAACTTTATGATACTCAAGAAAACTACTCAACTTATACATCATGAATCCTTAACTCCTTTCCACTCTATACTCTATGCATTGGACGTTTTTTAAATGAAATCCAAGCAAGGATCCTCCCCCCCCCCCCCCCCCCCCCCCGATTCACTTATAGCTAGATTAGGTAGTTGTTGGGATAAAAACTAGAAAAATACTTATATGCATCCTTTATTTTACAAGTACCTCTTCCATCACTCATATCTCCAATTTTACCATTATGAAATCTTAAGCATAACAACTCCTAAGAGTGAATATTACAAGTCCACATATGTCGCTAATATGTTTTAACAACATTACCTATACATACACTTATCATTATCTACTGAATGGAATCATAATTTATCGAATAATCCCAACCGCCTTTGTCCAAACATACCAGTCCAAATGCCAATATTATCATTCCACAACTTTAGTTCCATCGATACCACACACTAAAGATAGTTACCCAATGATACTATAATCAAATGTGTTCTCATTTCATTAATGTATCGAAACAAGGATTGAGAAACATATATAAAATGGGATTCATGTGAATTTCCCAGAATTAAATCTGTCCCAAAATCATTACAAATAATTTGTATTAGAATTTTGCGAGATTAATGATAATCATATTTTACATTTCAATTCTCAAAACAATCATAAGGACACTTTTTAAAATTATTGTCCCGTTACCATACTAATAATTTTGTCATTACCACTTCTTAAACAATATACCTTGTCTACCCATTTCGTAGGTATTATTACTGTCCCGAGATCTCTAGTTTAAATACTATCATGGGAATATTTAGGTTCATCTTTTCTTAATTATACCTCTAAGTTCTTGTAGATCAATTCATATATAGATTTAAATATTATCTACATCATGTATTGGTATAAAATATTCTTACTGCTAATTTATTTCTTAAGTAAATTTATATTTCTACTGTTTTTAGCATAATTCTAAACAAATTCCCATAAAAAAGAGCCTAAAGGCCACAAACTTTAGAAATCTTTTATATGTTTATAATTAGGATCGAATTAACCTTAAAATATTTGTAATCTTGTGTTATGTTTTGGCCCTAATTATTTCTTCTTTCACTTCACTATTTTCTCTTAGTTTCCATCGTAAACCACTTGTAGTACTTATATGTCGACTAGCACATAGAATATCTCGAAAGTCGTTCACATTTACCCATAATAATATGCCACTTCCTGAGTACTCATACACTCAAAAGACAATCTAGCGGTTACCAGATGTATAATCGTAAGTAATAACACACCCTAATAAAATATAATGATAACCTCACGAGTGTCCTACACAAATCTACATTTCGGCTCTCAGAGAAACAGTCCCTTTTTAATTTGTAAGTGGTATAACATCCTTCAGTATCTCATTAACTGTAAATGTATGCTCATAATGATCCTGATTTCTCGAACATCTCATAACCTAATGTCCTTTATCTCCACATGTATAACAAGCACCTCCAAAATGGCCTCGTCACCTAACTGACACTTGTTCTCCCCATTGGTATCCTTGACCTCAAACATGATTAAATTTTAGATCTTTATTGTCCTACCTCTGATCGTACTCTACACGGTTCCTCTTGCCAAAACGTTTCTCATAAGGATTCTTAGGATCCTCAAATTTAATCCCAGTATTACATGTCCATATCTTGGTCATATCTAGACCATTCATTTTTTACTTAGTTAATATCTTATGAGAATTTAATTGATTCTTCAAAAGCACTAAAGTAACATTCATTACTTGTGTATAATTGGTGAAAGTCAGGTTTTCTAATATAAACTTCTTAATCGGACAATTCAGACCTTAAGTGACATAATACTTCGTCTTTTCCTCAGTTTCCACTTCTTTTAGGATAAATGTAGATATATTTGTTAACTTTTGTTCATATTCGACCATGCAACATGAACATTTCTCTAAAGACTGTAATTCTCCCTTCTTCCCAACTCTAATAGCATAGAGAAGATGTTTGTGTTTAAATCTGTCCATTAATTCTCCACAAGTCAAATGGTCCCTCTCCTCAAGTGTGGACACACTCTCCCAAAATCATAAACCATTATTGGTTAGATTAAGGGCTGTCATTATCTGTTTCTGCAACTATGTGCATTCCACCATCCAATGGTGTCCCTCCAAGTATTGCCTCCATTAATGAGCCACCCTCAGGTCAAATCCCCGTGAGAACGTGGGTAGATTACCCTTGTAAAAAAATTCCCTCACTTTGTAACTCCTTCTTGTTTTACTAGCAGACTTATAACTCTTTGGATTCCTATCTTAACTCCATCCGATGTGGCCTCATAAATAATTACTGCCAAATCTTCAGCTCTCACCATAAACTGACCTTATCTGGAGTATTTTACCAAACCCCTCATTGCATTAGCTGTCAGGGCTCTCCTGGATTCTCTCATCCAAATGTTCACTATCCAAATAAAGAGGAACAAAACTTACATGAGACTCAAAGTCTAAAAAGAGTACAAATCCACAACATGTATTGAAGTACAATACACAACAAACGAGTATAGACATATAACCCTTTAGACCTAGGACCATTACACCCTATATATTTTTAATAATTACGTTAATCAAACCTATTTATTACAATTATATAGGTTATCTACACAACTAATTATCATCCTTAAAATGTACCAAGAAACAAAGACTGAGTTGAAATAATATCCAAAATGATATGAAAAACCTCCATCTTTGATATATAAATTAAATACATTTACAATTGTTTGTCAAAACCCAATGCATACAAAATCTCTCACTTATCTCATTTTACAAAATTGAATACTACCACGAGATATCTGACATCACTCAAAGTACATGAAATAAAGTTAAAGGTAGGTGTAACCTCTACATCTTCAAAACTTAGTGGCGAAGGGAAAGGACGAAAATGATTAAGAAACTAAGTCGGGTACTCTGGAACACCTGCAACAATGTGACGGGTTAGACCCACCGCAATGAGATAATATCTATAAACTCAAGTAGTGAAAACATTAGTCACAAATATAAATAATAAAATCTACCATTATTATAGTTATAGCTATGTCCTACTCACAACGTAGTCAAATCATATCTACTACATGATGTATTATCAATACTAGTATATTAGAGTCTTTCACCATTCCTCATATTATAAGAATAAAATAAGTACCAAAAGCAAAATTCATATTCAGGTAACAATGTATAATGGGCTATTGTTCAGGACCTTCAATATGTTCCCAAGTTTACTGTAGTCGTACGAATAGAACCAATAATAGGACGTGCACATAGGAACGTACAAACAAGCACTCATTGCAGATGTGCGCACGGATGATGGAGATAATTTTTCCCAATTCATTTAGATTACAACCCAAAACTCAAAGCATCCCAATTCTCCACTGAAAACCAATCTCCAACCTTAGCAATCCCAAATTATGGCTTATAGTAATTATAAGAGTTCATTCCTTATTAAATTTTATCATTTTATCGCATTCAATTGGGAAATTTGCATCATATAACAACATTTTCAATTTCAATATGAGAATATAGTGGAACATTTTCAAGAACATTCATAAGAGTAAACTAATATATGAATTCATGTAGGTAGGTCATTCTAATAAAGAAAACTAAAGTTATCTTTACATAAATCAATTAATATAAGTTATTCTCAATGGTCAAATGCAATTCAACCTTATAATCTAATCCAATTCAACTAGCTTAATATAATTTATATAATTCTTCTCAATTAAACTGCTATAAACTAACACAATATTTGTAAGAATTGGATTCATTCATTTCTTTACCAACCCCCCCCCCCCCCCCCCCCCCCCAATTTTCCAATACTTGTGAGAAAAAACTAACTATCTCTGCATAATTTTTTATAACTTATAAAAATAATATTTAGGTGAAAATTATTATTCACATCATGAAAGGAGGGAGTAGTATTATCTTGCCAGGTATGAAGATTATAAATCTCAATTTGATGTAGAGAAATCCCTAAAGGAGTAGAAAAGCCCTTCTAAGACAAATGTAGATTGTTTTTTAAAACCCATTGAATCCCATTTTTATTCTTGAACTTGGTTGAATGTTTTATCAAAATTAACTTTAGGATTGTAAAATGTTTGGACTAAGATAGTTTGTAAAGTAAAAGTACGAAATTTGGTGAAGTTTGGTGGAGGTTGTATTTTGGTCGAGGTTTATTGTAAGCTTCAAATAAAATAAGATTTCTTCTAGGTTTATATATTAACTCCTTCTAAAAGTGCATTCCCTCTTTTTGCCTTAACCCTAGCATATTACCCAAGTATGTTCCATTTACCAATCTACCAATGCCCTTAAGTGAAATTTTCACTTTTGGTTTAATTATATTTTTAATACAATTTTAAATTAAAATTAACTTATAATACAATTCTAAATTACGATATAACCCCATATAATTCTTAAATTTTCAAAGTTTATTATAAAACTTTATTTTAACTCAAATAATTATAAAATTCGAGTTTCACTTAAAATAATTATTTCAAACTCATCGATTTGTAAAATTAATTATTTATATAATTAACTAAAAATTCCTTAGATTTATTAAAAAAATATTTTAAAAATTACGGTAGGAGAGATGCCATCACACTTTCTATGACGACTGTGAGATAGTAATGAGTTAGTAAGTGCAGACAGGTGAAATATCTCCCTAATATCTTGTGTAACAGTCTTTAGCTGGTGTCATTTTTTTAGTTACATACCACGTGGTGTCCGAGCCATCTTTAAGCGCACCTCGACTAGTCCACGTTCACAGTTTTTGGCGTTCGCTAGCCAATCATTATTTTGACAGTGTCGAGGAACGACCTGGGGACCAAACCCAATCCACCCCCAAGACTATCCCAATGGCGTAGTTTTGTTGTTGGTAGCTTCCTAAGTTCCCTTTTTATTATATTAGTCTAGTCTAGGTAAAACCAAGATCGAGATAACCTCTCTTGAGTTGGTTTATTTATCCACCTTAGAAGAGCTTCCCCTCAAAGATGGATAAAATTAAACCCCTTATTTCATGAATCACACTCTTCTGGGTTAAATACGTCCCCAGGTATATAGTCAGTATAACAATTTCACCCCTAAATTTTGGTCGTGTTAGTGAGCAATGCAGTTTTCTTTATGACGGTTATGGTCCTCTCGAAGTCAACACCTCATACAACAAGGTAATAAGTTTTAGATATTACCTCGACTTCATTATACCTAATATACACGTATTGATCCGTGTTCTTTGTATATTTTCTTAAAAGGTACCTGATAACATGTGTCCCAAGGGAACACGTTAAGATTTTAAAAATAGCAGGAACAATGTTCCAATATACATTTAATAGGGAACAAATACTCATGTGGAACTCTAATACTTACTACTTTGGTACATGTTATAATTTTCCTTCTTAAAAAAGTTCCAAGTATGCCATCACATTGTGCACTACATGTTGATCTTATGATAGACCATATTTGACGTGTTTTAGTGCATTATTATTGAAGTGTTACTTTACTACCACACATCTATTAAAATTTTATTTTAATCTTTCTAATATGCCAAGCCATTAATCACACTTTCCTATTTAAACTTTCATTTCCTTTTGATTTCTCTTTTTCCTTGCTCGCCTTTAATTTTTAGAGGAAAAAAGAGAGCTACAACTTTTATGATATGTCATTGAAGTTAATGGAAGCCCAAAAATGGAAGCCAAATATAAAGAGTTCTGATTCACTTTATGCTCATATAAGAAAGGCTCCCTCTAGTTGTTCCTGCAGTAGCTAGACCTGATGATGAAATTAAGAAAATTTAAGACTGGCAGGTTAACTTTCAAAACTAATATAAAGCTTTAATCTCTAACACCATCAAATTCTTCCTAAAAAACTCTATCTTTGTTCTCTAATGAAGTCCAACCATCTTCCCTTCCTCCCAAGTGGAAGATACCCACCATTGAATCGTTCGATGGATCTCATTCCTATCGACCATCTAAAATCTTAGATATACTTAATTTTAATGCAAGGAACCACAAATTGAGTGTTATGTAGAGCCTTTCGTACCATTATAAAACTCACCATCAAACACTGGTGGGATGTGACAATTAAGGTATGGGCGGCCATGGTTGAGCTCTACCGGTATAATCGAACCATGGAGTGTTGGTGAATGATTTTATAAGTGAGTGGTGATGGCTCTTGAGTACATTAATTGCATTTAAAATTTTAGGATAAATTGTAAGTGGTGAGTGGGGGTTGGTAGATGAGGATCCAAATTAAGGATTAGGCGTGTTCTATGTAAGAGTTATACTCAAATAAACCTGAAGGCGTTAATAGGTTTAATTATAATTTTACCCATTTTTCGTCAATTTCAAATTTCTTTTCAATTTTAGCAAACCTAAAACATATAATAACTAGGTGAAGTGATGATAATCATGTGAATAAATATAATAGAGTCTCAATTGGGAAATATAGATCAATTACAATAGATTTAACATCCAAATGTCAATTTTATGGATTAAGCTAAATATAAGTGAGATCTATGTGTAGTGTGTGATGTCGGTGAAGAAAATAAAATATACAACATCCAAGAAAAATCCGTAAGTCAGATTTTATGAAGAAAAACCTCCACTAATGAGTAAAAAAGCTCAACACATTCTAATCTCTCATTAAACTTCAAAATGTTTAATGCAATACAATAAAGTAACTCTCATGTTCACTCATGAGAAGTTACCATTGAAAATTAAACTTTTCCCCATTAACGATGAGCGATCCATCCTAAGATCGATGGAACAAACAAGGAAGTACATTATCCTCCCTAGTATTGCTTCATGCCTAAAACTCTCTAATAATGCGAGGAACCTCATCTTTAGATCATGGAGTGTATATCAACAAGTAAGATGTATAATGGTTTATGTTGTTAAGTGGATCGGATTCAAATCACTCTCAATTCCTCTCAATCCATAGATAAAGTATATATTTAGGTTTTCACTCAATTTGAAAGGAACAAGTGAATTTGATCAAATAGAAGCAATTAAAATGCTATCAAACCTGAAAATATTCTTTAAGCTGTAGAAAAGTAAATAGGAACTCATTTTTTTTAAAGTTGAGGGAAAAAACCTATTTATAGAATATTTTCAAAAATGTGCTCCGTCGTGCATACGGGGTTGGTTTGGCACTATGCGCACAGTTTGAAACATACAGGCGTGCGTACATGGTCAATCTGATGACGTACAGGCGTGTGCACATGGTCAATCTGATGATGTTTGCACACTTTTATCCCGTGTTCACAAATAGGCTAAAAGGTGGAATAGTCATGGGCACATGTCCCATTTAGGATAGTGAAAACGGTTTAACATAGTGTTCCCACAACTTTAAACAAAAACTCTTTTGGAAAACATTAAGTATTTCCCTAAGGTATACACAACACTTCTCAATAATAATAAAAACTTGTTTCGTTATAAAAACACATTTTATCAAAAGTTTGCACGCGCATAGGAAACGACGTTCAATCGCAAAAATGTAAAAAGGATATATGTTCAAAGTTCAGCAGCAGAAGTCTTTGTCAAGTAAGGATTCACTCTAGATCTTCAAAGTCCAGTGTTCATGATGTCTAATAAATGAACATCACTCTTTATGTGATGTTTTACCTTGATTCAATCTTTTTGACATGAATAACACACGACTCGAATGCTTTGCACGAAATGTATGTATATAATATAAAAATACAACTGGTTACATTTTCAGTAGAAAATTGTATTTATATTTTTACCAACTTTCGAGAATGGTCTGATAAGCCCGACTTGATCCTTAGAGGACTTTCATGATCCTCAAGTTACAGTTATTAGATACTCAAGTTGTGTTGATCATACATAAGTGGGCCCAAGCCATGTTATGGTATGGAGAGGTCTATTATGGTTGGCTATTTTCCCGGCGTAGTCTTTCTGCCCCACAATAACTGACAAGATGAGTTAAAAATCCTTTATTTTTGGACAAAGGATTAGTAAACAACCTTTTATTTTGAGATTAGTCATTGTGGATGGCTACATATGTCCTCTCTTATAAATAAGAGGCATGTCTTGAATGGCTGAGGTATAATGGTCGTTCTGAACATGTAGTTCTCTCCCTCCGAGGCACCTTCTGAGAGCGACATGCTTGGTTGATAGGCATGTTCATTCTTGTGGATCATGAGATTTAAGGGTTTATGTACTTTTACCTATATTATGACTTTGATATTGAGGTTCGAGTCTTCTTCCATGGTTTGAGGTTGATGATCATATTCAGTATCATCATATTCAATCAAAACATTATATATATATATATATATATATATATATTAACATATAAGTTGTTTACACCATATTTTACTATTTTTATCGTTTGGTCATTTTCTGCCACATGGCTGAATATTGGGAGAAGTTAGAGGCGTTATATGGTGGCTATTGGAGTAATTTAAATGAATGTTAAGGGTGGTTCAATGTTATTATTATTTGAATTTAAATTAGAAATTATTTGGAGGAAGGTTGGGGTAATTATTGTAGAGTATTAATTTGAATTCAAATTGGAAGTTACTTTAAGGTGAATAAATGTAGTTATTGTAAAGAATTAATATTAATTTAAATTAGAAGTTACTTAGAGGGAAAAAGATTTAGTCATTGCAGAGAGTTAATTCAAATTCAAATTGGAAGTTATTTGGAGCTGAGGATGTAGTTGCCTCTTTGGGAAAATCTAATGGGAAGGCCCTTATGTATTCCAGTGCTCCTATAATAGGGGACGAGAGCCCTCAAGAGTGCCTTGTCAATCAGAACATCAATAAGGTGCCTGGGATAACTTAATCAAGGCCTCTTCGTGGGTTGGTAACTTCCCCTTGTTGTGGGGAAGTTGAAGAGTTTAAGTTTGATCTGGCGCATATAATTTCATTTGATGAGCCGAGGGCTGATCCCAACTCCATTTTTCATTATGCAAATAATGTCACCGACTTGTTGGGATATCATAGATACAACAAAGATTTTGATTTTCTAAGAGGGTATGACCCTGATTCCTTATGGAGGCTAATTCAACATTGGTTATCTAGGGTAAGTTTACTCATAGTTATTCTCCATTTCATACTTTTAATCATTTGGTACCTGATTTAACTGTTTTTATTAGTAGGCTACTACCGTATCCACAGTCTTGAGAGAGAAGTTTTTCATCAATAACTATGCTTATGAAGAATTGGTTGAGGAGAATCGAAAGATAACAATTGATTTGTAACAAATTTCAAATGACCTCAAGAATGTTGACGATGAGCTCCAAGAGACAGATGACTAGTTTATGGACAAGATTGTTTCCCTCAGCACAACTGAATAAAAGAATACCAAGCTTCGTGATAAGTCATTTATTGATGAAGCCAAACTAAATAGCATGGAAGAAGCCTTGAATAAATGCAAGGAGGATTTGACTGTAGCTACTCAGGAAAATACCAAGTTATTCGAGGAGGTTAAGAAAACTAAAGAGGCTTTGGTAATTATTGAGGAGGTTGGTGTGATCAAGTACAAGTCTTCGGTTGATTATAATGTCGATTCTATTAGCTTTTTCATGGACGGGTACGAGGAGTCAAAAAAAGAGTGATTACTCATTACCCGGATATTATTGAGGTTCTGAGAAAATGACAAGGTGATAATGATGAGGCTACTGCCCCCAAGACTGAGCAGACTATGGCCATTAATGAGCTTGCCAATGAAGATGTGCTTGTGCCCTCTGAGTCGAACCCTCTTGTGGGCAGTAATAATAAGCCTACTTCTGTCGCATGAAATTTCTTGTGAAGCTTTCTTTTTAATCAGTTCTCTTATCTTGTAATGGAAATATGAACTTATGCTTATTTTGTATGCACTTCTCATTATGATGGGATATTACTTTTTATTCAATTTCTCGTGAATGAGATTTGCGTATGTATTGCCTGTATCTTCTCATTACTTTGGATAATTGAAATAGCTCACATATTATGTTATGTATGGGTCGGTTGTCAGTCGACCTGATCTGCCTTAACAATCTATTTGTGGATGAACCTGAGTTGTCTATACCTTGGTTCTACTAGTGTTTTATCCAACTTACTAACCTTATGTAAGTAAATTACGTGTCAAGACTGGTTAACTTGGTCAAATATAAAGTTCAAAGGAGATTACCCTTGCATTGGTTTATGGTCGAATATTTATCGTCCATAATGCAGGGAATCCCTTTACTTTAGTGGGAGTACTTCTTATTCGTCATCTATCTTAGTACAAGATTTTACATGGACCCCATCTTCATGTTCGTGACTTGTTTGTTCAATGAAGTCATACAGGAAGTTCGACCTCTTATTCTTGACAGGTTTGTTCAACGAATTCATACATGAGGTTCCAGTTAGTATTTCATGTTCGCAATCTATTTTACAATGAGATTGTGCAAGAAGTTTAGTGTTCAGTGTTGAATATTGAAATGTACATATCCCATGCCCATAAAAATTAAAAAAAATAAGAACGATAGAAGAACTAAAAATTTTCTTCATTGGGAATGAGGATTACATACCGTGTTACGAATAAAAAAGGGATAAAACGTTTGCCATGGATTATTAAATTACTCATCTTCCAAAGTTTCGATCCGGTACGTTCATGGCCTGATAACAATGGAGATGCGATATGGGTCGTGCCAATTGGGTTCTAGTTTGTTTCCTTTCTGGGTAATTTTTTCAATTCATAGTCACCCTTCTTTAGGATGCTCGGCCTCGCACTACGATTGTAGAAGTGAGTTGTCCTATGTTGGTAATTAGATATCCTTAATGCAACATTTTCCTTTACTTCTTCCACGAGAGTAAAGTCCAGCCTCCTCATCAAGTCGCTTCATGTCGACTTGAAATTGAGGACTCGCTGGCTAGGAAGGATGATCTCGATTGGGACTAATTCTTTTGTGCCAAAGGATAGCATGTAGGTATTTTCTCCCATGGATATTGGGTGTGGTCTATAATCCCATAGGACACTCGACAACTTGTTGATCTAATTTCCTTTCACTTCATCCAATCTTTTCTTGATTCCATCCAATAAGGTTTTATTGGTAACCTCGATGTGGTTATTGCATTAGGGATGTCTTAGAGTAGAATGTAGTTTCTGAATCTTAGAGTGAATACAGTAGTCCTCAAACTCTTAGTTTTTAAATTGGGTACCATGGTCTATATTGAAGGCATAGGGCATACCGTAATGGTAAATGATGTTCTTCCATATGAATTAGAAGACTATTTCGTATGGCATCTCTACCAGGGGATCTATCTCTACCCACTTGTAAAGTAATCCACAACCACCACCAAATATTTGAACCTTCATCTCATTTTAGGTAAAGGGCCGACTAGTTATATTCCCTAAATTGAAAAAGGCCAAGGGGATGCGATGGACATATGAGAGGCTAATAGAGTGTGATGGATCTTGGAATACTGTTGATATTTGTCACATTTATGACATAATGTGCACATTCTGCTTTCCTAGTGGACTAGTAATAACCCTGTGTAGCCATACGCTTTACCACCGATCTCCCCATCGAGTATGCTGTGCATCACCCTTCATGTACATCCTTCATCAGATTTTTCACTTCTATTTGATAAATGCATCGTAATAGTGAAAAATGGTATCCTTTTTTATATAAGACTCTTGCTTCCATCACGTAGCCAACTGCCTTGTAGCGGAGCTTCCCTATTCTTTTAGGTCTGATGGCACAATGTCAATCTCAATGTAAACCCATATTGGGTCCATCCATGATGGGTGACGCGACTAAATATGTGTCTATCTAATGTGTGTGATTACGGTTCAAGTGCAAATCGGTCGCTCAAGTAATAATTCGGTAAATCGGGTGTCAAACTCATGGACTAAGACAAATGCTCGTGATGACTATTAAGTAAGAACATTAACCCTACGATTGACTCATGAAAAAGAAAGAAAAGATGATTGTCATGAGACTATGTATTACTACTACGAAAATAATGAAATCATATCTAAACTAACTACGTATGCAAAACTTAACAATACAGATTTATTAATATGAAAGAAAGATAAGGTCGTAATACAATCCCTATTAATTTCACCGGATACAAAACTAGTCGAGAATTAAATACTTAATTAAAATGAAGACTTTATTTATTTCAAGTATTACATATATGAAGGAATGAACCCGCACAATACGTAATCATGAATAAAAATAAAGTACGTGATGAAATGTTCAACATATATGTCGTATTCTTAAACATTTCGATTACCTAGGGCAAATGGACAAGTTCTACGACAAGTGCGTTAACAAAATGATGCATTTTCAACTAATTCTTTACCCAAGAACTTATTTTTATATAAATGCTAACCACTTAGGGTTGGGTTCATGCATTCCAACCCTTGGAAATCTAGCCAGACATGACATTACAAATGAAAGACATGATTTTAACGCTGAATGTGAAATTCAGTATTAATATGTAACTAAGCAAGCAAGAATGAATAAACAATGCAAGAAATTCAGTAAAATAATTAAGAGTAAAGATTGAAGGAGATAAAGATAACTTATATTGATTATTGCATGAAAAGAATCTACAAAGCATAAACTTGGTGCAAAAATTAATCTCATATGGTCTTGCCTCTCTTTCTCCTCTCGAAACTAGCTTAAAGTCAAGTTAGATATGATTAATGTTGGTTTACAACTCAATTAACCCGTTTTTACAAGAGACCTATATGCATACCACTCTAGGTAAAATTTCAGAATAAATGAAAAATTCCCGTTCAGGTAAGACAGATCGGTTCTAATGTGCAGGAGAATCAGTTCTCATGTCAATTTTTTGAAATTCCTCTTTTGTACCTAGATTTTCTTCTTGATTTTAAACTCATATAACTTCCTCGTTCTAGCTTGGATTGAGGTGATCTTTTTCCAGTATTCTTGGGACTTCAATCTCTTAAACTTTTCAGTTAGTTCCACTTCTGGACTAAAGCTGCGTAATTTTGAAAATATCCTTTAACTCCCTTTACTTGGTTTCTTTCACTGTTTTGGTTTATCTCCCACATTGACTTGCATGAAATGCCTATAAAACACATGAGAAATAGACAAAATAAGAAATACTCACCAAAGATGGTTAATAGCATAAATATGAGATAAATACAAGCTAATTACGATGCACAGGATCATAAAATGACCAAAATTAAGGGTATAAATGTGAAATATTTATGCCTAATCAAATCCCCTAACTTAGAACATTGCGCGTCCCGAGTAATGTAAAATCATAAGAGTATTCGTTAAGGAAATTTGTAAAAACTTTATTGGGGTAGAATACCTCTTTCGCGGGTAAGAGAATGCATTTAGCATATGCAACAGGCCATTAAACCCAAGTTGTGACACCCCGCCTAATTAAATACCAGGTAATAAGTCCTTTATTAAATTAAATCAAAGTGTCCGGTTGGTTCATTCTTAGTATCACTGTCGAAAAATAATTTTTCTTTATTAATCACCTAATAAACAATTAAGATAAGTGTCAAAACATTTAATTTTATAGATTAATTCCTATTGTTATGATTTAATATATGAAGCCATTTTCATGAACACAAATAATAATATTAAATACCAAACCATCCAAGTGGAATAAACATACTAGATTAGTCCATCCAAAATCGAAGGACAATGAATTAATTAAAATACTGAATACTAAAATAAATAAGAGTACAAGTCTCTCTGAACTAAATAAAAACTGGAAATGGGCGATACATGCCCCATCTAAAATGACTAAGTGAATAGCTGAGGTGACAAGGATGAAATCATCTAGATGTAAAGACCTGTGACTCCCACACTAGCTACAGCACATAAACATTCCAAAGATCTCACTGACGCCCCTGTGGCTGGGCACCTGTAATACACATATATATACAAGAGAAAGAAGAGATGACAGGAAACAGGTCAGAGCCCGAGTGTAAAATAGCTTTAAAATAGTTTAGAAAGTATTTAAAATTCTTACCAGTTGATATAACATATATGTTAGTGCCTCGACACTCACTTGGGAATTCTCACCTCTCCACTAGTGTGCATGCCTAATGTACTACTGAACCAGTCTAGATAAAGCTAACCCAGTTAAGTACTCTAACCCAATTTCCCCTCACCGACCCTGATTCAAGTGATTGCATGACTATAGTTTATATATGATAACCTTTTCTTATAAATTTATCAAGACAGTTATGTTCAACTCAATACAGTCTTAAGTTCTCAAGCACTTAATTCATTTAATATTAATTATTTAATTTTATCTACTTACAAGCACAATAGATTAATCACAGGTACATATATTTATCACTCATAATATATATACTAATACGACACCCCACATAAATTTATGGTGCTGGAATACTCTTCTATCAAGTCCCCGTATTTCTCATACAAAAAGGAAATACTAGTTCGGAATCACTCTCGAACTGTATCAACACAAAACACACATATTGGAGGGGAAGCATACTTTCAAGTCACTAAGAGGTCAGCACATACCCTCACGTCTCTTAGGACCATCTAACTATCATTCTCAAACAGCCTGTACCAAGGATCCTATATTCTAGCGTACAAGTCAGTATCCCTCATAAAGGTCACATCGAGATAAGACTGTCTTGGGGCGGAAACCTCCATGTTAGTAAATATCGCGAGTATGATTAAACACAGATGTTCACATACTATATATACACACACATACACATACACTCATATATATATATTCACATTATTCAGATAGGAACCCCCACGACACATAACATATTGTAACCATACGTGGAGCATAACGCCTGAATCTTACGTAATTAATTCGTTACTTTATTTTCTCAGTAACTGCAAGTTCGCAAGTACTTCTCGATCCTCGAAGTGTATCATTTTAATAAATATGAGTTCAGTAGGTGTACCCTCTCTACCCCGCTGGTCTAAGTCATCATTGGCTTGCACAATCCCCAATTTATCACACACGTAAAGGTAACCCATTTTATACCCTTATAACCCTACGGTTCAATTCCATATGAAATCGTACTTCCCGGACCTTATCCACAACCTACTTGTCCCTCTAGAGTCCTATTATGATATTTAAATTGTGTCTAAGGGTCCTTATACATTTGGGTTAGATTAAAATTTAAAAAGGAAATAAGAATCAAATTCCAAGAGGAGTTGATTGATCGAAGGAAATGGTCAATCGATTGACATTCAAGGTCGATCGATCGATCGATTAGTTATTGGCCCAGAAATTCTGCAATTAATGCCTACGAGTTTCTTCCATTTTAATCATCAAAACCTCCATTAAAATGACCCAAACTCCCATCCAAACACCCCAAACATTATATAAACAGGTGTGGATGATTTCTAACATAAAACATTCATTAATTCTCCAAGAATCATCATTAAATGGGTATAATTCATGATTTCGTCTCTAACCCTAGTTTACCAAATTAATTCAAGAATCCACACGATTTTTTTAGATTTCATTCTCTAATCATCATACGAATTCGTGATAAATACCCTACATATGATAAGAACATCAACCTAACATGATTTCCATTCAAACCTATGAATTCTAGTCCTCCAATTGCATTAAATCTCCATAAAAACTTATAATTATCATTCCTACTCTAACATAGATGAAATATCATCTCAAGAATAGCAAGATAGATACTTACCTGGAAATCAAAGGTCTGATCTAAAGAATTTGAGTGGTATAGGAATGATTTTCTTATTCCGACCTACGCGTTGGTGGTGGAATTGGTGGGAATGGTGTAGGATTGATGGTTCTCCGCCTTGGAAACCTTCTCTCTTCTCCCTTCCTTAACCTATCTGAAACTCAAGTGTTTCTAACCCTTGAGGATTCTAACTTCCATCAGATATAACCTTTCAATTTTCGCCACTAATTAAGGCCTAAAATTGGAAATTACCAAAATGCCCTCTCAGGTTGCCGGTTAGGCCTAAAAAAGTCCCGAGACCCAAACTAAACCCTCAGGTATATTTTTCTGACTATCTCTATCCTTTCAGACACATTGTCTCACTCTAAATGACCATACATGCAACTTAGAATTAATTTACTTTTTATCCCATTAATTTAGTCCCGACGCCACTGACACTCGCATCCTGACTTAATTTCTATAATTGTCGTATTATTCACTCGCGACAATTTTAATAAATTTAATCTCATATGTTACTTTAATCATTAAGTAATATTCAACACAATTCTTACCAATAGTTACTAACTCTCGTCACGCTAGTAAAGATTCAATTTAAAAAAAATCCGGATTAATATTAAATTAATTTATCCCAATTTAATTTAATTAATCCCATAATTAAACGCCATAAAAATACGGTGTATTATATACTTCCCCCCCAATAATGGAATTTCGTCCTAAAATTAGAAAAATAAGGCATACCTGGTAAAAACAATTCTGAATACTTTTCACGCATATCTGCCTCGCACTCCCAAGTGGACTCGTACCAGTAGGACTACCTTCGACCTCAATCTCATCTCACTATGGTCTAGGATATCCACTGGTCTTTCTTCATAAGAAGTGTTGGGATGCAAGTCAATATCCTCTATTGCAGTGTGAGTGTGGGACATATCATCCCGAAGATACCGCCTCAATGATGAAATGTGGAACACATCATGAATACGGTGCAAGTGCTACAGCAACCCAAGTCTGTATGCCACCGTACTATCCTCTCGATAATGGAAAATGGTCCTATGTACCTCAGAGCCAATTTACCTTTCTTCTTGAACCTCATCACTCCTTTCATAGGAGACACTCGCAATAGTACTTCCCCCCCCCCCCCCCCCACCACCACTAAACTCCCTCAAGAACTGCTTTGCATCGGCGTAGATTTTCTGCTTGTCCTGGGCTACCCAAATGCGGCTTCTGATTAACTCAATCCTGGATGACATATCCTGAATCACCTCTGACCAAAGTAACTTGTTGTCCCCCACCTTTAGCCAATAAGTGGGAGAACGACAAGGTTTACCGTACAACGCCTCAAATGGGGCCATGCCAATCGTAAACATGTAGGAGTTATAATAGGCGAACTCCACCAGTGGAAGGTACTGCTCCCAACCCCCTCTAAAATCAAGGACACACATGCATAGAATATCCTCGAGCATATGATTAGTACGCTTAATTTTCCCATCTGTCTGCGGGTGATACGTCGTACTCAACTGCAGTTCGGTACCTATAGCCTCCTAAAAGCTCTCCCAGAAGCATGACACAAAAATCTTATCTATGTCAGACACAATATCCAGGGGCACCCCATGCAACCTCACTATCTCAGTAATAAATACCTAGGCATACAGTCCCATAGTTTAGTCTGTCTGCATCGACCGAAAATGAGCTACCTTTGTCAACTGATCCACTAATACCCATATAAAATCGTGCCCCCGCTGCGATGTTGGCATCCTAGTTATGAAATACATGGAAATGATCTCCCATTTCCACATAGGGCTTTCTAGCGACTGAAGTAAACCTGGTGGTTCACCTTTACTAGTTGACAGGTGGCTCACTTGGAGACGAACTCCGCATTATCCTTCTTCATCCCACTCCACCAATACTATCGCCTCATGTCCTGGTACATCTTATCCCCTTTGGGATGTACCATAAAACAAGATCCATGTGACTTTATAATTACTCCATGATGTAAGTCCTCCCCCTCCGGGACCACTAATCTACCATTAAATAGCAATCTCCCATCTAAACTCACTGAATAGGACTCCGTGCCCTTAGCTAGAACCTGTACAATCTGTTCATGGAAAAATGAATCATCTTCTTGGGCCTGGATCACCCTTGTAATAATCTCTGGTGTGACTGTCATGATAGACATAAGGGATCAGGCCACTGCTTCCTGATGTCCCAACTCTTTCCATTTCACCTTCCACATTTCTGCCACCTCACCTACTGACCTACGGCTTAACACATCAGCAACTATGTTAGCCTTCCCCGCATGATACTATATCTCGAACTGGTAATCTTTCACAAACTCCATCCACCTGTGCTGATGCATGTTCAACTCTCGTTGAGTGAAAAATTATTGTAGTGACTTGTGGTCTGTGAACAGGTGAAACTTCTCCCCCAACAAGTAGTGTCTCCAAACCCGCAAGTCAAAAATGAGTGCGGCTAGCTCCAAGTCATGGGTGAGGTAATTCTTCTCGTGAGGCTTGAGCTTGCAGGAGGCATAAGATATATCTTGCTCATCCTGCTCCAGTACTCCACCAAGTCCTTGTAGGTAAGCGTCAGTATACACGAAGTACTCTACTCCTGGCCTGGGTAAAGCAAGGACTGGTGCCAAAGTCAACTTATCCTTTAGCTCATCGAAAGACAACTGACAAGCGTCATCCCATCCTTACGGTACCCCCTTGCGAGTCATATTAGTCAATGGACCCTCTATTTTTGAGAATCCTCGAATGAACCATCTGTAGTACCCTGCCAATCCCAAGAAACTATGAATCTCTGACGGTGTCATGGGCTGCCCCTACTCCCTCACTAGGGACACCTTACCCGGATCTACGAATATCCCCCTGAAAAAACAACGTGCCCCAAGAACTGGAGCTTGCGTAGACAAAACCCGCACTTCTCATACTTAGCATATAGATGATGTTCTCACAGAGTCTAAATAACCCGTCTCAAATGCTAGGCATGCTCCTCCTCAGTCTGGGAATAAATCAGAATGTCATCTATGAAGACAATGATAAACTAATCCAGGAACACTCTGAACACCCTGTTCATTAAGTCCATGAACATGAAGGGATCATTATTTAGCTCAAACGGTATAACTCGAAACTTATAGGATCCATATCACGTCAAGAAAGTAGTATTCGACACATTCTGCTCCCTAATCCATAACTAATGATATCTAGATCTCAATTTTATCTTTGAGAAGAAGGCAACTCCTCTCAACTAATCGAACAAGTCATCGATTCGGGGCAACGGATACTTATTTCGTATCGTGACTTTGTTAAACTCTTGGTAGTCCACACATAACCTTAATGACCCATATCTTTTCTTCGTAAACAACACGGGAGCACCCCAAGGTGAGGTACTTCTACGGATGAAGCCCTATCCTAAAAGTTGATGATCCCTCAACTCTCTCATCTCAGCTGGAGCCATACGGTATGGTGCACGGGCTATCAACCGAGTGCTCGATATCAAATCTATAACAAAATATATCTCTCGGCTAGGCGGTAGTCTTTGTATATCCTGAAATGCGTCGAAAAACTCGCGAACTATAGGAATCGAATCAATGGGAACCATTATATCCTTAGAGGTCTCCTTCTCTATATAATATAAATGGGTGGACGATCCTCCCTCGGGATGAGGCATCAACATTAAAAACATCTCCTAACCTAAAATAGCAAAAATAATACTCCTACTAAAACAGGCTATCATTGCTTTATAAGTAGCACGATAATCCATGCCAATAATGGCATTGTGCTCATGTATATCTAAGACTAGCATATCTATAGGAAAAATCAGACTCCCAATCTCTATACCTAATACCCGACATATAAAGAAAATCAACGACCCATTACCCAGTGGTGAGTCTACACATGTCACTGCACTCTCTGTAGTGTCTAACAACCCTGTAGCCCATACAAAACTAGTGGCTATGAAGCACTATAATGCCATTGTGTTAAATAAAATGTGCCTCATAGTCTCATGAATAGGAAACTTACCCTCAACTATGGGTGGCGCTTATGGTGCTGCTTCTTGGTGGATGTTATAAACATGTCTATACTACAATTGTCCCTGCTGAACTGGGACTACTGGGATGGATGGTATCTGAGGTGGTGCTGGGAGGGCAGCTGAAAAGATTAGTCTCTACGGCTCCTGATGAGCACCTTATGGCTGCGGGGACCTGTCCCCCTCGAGGCAATCATGGCGTCTATGGCCATTCTTGCCACAACCAAAGCATCTGCCTTTAAAATTTCCTCCCATCTATCCCTATTGTCCTCGACCCTGATGGCTGTTACCACCCCTACGGTAGCCCTGGTGATACCGTTATTGTCCCTGATGATCCCTGTCTATAACCCCCATGTCCCTGCCTAGAGTCACTAGATCAGAATCTCTTAGTAGGGTCCCCCATATGGAAACTCTGCTCACCCTGACGGACCTGACCCTGAGCTGCTGGTGCCCCACTGGGACTATTACCTCCTGTTCGGCTCTACTGGATGGACTCCCCGACTCGTTTTCTCCCCTGCTAGTGGAAGAGGTGGTCCTGACAATGCAATAGGGCGGCGTTGAGTACATTTGTATAAGTACCCAATGATAGATTACCCAAGAGGTGCTGGCGAATCCTCCAGGTTAAGCCATCCATGAACATTCGAATCTTCTTATCTTCGGTAGGTACCTCATCTGGCACTATAGTAATCAGTATCGTGAAATCCTCTTCATACTCCACAACAGTCATACCTTCCTGTTTGAGATTTAACAGTTTCCGTCTCATCTCATTCTCCATGGCGGAAGGAAAGTATTTATGGTCAAACCGCACCCGGAAACTGTGAATCATTATACTGTCCTTCTCCTCCAAAGTGGTAGTGGACTCCCACCACTATAAATCGGCCCCTAATAATTTTAAGGAAGCCAGTAACTGTCTTTTAATGTCTGTGCACTCGTTCATGCGAAGATGCCTCTGGATGTCTTTCTTCCATTGGATCGCGATGACAATATCAAAACTGCACGATAACTCTAGGGGATGTGCCCTCTTAAAGGAATCCCTAACTCTCTCCCATGCATTAGGAAACTGAGCTAGAACTGGTTCCACAGCCTGAACCTGGGGTGGGGCCTGTTGCACCACTGCTAAAGCTGGATTCACCGCCTGAGCAACTATGGCGGTAACCATGGCTGCATTCATTGTTCCCTGAGACTGAGGTGCTGGGTGCTCTGGTTGGGCATTTCTGTCCCTCGGGGCTCATCTTAGAGGCATCTAAAACTAGAAAGAATTCATCAATCCATAGTTATTATTAAACCTCAAATAGCTGAAGACGTAATCGCATAAATAAGAATAAAACAGTCCTAAAAATAGGGCTCTATATCAAAGACGCTAATCTAGAACATAATAAGCCGTACATATCCTAAATACACTAGAACCTGATGCTCTGATACCACCCGTGACACCCCGCCTAGTTTAATACTGGGAGATCAGTCCTTTATTAAGTTAAATCAAAGTGTCCGGTTGGTTCATTCTTAGCATCACTATCGTAAAACAATATTTCTTGATTAATCACCTAATAAATAATTAAGTTAAGTGTCAAAACATTTAATTTTATAGATTAATTCCTATTGTTATGATTTAATATACAAAACCATTGTAATGAAAACAGATAATAATATTAAATAGCAAGCCATCCAAGTGGAATAAATATACTATTCTAATCCATCCAAATTGAATATCCCAAATCAAAGGATAATGAATTAATTAAAACAATCCCAACTAAAAATGAATATTGAAATAAATAAGAGTACAAGTCTCTCTTAACTAAATAAAAAATGGAAATGGGTTACACATGACCCATCTAAAATGACTAAGTGAAGAGCTGAGATGACAAGGATGAAGTCATCTAAATGCAAAGACCTGCAACTCCCACACTAGCTGCAGTACGTCAACAATCCAAAGATCTAAGTCTTATGCCCCTGTGGCTGGGCACCTGTAATACATATATATATACACAAGAGAAATAAGAGATCATAGGAAATGGGTCTGAGCCCGAGTGTAAAATAGCTTTAAAATAGTTTAGCAAGTATTTAAAATGCTTACTAGTTGATAAAACATACGTGTTAGTGCCTGGACACTCACTTGGGAATTCTCACCTCTCAACTAGTGTGCACGCCTAACGTACCATCGAACTAGTCAAGATAAAGCTAACCTAGTTAAATAGTCTAACCCAATTTCCCCTCACCAACCTTGATTCAAGTGATTAAATGACTATAGCTTATATCTGATAACTTTTTCTTATGAATTTATCAATCTAGCTATGTTCATCTCGATATAGTCTTAAGTTCTTAACCACTTAATTCATTAAAATTAATTATTTAATTTTATCTACTTACAAGGAGAGTGGATTAATCACATGTACATATATTTATCACTCATAATATATATATATACTAAAATGGCTCCCCGCATGAATCTACAGCACTGGCATACTCTGCTATCAAGTCCTTGTATTTCTCGTACAAAAAGGAAATACTAGCTCGGAATCACTCTAAAACTGTATTAACACAAAACACACATATTGAGGGCGAAGCATAGTTCCAAGTCACTAAGAGGTCAGTACATACCCTCACATCTCTTAGGACCATCTGACAATCATTCTCAAATAGCCTATACCAAGGATCCTATGTTCTAGGGTACAAGTCAATATCCCCTATAAAGGTCACATCGAGATAAGACTGTCCCGGTGTGAAAACCTCCATGATAGCAAATATCGCGGGTATAATTAAACACAGATGTTCATATACTATATATATATATATATATATATATATATACATTATTCAGATAGGAACCCCCACGACCCATAACATATTCTAACCATATGTGGCGCATAACACCCAAGTCTTACGTAATTAATTCATTACTTTATTTTCTCAATTACCGCAAGTTTGCAAGTACTTCTCGATCCTCAAAGTGTATCATTTTAATAAATATGAATTCCGTAGGTGTAACCTTTCTACCCTAGTGGTCTAAGTCGTCATTGGCTTGCACAATTCCCAATTTATCACACACGCAATCATAACCCATTCTATACCCTCATAACCCTACGGTTCAATTCCATATGAAATCATACTACCTGGACCTTCTCCACAACCCTACTGGTCCCTCTCAAGTCCCATTATGATATTTAAATTATGTCTAAGGGTCGTTATACATTTCGGTTGGATTAACATTTAAAAAGGAAATAAGATTCAAATTCCAGGAGGAGTCGATCGATCGAAGGAAAGGGTCGATCAATCGACCTAGTCGATCGATTGATCGGTCAGTTATTGGCCCAGAAATTCTACAACTAATGCCTATGTGTTTCTTCCATTTTAATCATCAAAACCTCCATTAAAATGTCCCAAACTCCCATCCAAATGTCCCAAACATTATATAAACAAGTGTGGATGATTTCTAAAGTAAAACATTCATTAATTCTTCAAGAATCATCATTAAATGGGTATAATTCATGATTTGGTCTCCAACCCCAGTTTACCAAATTAATTCAAGAATCCACATGATATTTCCAGATTTTATTCTCTAATCATCATAAAAATTCATGATAAATACTCTACATATGATAAGAGCATCACCTAACATGATTTCCATCCAAACCTATGAATTATAGCCTTCTAATTACATTAAATATCCATAAAACTTATAATTATCATTCCTACTCTAACATGGATGAAATATCAACTCAAGAATAGCAAGATAGATACTTTCCTGGAAATCAAAGGTCTAATCCTACGAATTTCAGTGGTATAGGAACGATCATATTCTTTTGATCTACGTGTTGGTGGTGGAATTAGTGGGAATGGTGTAGGATTGATGGTTCTCCCCCTTGGAACCTTCTCTCTTCTCCCTTCCTTAACTTCTCTACAACACAAGTGTTTCTAAACCCCTTGGAATTTATCTTTCATCAGATATAATCCTTCAATTTTCATCTTTAATTAAGGTCTAAAATTAAAAATTACCAAAATGCCCTCCCGGGTTGCCGGTTAGGCCTAAAAATGTCCCGAGACCTAAACTAAATTCGCGTGTATACTTTTTTTACTATCTCGACCATTTCGAACACATTGGCACACTCTAAATGACCATATGGGTGACTTAGAATTAATTTACTTTTTATCCCATTAATTTAGTCCTGACGCGACTAACACTCGCGTCCCGACTTAATTTCTATAACTGTCGTATTATTTACTTACGAAAATTTTAATAAATTCAATCTCATATATTACTTTACTTATTAAGTAACTTTCAGCATAATTCTTACCAATACTTACTAACTCTCGTCACGCTAGTAAATAAGCAATTAAAAAAATGGATTAATATTAAATTAATTTATCCTAATTTAATTTAATTAATCCCATAATTAAAGGCCATAAAAATACGGGGTATTACACTAGTCTACCCTAATAGGACGAGTGGTGTCTTGTGAGGGTTTGCAGTGAATATATCCACAAAATTCATTTTTTGACTCAATGAAACAAAAATTCAAAATATTTAAAAATTGCACACTTTAAACTCCCCAAAATTAGTCACTATAAATTTGTATTAAATAGTCTCAATTTGTTGCGCGTGCGCGCGCGCGCGTGTGTGTGTGTGTGTGTGTGTGTGTGAAGCTGAAAATTAAACCGCTAACTTCCACCAATTGATCATTTTGTTACTTTTTGAAAATTCGTTATATTCAATTTCTCACGGATTCTCTCACAAATGAATATCTCAATATGTAGCTAGTTCTTAAGGTGTACGTGATTTATAAGAGTAAATATAATGGAACGTAAATTCATGCACATAAATTTGAAAGTCATAATTTTTATGGTGAAAATATCTCATCATCAGAATATGGTTATTGAAAAAGGGGAAACATCATCTTTTAGTTGACATAATTGACTCTCTTATTATCTTTTCGTATCTTAGGCTCTCCGTGCGGTAATTAATTTCATTATTTAGACTCGGTTAGGACTTTCTCGGGTTGTAAGGTCTATTAAAAAATATGAAAATGGTTGGGGAATTCGGAGGTGGAAAATTTTACTTACGATGTCCATTGGCAATTTTTCGAGCATTTTGCTCAAATTTCTTTTTCTAATTTTTCCTCATATTTTTTTAATTTTTTCCGGTGAGCATTTTTTTTTTCTTACCCCTTTTTTATTTCACCTTTTGGACTTACTTAATGGACTTTTATTTTCACAACTCTAGACTAAATGGGTTTTTCTGGTTGACAAATGAAAAGGAAAATTTTATTAGGCTCAAAGTGGTTAACAAAATGATTTTTTTTTTACTTTTTATGGCTAATATTTTTGGGTAACAAACAATGGCCTAACGTCATTTATCTGAATTACTCATTATTTTACCATATGCGTCTTCAAGATATATTTAGTTAAGAGATACTTTTTAGCGCGTTTTCAGTAACATCTCGCTCGTTTCCCATAACCGATCAAAACAAAGGAATAGAGATCTTCAATGATTTTTTTAAATGCTGAATTAAACTTTGATTTAATTTTAACTTGGATTGATTTAGTTACTCACAAAAATGGAAGTCTTAAAATCTCACCGAACTAATTAATCTCCATACTTATTCGTAAAGCCGTCAATTTTCGCTCAATTTTGTCTTTGGTCAATTTTGACTTAGTGCTCTTGATTTTTTTTAAACTAAGACTTAAAACAAAAATTTTGTGACATTTTTGAAGATTTTAAATTCCAATTTTGAGTTGTTTTGAAGAAAAATATGTTTACCGTTTTTTTAAATTTTTTTTCCAATTTGTTTTTGGAAATTTTGGGGATTTTCTAATTTTTTTCGGACTTTTTAACATTTTCAAAAAACAATTGTGCGACATTTTTTGATGCACTTGTCGTCCCTCCCTCAGCTTAGACTTTTGAATTTTCCTCAATCAAAAGGACTAAAATCTAAATATGTAAAAATAATAAGGGTGGGAATAAAACAAACAAGTATTTAAAATGAAATTTTTTTTCTTTTCCACTACAATTTATTACAATTCGATAGAGGATAAAATACATTGTTCTTGGAATGATGAAACTATAAAGCATAAATAGAACTACATAATTGAACACCAAACAAGTCAAGGGGAGATTAATTGTGGTGGTGCATTTGAGGGGTCGGGTGCAAATTGGTAGCAGGGATAGTGGTCATAGAAGTGGTCCGAAATTTGTGCATTTGGACCCATTTGGAGACGCACCATCTCTGATTGGAGACGCACCATCAAGCTCGTATCGCGTTGGTAGGCTTAGCACTCTTCTCGATACTTGTTAATAAACTCGTCGAACCTCTCCTCTGAATCATCAATTCGATGGTTAATAACCATCGAATTATAAGATCCATCATTAAAGTCGGGCTCAAAATCGGGGTCCGCCGCTTCATCATACTCTTCCTCCTCCCCCGACTACTCGTTCTCTTCTTATTCCTCCTCCATTTCTATATCCTCAGCTACAGGTGGAGGGGGTGGGACAATCACATTTGGTGTGCACTTTGTGTCATGGAAAAGGCCCCAATTGGTTTTGGAAATTTGATTTGCGAGACATCATCCATGATTTCGGTGATGAGGCACGCATAAGGAACAACAGTTTTACAGTTTTCATCAGATGCGGCATGGAGAATTTTGGTATAGAAATTTAGGGGAGGTTGATACCGCTCGCCACGTCAAGGAAATGGTAGAGGAAGGTATCGTGGCGTATGATAAGCACCCAAAAGTGTATTTTATACCCCGAATAGATGTATTTTAGCCTTTCGTTTTAATTAAAATTGGCCTTATGTCGTATTTTATTATTTTTCAGGTTAAACGGCAGTCACAACATCAAATAATGCTAAATCCAGTCAATTGCGACACATAAGCGATTAAAAGCGTGCATTGAAGAAATAAAAGGAGACTGCAAAGTTAGGAGTCCATTTATGAGCTTTCTCGATGAGTTCCGATATTCCAAACCATATTCCTGAACCAAACCTAAGACTATACTGAGCCTAGTCCATCACCCGAGCCTGTGTGTGTTGAGTTTGTAACTTTATTATTTTTTAGATTTTCTTAGATTTTTATTTTGAGTCGTTTTATTTTTAGGATTTATTTTATATTTATTTAGGATTTTTTTAGAATTTATATGGATATTTTATTTTTATTAGTGTATTTTTATTTTTATTAGTTTTTAATTTTTAATCTTTATTTTATTTTTTCTTGGGATGAGTTTTTAGGAATTTATTTTATTTTCTTTAGTTTTTAGTTTTAATTTATTTAGTATGGATTTTTAGTTTTTTTATAGTTTTTATAGAGTTTTATTTATTTATTATTATTTCCTTTTATTTTTTAGCCTCTTAGTAATAAATTAGAGTTTTATTTCTAGATTTTTATTTTTTATTTTAGTTTTAGTTTTATTTTTTTTAGTGTCATTTTTTTAGGCGTACAAATTAAACACGCACTAAATAACCCCAAACTTAAACACACCCATATATCCTACTTTCATACACTCATATACACATAACACAATCCTACACCCTCACCTAACTCCCCTACACCCTCAACACACACAATCACTCCCTTACCCATCTTCAACCTTCTACCACTCTCTCTTTCCTCAATCCCCCATTAACATACCAAATCACAAACTCTCTCACCATTAAAACCCCACAATCCCGCTGCAACTCGGAACCATCAACCACAAACCCAATTGGACCTTCACCATACCCGACCCACACAAAACAAAAACCGGACCTCCTATTGTTTGGTCTGTCCGCCCCATACCCGCCGCCGGACAGTCCGACCCCCAAACTCCAACCAACTTCGACCCATCTAACCCCATACCCATTTCGTGTCCACCCCGGAACACTCCAAACTCGGCAACTTGTGAACCCATTTCCAACATTTCCTCAACAAAATCCCAATAAAATCGGACATAATCCCAAGCATAAACCAAAAATCCCACAAAATCTTCAACCAAAAACAAAAATCGTGGAACTAAAGAAGAGGGGGTGAAGCTTATTTAAAGGGACTCTCTCAGCACAAAAAGAAAGGGAAGACACAGAGAGAGGACGTGAGAGACAGAAAAATAAAAAAAGAGGGTAGAAAAATAGTAAAAAATATATATATAGTTTCAGTTTTAGAAAAATTTGTAGGTTCATTTTTTACTTTCAGTTTTGTAATCCAGTCAGATTTTGTGACAAGTTTGGGACGCGTATTCATGCACACAGTTGACACAAGAAATTATTTCGTATCGTATTTCTTTCTCTTTAGTTTCTTGTTTATTAATTGTGTTTGTGCTGAAATTTTAATCATGTCTGGCTAAACACCCCATTCAAGGGGTGGGATGAAACGCGTATGTTGAAATATTTTATTTGAATAATTGTTCGTTGATGCGTTCTAGGCTAATTAAATTGGGAAAAATCATGCATTAATTTATGTAACGAGAGTTAATAAATTAATGGTGCAAATTAATATTTGATTTCTGGATTTCACTTAGAGATAAGTATTATTCTTAAATTAAAATATTAATTATGTGTATGCAATTCAATGATTCGTACAAATTTTCATAAATTAATCTTAGCGGATATTTTATTGAAATAAGTGTGTATCTTAATTTTTTATGCTGTGACTATTCCCGATTTCATTGCAGAAAAAGATAAACTTGAATTTAGGATTGTAACGAGAGTTAAATTTTAAATTCAATATTATTTCGAACTATTCAATTGAATAATTAGGATTTTAAATTAATTTGACTACGCAGTGTAATCCCACCTCTTGTTTCATCTCATAAATTCTAAACTAGATTACTTTTTAAATTGTCACAGTCATTTTAGTTGCATAAATTTTTGTTGCCTCCCATGAAAATTGTTTTTAAAATATAAAAATATAAAAATATACATATTGAATAAAATTTTAAAAACACAAAAAGATTTTTAATAAAAATTGGAATTGCAAGTTTTGACGATAACCGTTTCAACGCTAGAAATTGGATTGATACCCGAATTTACCGTGATACTAAATTTTTAAAAAGTTTTGTTGGTAATTCCAGGAATTTGATACTCGAAGTTTGACCGCAACGGCATTCCAAATCCATATCCGAAGGAATACAAATCAAGAGTTATCAAATGGCGTCGTTGCCGAATTCTTGAAGATTGAAGCTGTGAAGATTTGTAATTTTTATTTTTATTTTTATTTTTCTTTTTTTCTTTTTTGGAGTTATTCCTTCCTATCCCTCCTTAGATTGGTTGTTTAGGATTATTTAGGCCTTGTAATTAATTTGGGTGCTTTTTGACACCGATTTATTTTTGTAATATTTATTCCAAAAACAAAAAGAAAGCGAAAAGGGAAACCGGACAAGGTAGAGAGAGGGCGTCCAAAGGCGAGGATTTTTTAAGCCTCTCTACTTTGGGTCGGTAGGACTCCCGGGGACAACTGAAGTAGTCGTACTTCCCCCCGGTCGACTCAACTCGGTCTTCACCCTACGCTGTAAAAACCGTGGGAGGTAACCTCTTTATCACTCGCGAATCTCCTCCAAGCGAGTCAATTTTTGTGTTCTACTTGATCCTATATGCTTTTTATTTCTGTCTTGCACTTAAATTGGATGGTTTGATGAATAAAGTTACCTAAGACCTATACCCAGTCATTGCAACGAGTTGGGATTTCATAACCCACTCAATCACATCTCCATTTGCTTGTTACCCATGCTCTCACTTAAATTAAAATTAATTAACTAGCAAGCCAAGTAGGAACGGTGTTAATTAGGACCCTTTCGAAACGAAACCCTCTTAGGATACTTTAATGAGTCCTTTCCACCCATGCAAATCTTCATTCAACTATCTTAAGACTTTTTTCTAGGGAAACTGGGTTTTAAGTGAGGCTGCCCAGCAAAACGGGTTTGTGCTTTCCCCACCGTGGTACCGGATAGTTGTGTGTTGTTGTAGCTAGTGTGGTGAGCCTTAACTAGTAAGCCTCTTGTCTCTCGGGACAAAAGTAGGAGAACACTTTTACCGGCGAGGCCTAAGATTCCGTGATTTTCTCGCCCCCAGACTTATTAAAATTGACTACCCAATCATTTAACTTGAAGATAATAATTTGGCTATGTGGTCGTTCTGGCTTGTTCCCTTTGTGTATGTGTCTAAATTATTCCTTTAGGTAGTCCAATTTTTGCCCCAGCTGTCCGTTTTTCCACCGTTAGTCCATCGCCCTTTTTCCCATTTTTTCTGCATTTTTTCACTAAAACCAAAACTACAAAAATATTTCTCCTTTTTCCGCCTCATTTTTTATCACAAAAAATTCCAAAAATATTTTTTTCCTTCCTTATTTTCCGAAAAATCCAAAAAGATTTTCTTCTTTTTCAAACAACAAAAAATCCCAAAAATATTTTTTCCTTGCTTTTATGCCAAATTGGCAATGCATTGATCATCGATTAACACGTTCCCCTAGTGCTCCATCTCTAAATTCCCTCTTTGGTGATCGTGTCCCTATCATTGACTTTCCTCCTCATTTTCCTGATCAGTGTTCTTCTTCTTCGGATACGCCTAGTTCTCCCACTTCCCCTGGTTCTGTTACCCCAGCCATCATGGCCGACGAACGCGCTTTAAGGGACTACTTTGCCCCGATTATGGCCACTCTGCCTTCATGTATCGTCCATCCACCCACTCTGGTCGTGCAATTTGAAATTCGCCCCGCGACTATTTCTATGTTGCCCAGTTTTCATGGCCTTGAACGCGAGTCTCCTTATACTCACTTGCGAAAATTTCTCACTGTGTGCGCTACTTTTAAAAATCAAAACTTAGACGAAGAGAATGTTCATCTTCGATTGTTTCCCTTTTCTCTTGACGATAATGCATCCATGTGGCTCCATTCCTTCCCCCCATATTCTAACCAAACTTGGGAAGAACTTGTCAAGAAGTTCATGTCTAAATTATATCCCATGAGCAAAACAAATGAAATGCGCCAAGCAATTCAGGATTTTAGACAAAAGCCTACTGAACAGTTTTGTCAAGCATGGGGCCGTTTTCAAGATTATATTAATAGTTTCCCACATCACGGTCTCGAGAAAAGTCGTTTAGTCCATAGTTTTTACAATGGTCTTATCCCTTTTTCTCGCACCATGATTGGATCCATGCATAAAGGGAAGTTCGTGCATTTGACTCCCACTGCCGCCTATAAAACTTTACTGCACAGCTTACACTCTTTGACTAAAATCGTTGGCGCTCTTAGTTGTACTATGCAATAAAATGTTACACTTTCTAAATAAGCAATGACTGTTAATGATTCTAGTCCTTCATCTTGCAGTGTGTGCTTAAGTTAAGATCATTTAGCTCATTTGTGCCCCCTCCTACAGGATGATCCCGAACCCACCATGGCCCAAGTATGTGCCTTTGATACAACTAGGAAACCCGTTCCCACGTCGTTTACTTACAATCCTAATAATAAGAATCACCCCTATTTCTCTTATAAGTACGACCACAACTACGCTCCTTCCCAACCACAACAACATGCTGGTGGCCCCCTGGGTTTCCACACAACCCACAAAGGCAACCTTGCCTTCCTATCCCGGATCAGTCTGCTCCTTACCATCAATCACACTTTCCATCTTCCTTTGTCCCCCACAGCGGACATTCAAACAAAAATAATCATCTTATTCATGTTCCCCCTCCTTCCTTGGAGTATTCACAACCGCTTAATTCTCAGCGCGAGTTGGTTCGCCAACCATCTTATGCCCCCCCGCCCAATTCCTCCACCTCTTCTCTCGAGACTCTCTTCACTCAGTTTATGACCACTCAGACTCAAGCCCTCCAACGGCTTGAGCATCATTTCAACCAATTTGAATTTGAGCGAGAGAAAGGTCATTTTCCCATTCAACCCATTACTAACCCTAAGGGAAATGGAAAAGACTCACCTACGAGGTTGGTTCCACTTCCCATCCACCCAATTACCAAGCGGATATGAAAGCGGTGTCTACTCTTTGCTCGGGGAAACAAGTTGATAATGGTGTTCATGCTCCCACTGATGTCCCACACCCGACCATCCCACCTTTAGCGCCTATCCCTCAGGTTACCCCACCATCTTAATCCCCATCTCACACTGAGTCCAATCCTCCTGAGCCCACCTTTGTTTATGTGCCCAAAGCACCCTTCCCTCATCGGTTGGCTCCCACTAAGAAAGCCCAGCAATTTGATTAGATCAAAAAAGTCTTTCAGAATGTTCACATTAGCATTCCTTTCCTCACCGCGATTCAACAAGTCCCCTCGTATGCTAAATTTTTGAAGGACTTGTGCACTGTTAAGCATAGGACCAATGTTCCATGCGATGCTTTCCTCACTGAGCAAGCTACGTCCCTTCTCTATAATAACGGTGTTGTGAAGTATAAAGACCCTGGTCGTCCAACTGTCTCTTGCATGTTAGGCGACAAGTTCACAACTAGTGCTTTACTTGATCTTGGGGCTAATGTTAGTTTGTTAACTTACTGCCTCGACCTTGAGTTAGGTTTACAAAACATGAAACCTACACGAGTTACTCTTCAACTTGCTGATCGTTCCATGAAAGTACCTAAAGGTATCGTTGAATATGTTTTGGTGAAAGTTTCAGACTTTTACTATCCTGTGGATTTCATTATCTTAGACACTCCTGCGCCCGACCCAACCAATACTCCTATCATATTAGGTCGCCCCTTTCTGGACACTGCCAATGCCGTCATTAATTGTCGTGATGGATCCATGGATCTATCTTTTGGAAACATTACTGTAGAGGTCAATATATTCCACCTTATGCACAAACCGGCTGATGTCGATTCTATTGATGAAGTGTGTGTGATTGACTCCTTAGTTAATGAAATGTTGGACCAAATTTACCCTGCCGATCCTCTCCAACAATGTTTGGCTCATTTTGGATTCGACTTTGACATTGATTCCTCCATCTCTGACCTAAATGCGATGTTAGATTCGACTTCCCTGATGGACACTTCCTCTTGGGATCCTCCCTTCGAGCCCCTATATGTTGATACTTTTCACTCTGTGGATCACCCCGTCCCACCTTCTGAACTCCCCGCCACATCAAATTCCTCCACTTTATGCATCGTGAACTCTTCAGACACTTTCTGCATCTGAGTCCGATGTCACTCCTGCGCCACCTACTAGTTTGGAGCTTAAGACCTTACCTCTCGAGTTGAAATATACTTTCTTAGGCCCTAACAACCATCACCCTATCATCATCGCTTCAGATTTGACCCCTGCGCAAGAAGAGAAATTAATCCACACCCTTACTCAGCATAACACTGCTATAGGATGGACCATTTCAGATATTCATAGTGTGAACCCCAAGGTTTTTAGTCATCGCATTCATTTAGAGGAGCATGCCAAGACTTCTCGTGAACCCCAACATCGACTCAACCCTGCTATGAAAGAAGTCGTGCGCGCTGAGATTTTAAAATTTCTCGATGCTAGTATTATCTACCCAATATCAGACAGTCAGTGGGTTAGTCCCATTCATGTAGTACCGAAAAAGTCTGGTGTCACCATCATCAAAAATAGTGGCAATGAGCTTGTTCCCACCCATATGCAAACGGGCTGGCGTATTTGCATTGACTATCGAAAGCTAAATGCTGTCACTCGTAAGGACCATTTTCCTCTTCCTTATATCGACCAAATGCTCAAACGTTTAGCTGGTCATGCGTATTACTACTTCCTTGATGTTATTCAGGATATAACCAAATTCCAATTTCCCTAAAGACCAAGAGAACTACCTTCACCTGTCCCTTTGGCACTTTTTCCTACTCTAGCATGCCCTTTGGCCTTTGCAATGCACCTGCGACTTTTCAACGGTGTATGATTAGCATTTTTAGTGACATGGTAGAACGTTTTCTCGAAATCTTTATGGATGGTTTTTCTATGTTTGGTTGTTCCTTCGAGCAATGCCTTTCTCACCTCACTATGGTCCTCAAATGTTGTCAAGAAAAGAAATTGGTCCTCAATTGAGAAAAATGTCATTTCATGGTACAAAAGGGATTGTTTTAGGTCACATAGTCTCTCGTGATGGTATTGAAGTAGATAAAGCTAAAGTTGACATCATTTCCTCGCTTCCCATTCCTAAGTCTGTTAAGGACATTCGTTCCTTCTTATGACATGCGGGCTTCTACCATCGTTTCATCAAGGAATTTTCTAAAATCACTCGACCTTTAACAACTCTTTTCTCCAAAGATGTTCCCTTTGTCATTGATGACGCATGTGTTGCTTCTTTTGAGCGGCTTAAAGTCGAGCTCACTACTGCTCCTATCATTCAGCCTCTTAATTGATCTTATCATTTGAGCTCATGTGTGACGCATCTAATTTTTCTCTCAGTGCTGTACTTGGTCAGCGGGTTGACAAGCGATAAAACGTAATTTATTATGCTAGCAAAACCATCCATGATGCTAAACTTCATTAGACGACCACCGAAAAGGAGTTGCTAGCTGTCGTATTCACAATCGATAAGTTTAGATCCTATTTCATCAGTTCACCTATCATCGTTTACACTGACCACGCTGCCCTGATTCACCTTCTTCAGAAGAAGGATTCTAAGACACATTTGATACGATGGATTCTCTTCCTTCAAAAGTTTGACCTCAAAATTTGCGATAAGAAAGGGTGCAAAAATTTGGTTGCATACCATCTCTCCCGCCTCACTGTTACGTCTACATCTGATCCTATCCCTATTTTTGAAATATTTCTCGATGAGCAACTTTTTGCTATCTCCACCGCTCCTTGGTATGCTGATATTGTTAATTTCCTTGTTACCGACCAACTGCCCAATCATTGGTAGAAATAAGACCGTTCTAAGTTCATAGACCAGGTAAAATTTTACTCTTCAGATGATCCCTTCCTTTGTAAGTATTTCTCTGATCAAGTCATTCGCCGCTGTGTTCCTGACCATGACCAGTCAAGTATACTCTCCTTTTGTCATGATGGTTCCTGTAGTGTCCACTTTAGCTCTAAGAAAATCTCCACTGAGATTTTGCAAAGTGGTTTTTACTGGTCCACTCTCTTTCGAGAGGCCCACAACTACTACCACGCTTGTGCCAATTGCCAACAATCTGGGCGAATTTCTCGTCGTCTCATGATGCCCCTCACACCCATTCTCATCGTCTAAATCTTCGATATATGGGGCATTGATTTCAGGGGTCCTTTTCCCTCATCTCTTAGCTTTCAATATATACTGGTTGCAGTTGATTACGTTTCCAAATGGATTGAAGCCATAGCTTGCCGCACCAATGACCATCGCATTGTGGTCACATTTCTTAAGGAGTCTATCTTCACACATTTTGGAACTCCCAAAGCTATCATTAGTGATGGGGGTAAACAGTTTTGTAATCGCGTCTTTGAACATCTAGTGAAAAAGTATGGTGTTACCCACAAAGTTGGTCTCTCTTACCACCCTCAGACTAGTGGTCAAGTTGAAGTTTCTAACCTCGAAATCAAGCAAATCTTAGAAAAATAGTTAATCCTAATAGGAAAAACTGGTCCTTACACTGAAATGATGCTTTGTTGGCATATCGTACTGCTTTTAAGACTCTGATTGGCATGTCTCCTTATCGCTTGGTCTTTGGTAAACCATGCCACTTACCTGTCGAGCTTGAGCATCATGTTTATTGGGCTGTCAAATCCCTTAAATTTGATATCGACGAGGCTGGCATTTATCGAAAGCTCCAACTTAATGAGTTAGAGGAGATACAGAATGATGCCTGTGATTTTTCTAAGAAGTACAAAGACAAAATGAAGTGGATCCATGACCAAAGCATCATCCGCAAGGAATTCCACCCTAGTCAGAAAGTGTTGTTATATAACACCCGTCTTCATCTCTTTCCCGAGAAGTTAAAAACCCGTTGGTCTGGACCCTTTATTATTGAATCTATTACTACTTATGGTTCCATCACCGTTTAAAATCCTAAGGATGGTATCCTCTTTCAAGTCAATGGTCAACGATTGAAGCCTTTCTTAGAGCTCGATCCCTCTCACATTGAAGAAATTTACCTTGTTGACCCCATTTACGAGGACTGACTGTTTAGTCTTGTTTAGGGGTGATACTTCACACCCCATTTTTTTGCTGCCCTATGCTTTTCATAGTTCCTATCCTTAGGGTGAGATTAGTTCGGTCTGGCTAAAGATGTTAAACTTAGTGCTACCCGGAGGCAGCCTGTCATTCATTATTTTTAAATATGAGTCTTATCCTGTTTGGGGTGGTGTTTCACACCACCCAATGCTTTTCACATGCTTTATAGACTTGTACGTCTTTGTGTATCACATCTGTTCTTCAGGTTTCATCTATGCTCCGGAGTGCGGTACATTCATTATGGTACTATCTTTCCTCCCTTGTGCTTTTCATTTTTATATATGGTTTTAAACATCGAGGACGATGTTGCTTTTTGTTTGGGGGTGGAGAACTTATCAAAATTGTACCTCTTTTGAAAATTAATTAATACTTCTTAAAGCGTACTTGCACCATGAATTTCTAAACTCGACAATTTTATACTATCACGTTTGCAATCAAAAGTTGAAGAGTAACGATATTCTCAAGAGAGCCTTAAAAGATCACTAGTGGCGACTTAAACCCGTGATATTTGAGCTTTTCACCTTTTTGAGGGTTTTTACGTATCTCCGAGTCACAAGATGACTCAACTTTATTTGGATACCGCATTTAGTCATTGCATGATCTCATCAATTTTTCAAATTTGGGTTAATCACTGAGAATGACATTACTTTCGAGTTCTAAGAAACATGTATCTTATAGTTTGTCCCAATCGCTAAACCGATTTTTCCATACACTTACCATTTTCCTTATCACATTGTCATTCACCCATTATCATTTTTCCATATTACCCTTATTCATATGTCAAAAATACCATCCAATATTGCCATCGTTTTTGAGAAAAAGAGTGTTTGAAATTTTCCATGTAAATTGTCTTCATTTATGTTATGAAAAGAAGAATGTATAGCAATAAAAAAAAGTAAAAAAAAAAAGCAAAGAAAAAGAAACAAAAAAAGAAAAAGAAAAAAGCACGCGATAAAAATTCGAAAAATGAAGACATTAGTTATTCTTGTACCACACTCTTCTCAAAACACTTCCATCATATTGCACATCTTCTTCATTTTTCCTTCATACCTTACGTAAACCCCATTTTCACCCTTGATAAACTGTTCGGGCAAATGAAATGTTTATATGGTGAATAACTCGACATTCTCGACATAGTGGTTAAGCATTCGTTCATGAGATCAATTTTCTTTCACGTATCCGTCAATTCTTATAAAGTGTGTGAGATGTTTGAACTTGTTTACATTTACTCACATCCTCACACACTAGAGAGATACACTTACCCAATTCTCAGAGAGTTCGATTCAGAGAGATATATCCAGTGAGAATTGAAGTCAAAGCGTCGATTCCTAAAAGGCGATCTTAGAATTACTCTAATGATACTTAAAATTGTTTCACACAACACACGCTGAATTTTAGGAAGGATTGCGCTTGTGGTATTAAGTAATTTCATATCTTATTTTGATAGTTAAATACTGTGTTCCTTGATGTCCTTTTAAAGTTGAGTTGTATAGCATTTCATGATCTACTCAGATACTTCATTTAAATAAGTTTTCAAATTTTGTGGGTACATTCACTGCAAACCCTCACGAGACACCACCCATCTTGTAGGGAAACCTATAGGTTTAACGGCTTGTTGCACATGCTAAGTGTAATCGCCAATGCCTGCGAAAGTGGCACACTTTTGGTTACATATCTATGTTTTCTCTCCATTTTTTCTCGAGGACTAGCAATGTTTTGTCTGGGGGTGGGGTGATAAGAACCCAAAAGTGTCTATTTTATACCCCGAATAGATGTATTTTAGCCTCTCATTTTAATTAAAATTGGCCTTATGTCGTATTTTATTATTTTTTAGGTCAAACGGCAGTCGCAACATCAAATAATGCTAAATCTAGTCAATTGCGACACATAAGCGGTTAAAAGCGTGCATTGAAGAAATCATAGGAGACCGCGAAGTTTGGAGTCCATTTATGAGCTTGCTCGATGGGTTCGATATCCCAAACCCCATTCCTGAACCAAACCTAAGCCTATACCGAGCCCAGTCCATCACCCGAGCATGTGTGTGTTGAGTTTGTACCTTTATTATTTTTTAGATTTTCTTAGATTTTTATTTTGAGTCGTATTATTTTTAGGATTTATTTTAGATTTATTTAGGATTAATTTAGAATTTATTTGGATATTTTATTTTTATTAGTGTATTTTTATTTTTATTAGTTTTTAATTTTTAATCTTTATTTTATTTTTTCTTAGGATTAGTTTTTAGGAATTTACTTTATTTTCATTTGTTTTTAGTTTTAATTTATTAGGATTTTTAGTTTTTTTTAGTTTTTATAGAGTTTTATTTATTTATTATTATTATTTCTTTTTTATTTTTTAGTCTCTTGGTAATAAATTAGAGTTTTATTTCTAGATTTTATTTTTTATTTTTATTTTTATTTTAGTTCTAGTTTTATTTTATTTTTGTGTCATTTGTTAGGGGAACAAATTAAACACACACTAAATAACCCCAAACTTAAACACACCCATATATCCTACTTCCATACACTCATATACACACAACACAATCCTACACCCTCACCTAACTCCCCTACACCCTCAACACTCACAATCACTCCCTTACCGATCTTCAACCTTCCACCACTCTCTCTTTCCTCAACCCCCCATTAACATACCAAATCACAAACTCTCTCAGCATTAAAACCCCACATCCCCCCTGCAACTCGAAACCATCAACCACAAACCCGATCGGACCTTCACCATACCCGACCCACACAAAACCAAAACCGGACCTGCTATGGTCTGATCTGTCTGCCCCATACCCGCCGCCGGACAGTTCGACCCCCAAACTCCAACCACCTTCGACCCATCTAACTCCATACCCAGTTCGTGTCCAACCCGGAACACTCCAAACTCGGCAACCTGTGAACCCATTTCCAACATTTCCTCAACAAAATCCCAATAAAATTGGACATAATCCCAAGCATAAACCAAAAATCCCACAAAATCTTCAACCAAAAACAAAAATCGTGGAACTAAAGAAAAGGAGGTGAAGCTTATTTAAAGGGACTCTCTCAGCACAAAAAGAAAGGGAAGACATAGAGAGAGGACGTGAGAGACAGAAAAATAAAAATAGAGGGTAGAAAAATAGTAAAAAATAAAATAAAATAAAATATAGTTTCAGGTTTAGAAAAATTTGTAGGTTCATTTTTTACTTTCAGTTTTGTAATCCAGTCAGATTTTGTGACAAGTTTGGGACGCGTATTCATGTACACAGTTGACACAAGAAATTATTGCGTATCGTATTTCTTTCTCTTTAGTTTCTTGTTTGTTAATTGTGTTTGTGCTGAAATTTTAATCATGTCTGGCTAAACACCCCATTTAAGAGGTGGGATGAAACGCGTATGTTGAGTTGTTTTATTTGAATAATTATTCGTTGATGCATTCTAGGCTAATTAAATTGGGAAAAATCACACATTAATTTATGTAACGAGAGTTAATAAATTAATGGTGAAAATTAATATTTGATTTCTGGATTTCACTTAGAGATAAGTATTATTATTAAATTAAAATATTAATTTTGTCTATGCAATTTAAATATTCGTACAAGTTTTCATAAATTAATCTTAGCTGATATTTTTTTGTAATGAGTGTCAATCTTAATTTTTTATACTGTGACTATTCCCGATTTAATTGCTGAAAAATGTAAAATTGAATTTAGGATTGTAACGAGAGTTAAATTTTAAATTCAATATTTTTCGAACTATTCAATTGAATAATTAGGACTTTAAATTAATTTGACTACGCAGTGTAATCCCACCTCTTATTTCTTCTCATAAATTCTAAACTAAATTACTTTTTAAATTTTCATAGTCATTTTAGTTGCATAAATTTTCGTTTCCTCTCTTGAAAATTGATTTTAAAATATAAAAATATGAAAATATATATATTGAATAAAATTTTAAAAACACGAAAAGATTTTTAATAAAAATTGGAATTGTAAGTTCTCACGATAACCGTTTGAACGCTAGAAATTGGATTGATACCCGAATTCACCGCGATACTAAATTTTTAAAAAGTTTTGTAGGTAATTCCTGGAATTTTGATACTCGAAGTTTCACCGCAGCGACATTCCAAATCCATATCCGAAGGAATACAAATCAAGAGTTATCAGCATATGCAGACCACGAAGTTGTTGGTGGTTTGAAGAATTGTGCCACAAGTGATGAGATGGGTGTAGCGCACCGTCTGCGGGAGCCTTCCCACTAGGAAGGTATCTTGATTCCATTCGTCATTCGGGTCTATGCACCTATGCATTCAGATTTGGTCTGCGGGGCTCCGTTGTTCGGATATGCAAATTGTTGGGGTAAGACCCTTTCTAACGCCTATTTTGATGGATAATAGAAATGGAGAATGGGATGAGGATTTTTTCCATGAAGGAATGATAAAGGGTGGCTAATTTCTAAACTAGAGTTGCATAGAAAAATTGCAGATCCTCATCTTAAACCCAATCGAGCAGCGGGTTGAAGAAAGGTCACCTCATTCGGCGGTGGAAGAGGACGGTGACCTCTTCGAGCAGCTCATCCCAATTGACACGGTGCTCTATATGAATCGTACAGGTGGGATTAAAGTAAGTTTGGGACCAATCGCGTTCTTAGGGGGAACAGAAGTCGTGGTTAACCCCCTCGTGGAGGATGGTGGTGGAGTCGTATTTGCGAATGCGGTTGGTGTGACGGGGAGCCATGGATAAATCCTTAGTGGAGGAGGCTAGCGATATAAAGAGAAAGACAGGATGAAATTCAGAGTGGGGGGGAAAAGGCTAGGAGGGAGGTGTATTTATAGGTGGGCATTGTTGGGAAATGGTGGGAAGTGAAAAGGTAGAGGCGGGTAGGGGTGGAGGGAAGGGAAAAGGTGGAATAATGGTTGGGGGATATTGGGGGGATGAATTTTGTAGAGAGGGAAATATGAAAGGGGGAGGAATTTGAAAAAGGGGAAGAATTTGTGTTCAAGTCATACGAACTGATTCGGTTGTGTAGGCAAACCGGTTCGCAGCTGTTCGGCCAAACTCGTTGCCTCAAAACTCAAATTTTCCATGTTTTTCCTATTCTAAATTTTTTCGACCCTCATTCTATCCTTTATAATGTATATAAAGCCTCCCTAAACACTTTGGGACCCCGAGGCACCTCAACCTTACTTTCAAAATGCGTGTGCACGCTCTCGTGCATGAAAATCCAACATGATGGTCAAAACCTTCCTATTGCATGACCTCTACGGACCTCTAAACTCTTTAAAAATTCCCCTACATACTAGTATACAACTTTTAATCACCCTATACACATTGGGGGTGCGACGACCTCTCAATTATGTTCACACAACGTTGTAAACGGGGTCCGACAATAAAAACAATTCGGCTTCCTTCACACATGCTTCTAGGCATGGATTTATGAGTAATCTATTCACTTTAAATGTGCCTTAATATATTCTAAGTAAATGGCTCCATGGAGAAACACCTATTTCACAACAAACGATCCGATCCACTATTAACGTAACTTGCGGGAAACAAGTGCAAATGGGAGTTGTAGAGGAGCACTTTTGGACCCGAATGAAACTCCTTTCTATGGATAATTCGCTCATGGGTGAGTTTTATCCTTTCTTTGGATATCTTAGCGCTCTCATATGCATCATTACGTATTTATTCCAACTCATTCAATTGAATCTTGCGCGCATCACATGCTTGATCCAAGTTATAGTTTAACCTCTTAATCGCCCAATATTCCCTATGCTCTAGCTCCAAGGGGAAATGGCAAGGCTTGTCATAGACAAAGCGAAATGGGGATATCCCAAAGGGGTTCTTGTATGCGGGCCGGTATGACCTTAGCACCTCATTTAACCGAAGAGACCAATCCTTACGGTTAGGATCGGCGGTCTTCTCTAGAATTTGCTTAATTTTACGATTTGCTATCTCAACTTACCCATTCATTTGGGGGTGATAAGTCGTCCTAACCTTATGGACGACCCCATACTTTCTCATAAGTTTTTCAAACGACCTATTGCAAAGGTGTTTGCCATTATCACTAATGATTTGTCTTAGTAGCTATGGCCTCAACCCATTTGGACACATAATATACCGCAAAAAGGATATATAAGAATCCAAAGGAAGGAGGGAAGGGACTCTTAAATTCAATGCACCAATAATCGAATATCTCGATGATTATAATAGGGTTCAATTGCATTATATCTTATCGAGCGATGGCCCCCATCCTTTGACATTTAGCGCAATATTTGCAATAAGCAATTACATCTTGGTATATTGTGGGCCAATGGAGACCTGATTGTAGAATTGTAGCTATCGTCTTATTCATCGAAAAGTGGCCTCCACAAGATTTCATATGAGAAAAAATGGATGATGCTAGGTATCTCGTCAATCGATAAACATCTTCGGATAATTTGGTCTAGGCAATATTTCAACAAATAGGGACCTTCATAGAAGAGCATGAGTGACCAAGTTAGGAACTTCTTTTTCTCTCGTGGTGTCTAATTGGGGGGACCTATGACAAGGTAATTCATTATATCCGCAAAGCAGGGGAGAGAAGAAGTGGCAAATGATTGCTCATCCATAAAGTATTCGTCTATGGGTATGCGATCACTATGTACGTTAGACGAAAAACTCGACAAATGGTTGGCTATAACATTTTCTACTACTTTCGTATCCTTTATAAAAATATTAAACTCTTGTAGGAGTGGGATCCACCTTATGAGGTGCGGTTTAGCATCCTTTTAGGAAAGAAGGTACTTAAGAGTCGCATGGTCAGTGAAGCATAAAATGGGCAAACCTATGAGGTAAGAGTGGAATTTATCTAGGGCGAAAACTATGTCTAGAAATTCTTTCTCCATAGTGGAGTAGTTGAGTTATTGTCTGGTTGATGTTCGACTAGCATAGTAGATGACATGAGACTAATTATATTTTCTTTTACTCAACACATCTTGTATATCATAATCATTCGCATCACACATAAGCTCGAATGGAAGGGACCAATCTGGAGCTTGCATAATGGGAGCGGAAATGAGTATGCTTTTTAATTTTTTGAAAGTACTTCGACACACTTCATTCCACTCAAAGGGGGCATCTTTCACAAGTAGGCTACTTAAGGTCCTAGAGATGGCAGTAAAGTCCTTAATAAACCTTTGATAGAAACTCGTATGGCCCAAGAATGAGCGCATGTCCTTTAGTGTCCTACGTGGGGGAAGATTGGCAATGGCGTCTATTTTTTCCCTATCTACCTCAAAACTTTTGGACAACCCTATGTGGATAAGAACTATTCCTTTTGTAACCATAAAATGGCACTTCTCCTAATAGTACCAAGTTCTTTTCAACGCAATGGGATAACACATTATCGATATTAGTGAGGTGAAGGTTAAAAGAGGGGTCGAAGACACTAAAGTCATCCATAAAGACCTCAAGGCTCCTTTTGACCATATCGCTAAAAATACTAAGTATTACATAATCCAAAAGGCATATGTTTGTAGAAAATGTGCCAAATGTACATGTAAACATCGTCTTTTCTTGATCTAGCACATCTACCTCGATTTGGTTATACCCAAAATAAATGTAGAGAAAAGAATAGAATGGGTGTCCCGCTACTCCCTCAAGCATTTGGTCGATAAATGGCAAGAGGAAATGATCTTTCGTAGTGTCGACATTGAGCTTCCGGTAGTCAATGAAAATGCATCATCCGGTAATGGTACATTGTGGGATAAGCTCACCCTTTGTGTTTTTTACGACAAACATTCCCGACTTCTTCGAGACAACTCGAATAGGACTCACCCACTTGATATCCAAAATGGTGTAAATGATGCCCGTATCTAATAACTTTAAATCTCATTCCTCATGACACCTTTCATCGTGAGATTAAAATTCCTATGCATCTCCCTTGAAGGCTTCACATCCTCCTCGAGGTGGGTTTTATGGGTACAAATTAGGGGACTTATATCCTTAAAATCCACGATGATCCAATCAAAAGCACTATGGTTCTTCCTCAAAATATATAATAGCCTACCCTCTTGATCCTTATTTAGTCTTGAGGAGACAACAATGGAAAATATCTCATCCTCTCCCAAATAAGCATATTTTACGTTTGAGGGTTGTTTATTCAATTTGAGGGTGGGAAATTTATCCTCTAAGGGAACCATGCGCGAATACCTCATTGGTAATTGCTCAAATCTATAAATCCAACTAACATATCTCCTATCCTCATCTGTCACACTCTCATCCAAATTTGATCTCAACTCTCTCAACTCCCGCCCGAAATCGAGGTACGTCCCATCGCTCTCACTACCTAAAATAAGGCACGCTCCAAGATAATACCCTCCAAAACTTCCCTTGATGTTCTCATCTACTACCTCCTCTATAAAGTCCACCATGTGAAACTCGTCCTCATCACCCACTTGCTTGGGGATGTTGAAGATATTTGTCTCAAGAGTCATATTCCCGAATGTGAGTTTCATTTTGCCCATTTCGAGTATTAATCAGGGCGGCCAAGGATTATGTGAATATGATTACTCGAGGGGGTAGAGGGCTTCATGTCCCAATTGAAATAATATACCAGGAAGTAGAAAGTGTCCACTAGACTATCGTGTCCTCAATAATCCCTCGAGGTATCTTTATGGTACGGTCTATGAGTTAGAGAGTAATATTAGCTGCCTCGAGGTCCCCTAAATCTAATTTCCTATAGATGGAGTAAGGGAGAATGTTAACACTCTCCCCTAAATCTTATAAGTCTCTCTCAATGCGGTTCTATCCAATGATGCACAAAATAGTCGGTGCATTCAGATGTTTAAACTTCGATGGGAGGTCACTTAAAAGAATTGAGCTCACTTGTTGTTCTAGAAAAATATTCTTTTTCACCTATAATCTACGTTTCACCATCACTAAGTCTTTAAGGAACTTTGCATAGGCGATAATTTTCTTGATTGCCTCAAGAAAATGTAAATTAATCTTGACTTGATTTAGCACATCTAGCACATATTCACTTGAAGCTCCTTTCGTAGGAGGAATCGACCATTTTGGGAAAGGTGCGGAAGTGGGTGGTTTCACTACAACCTCGGGCCTAATAGTGTCAACGTTCTCACTCTCATTCAAGGGGGATCACATGCTAACGACGAATAAATCCAATCTCCAAAAATGATTAAATAAAATCTGAATAATAAAGATCTGAATATTCCAACAGAAATCCTCTAAACAACTTTGGAACGGAATGGCCCAATAAAACTCCAATGAAGTCTCATAATTAAATACGACTGGAAAAGAAAGTCTAACTAAACTATACCATGAAAATAAATAACTCCAGCTGCACCTCCAAATGATAAACTCCGATAAACTTATGCAGCTTGTCCAATTCTAATCATGAAAAAGATTAGTCAATGCATGGGTTAGAGTCAAAGCCCCGAGCAAGAATACAAGCTACTCCCCTCAAATAGGATCCTTGAACCCAGACAGTAGCATTATACGCAATAAATATCACAATAGAATATTTTAAATTAAACGGAATAATTAACGCGATAAATATAAATTACTAACTACCCTTAGGAATCCCCATTTAAAAAGGCACACCAATATGATGTTAAAATTCCCAAGTCCCACGATGTTAATTTATTAAATTAACCAATTTTTATTATTGTTCTCACTTTTTATTAAAGTATCACACCCCCCCTTGTCAATCTCCCTCTGGCACGTTTAAACTGTCGGCCCCGACACAGGACAAGGTTCAACACATGACATGATATAAATCGCTCTCTGACCCATTTAAACTGTCGACCCTGACACATTATGTCACCACAAATTTTAATACCCGTTTTTATCTTAGGCATTAATTATCAATTTTTTAATTTATAATCACCCCACCCTTTTAATCGATGTGAGATCCTCAAAATACCCCTTAGTCCCATAAATACGGGTCCCCAAGTTATTATTACGTCCTACCCTATGTATAGGAAGAATTTATATCCTAAACTTCGACCTAGTCTCATGCCTAGGCTAGCGTAACGATGAAAAAGTACCAAAAATTAGCCCACCCCCAAGATGATAAAAATGTGATAATCTACCCTCACTAGTCCCATACCTAGAAGGCGTAAATCATCAAAAGTCCTACCCACTAGTCCCACACTTAGAAGGCATCCTAAAATATAGGGAGAGAAAAAATTACCCAACAACCCGTCATCACAAAGGCAATATAGTAATACCAACAAGTCATACAAAGAAGCATAATTAATCAACGTATAAAACTACGCATGATAGTCCAATTCAATTAAACCTTAATTTAATTATCACCTCTACATAAACATCCAATTAATCTCATGTAATTATTTAATTTAAATATACCTCTATTTCATCATTTAAAGCATCAAAATTCTAATTTCATTATTTCAACACAAATTACATGAGTTATAGACCCCCAAATCCATTTATTTTAAAACTAGAGTTTTTCTACATGTAACTTACACCAATAAAACCCAAAATCACTCACGAATCCCATGTACCCAAAGGGCTATGAATATTATTCAGATTAAAATATTTTTATAAAAACAGCCCCATAGTTAGTGTCCACTTTTTCTAATTAAGTTACTAATTGTTTTTAAGAAAACATGTAATTAATTGTTTAGGGGACACTTAAAACGCATAATACTAAAGGAAAATAATTGAGTATTCATGCCTGTGAAGATCGTGTTGAAAATCTGATTAGAAATCCGGATTCCTCTTGAAAAATTAGTAAAGAAGTGTTCTTGAATCAATCTTGATTAAGCCCCAATTAAGCCGCCCAAAACTTATGACAAAAACTTGATTACGAAGAAGGTTGATGATTATGAGTGAGAGGAAATTTTTTTGGAAGTGTTCTCTGGTGAAAAACTGGAGAAAAAGTGATTATGAGAAGTCCCCCTACGAATTGACAAGGTTATATAGTGATTAGGAATCCTAATCCTACACAAACTCTAATTAAAAACAACTTGTCGCGCACGTTTTCTGAAGGCATCGATCGATCGATGCCCAGGCGTCGATCGATCTATGGCCCAAAAAAACTGACAGTTTTGCTTAAAAAAATATAAGGAACAAATATTTAGAAATTCATATAAAATCCATTTTAACTCCGATTTTAATTCCTCTTGAAGTTTTATTCTTCTAAAATAATAACAAACATATTTATCCAATAAAAAAAATTTAATTCAAAAATTAATTTTTCTCGAATATTTCAATTAATTAATTAAATTAGTTAATTAAATCACGGGGTGTTACATACTCCCCCACTAGCAAAGAATATCGTCCTCAAAATTAGACAAAGCATACTCATCAACGCGTAAATCTCGCAAAAGGAAATAAGTCTCACATATGCCTACACCGTAAAATGCCATACACTCAATCCTACGTGCACCTACCCCACGAACAACAAAATAATAGATATATTGCCTATATGCATACGCATAACTATGAAAATAACGGCCTACCACACGCTCCCATAAATCCCCCACTCGATTTTATATCTGAAAGTTATCAAAATGCTAACGTCCTCAAATTAAATCTCAACATCAAAAATCGATACATACGATACCTAACATCTGTACTAAAATCTCCAAAATATTAGTCAACGCATGGGTTAGAGCCAAAGCCCCTAGCAAGAATACACTCAACTCCACTCAAATAGGATCCTTGAACCCAGACAGTAGCACTATACGCAATAAATATCACAATAGAATATTTTAAATTAAACAGAATAATTAAACGCGATAAATATAAATTACTAACTACCGGTAGGAATCCCCATTTAAAAGGCACACCAATATGATTTTAAAATTCTCAAGTCCCTTGATGTTAATTTATTAAAATTCTCACATCCCCTTGTCAATCGACCTTTGACCCGTTTAAACTGTCGGCCCCTACTCATTATGTCGCCACAAATTTTAATACCCATTTTATCTTAGGAATTAATTATCAATTTATTAATTTATAATCACCCCACCCTTTTAATCGACGTGAGATCCTCAAAATACCCCTTAGTCCCATAACTAAGGGTCCCGAAGTTATTATTACGTCCTACCCTATGTATTGGAAGAATTTATATCCTAAACTTCGACCTAGTCTCATGCCTAGGCTAGCATAACGATGAAAAAATACCAAAAATCAGCCCACCCCCAAGATGATAAAAACGTGATAATATACCCTCACTAGTCCCATACCTAGAAGGCGCAAATCATCAAAAGGCCTACCCACTAGTCCCATACCTAGAAGGCATCCTAAAATATAGGGAGAGCAAAAATTACCCAACAACCCGTCACCACAAAGGCAATATAGTAATACCAACAAGTCACACAAACAAGCGCTATTAATATTTTCTTTTTTTTAGAGAAGAGGGACATAACCCTCACTCATATTATTAATTATCGGAGAAAAAGCCTCTCCAATTAATATCATTTAATTATTTAATTTAAATATACTGCTATTTCATCATTTAAAGCATCAAAATTCTAATTTCATTGTTTCAACACAAATTACATGAGTTATACACCCCCAAATCCATTTATTTTAAAACTAGGGTTTTTCTACATGCAACCTACACCAATAAAACCCAAAATCACTCACGAATCCTATGTACCCAAAGGTTTATGAATATTATTCATATTAAAAGATTTTATAAAAACATCCCTATAGTTAGTGTCCACTTTTTCTAATTAAGATACTAATTGTTTGTAAAAAATCATGTAAGTAAGTGTTTAGGCGATACTTAAAATGCATAATACTAAAGGAAAATAATTGAGTATTCATGCTTGTGAAGATCGTGTTGAAAATCTGATTAGAAATCTGGATTCCCCTCAAAAAATTACCAAAGAAGTGTTCTTGAATCAATCTTGATTAAGCCCTAATTAAGCATCCCAAAACTTGTGACAAAAACTTGATTATAAAGAAGGTTGATGATTATGAGTGACAGGAAAAATATTTGGAAGTGTTCTCTGGTGAAAAACTGGAGAAAAAGTGATTATGAGAAGTCCCCCTACGGATTAACAAGGTTATATAGTGATTATGAGTCCTAATCATACACAAACTCTAATTAAAAACAACCTTCAGCGCACGTTTTCTGAAGGCATCGATCGATCTATGGCCCAGAAAAACTGACAGTTTTGCTTAAAAAAATATAGGGGACAAATATTTAAAAATTCATATAAAATCCGTTTTAACTCCGATTTCAATTCCGCTTGAAGTTTTATTCTTCTAAAATCATAACAAACATATATAGCCAATAAAAAATTTTAAATTCAAAATTTTATTTTTCTTGAATATTCCAATTAACTAATTTAATTAATTAATTTAATTAATTAATAAAAACATGAGGTGTTACATGTTCTTTGATATAGATCCCTATTACTTGGCTTGTTGTATTGTTTATTACACATTTACATCTTCAGTTATTTTAAGACATATTCAATTGTGGACTAATGGAAAATTCTTTCTCATTTCAGATGCCTCCCCGACGTGCCGCACAATCCAAGCCAGAGGCACAGCGAGAGCCTCAGCAAGCTCCAGCCAATGGTACCACGAATACTGCATAGGTTGCCACCATAGTTACTGTAAGGAAAAATTTTCAATCGAGTCATTTATTATATTAGCTACATTCCATTGGACAAAACAATTTTGGGTCATTCCTCATCAGGCATCATTCAACCGTAAAGATTCGAGCATTGCATCCAAAGTTCACGCGACATCAATATGCACCTCATATTCACTCGTCTAAAAGGTATATGACCAAAATCATTTTAAGTGTTGGAGTATTTTTTATAATCGAGAAATTTTCATATAGAGTAAAGTTCACAAAAATTCAAATTCCATAAAGAATTATTTTTGAAATTTATTTTAACTCTCTCTATGTAAAATTTAACATCTCGTTCAAAATTTCTCTAGGTCGTTCGAACGACCTGGATCTAACGACATTACCCAGACCACACTGGAAACTCATTAAAAGCTCGTTAGAAATGTCTTTCGAACGACCTCGTTCGAACGAGATTTCTAACGACCTCGTTCGAATGAGATTTCTAACGACCTATCTAATTCGACACTGGAATTCCGTTAGATAACTCGTTCGAACGACATATAATGACCTCGTTCGAATGAGATCTGCCAGGTTTGAAAATTTTAACTTATTTTCGAGCAGTTATTTTAAAAAAAAACTTTTTTGGTCCACTACTTTTACAGATATAATATATGGACGAAAATCAGTTATTTTTAACAAAGGAAGTTTCATATTCTCTTGAGAGCAAAAATTCACAACTTCCCTTTTTGGTAAAATCAATCCCCAACACTACTTTAACCCTTTAATCAAAATCACATGCAATCAAATTGACATTCAAGAAGCTAGTTTGCGGTGGATCTCTTTATTCAAGCTTAGTGGAGACGGTGGTTTTGGGCTTAGGTGGATACCGGGACACGGGAGTAGTGTCGAGCAACGCGTTGGAGCTTCGCGTACTACAAATTCGGAGGTCTAGGACGGCATAAGCATTCCTTGAGTGAGTCAATGTCTGTAAGTCTTTTGAGTCTCTTGTAAAACCTATTTTGTAGTGGATTTTGTCTAGGCCCAACCATCCGAGGTTTTTCCCATTTGGGTTTTCCTCGTACATTGGCGTGTTGTGGTTGTGATTTTCGCAATTTACTTTATTAAATCACATAGATGTATTCTTAGGATAAAATGGATAAAATTGGATAATTTTATTTCAATTAATCAAGTTAAAAAATATCATCGCATTAATTGAAAAGTGTTCTTGCTAACCTATCAATCTGCTACATAAATTAAAATTGGGGAATACCTCTTCTTAGCTTATTTTAATTGGGTTGTGTGTGTGTATTCCACGAAATAAACTTGGTGCATATAACCTTGCAACTTCAAATTGGTATCAGAGCTAGTCTCTAAAAGTTATTTAGATGAATCTTGGAGGTTATATGGATAGTTTTTCGTCGAATAGACTACCTTTGTTTGATGGAACTAATTACACCTATTAGAAAGCACGTATGAAATCCGCCCTTAAATCAATTGATGAACGTGTTTGGGTTATTGTTGAAAGAGGATGGTCCCCTCCTACTATGGTAGTTAATGATGAAATTATTTTGACTCCTATAGAACAGTGGAGTGAGGAAGAACTAAATGGTGTAACTTTAACTCTAAAGGTTTAAGGGCCTTATTTGGTGTGGTGTCCCTCGATGAATTTCGTCTCATAATGACGTACGAAACGTCAAAGGAAGCTTCAAATATTCTCCAAGTTACTCATAAGGGAACTAGTATAGTTAAATCTTCAAAACTTCAAAACTTAACAACCCATTTTGAAACGATCACCATGAAAGAATCTAAAACATTTGATGAGTTCTATGCTCGTATATCTGATATTGTTAATTCTTTCTTTAACCTAGGTGAAAATATACCTAAAGATCGTGTTGTTAAGAAAATTCTTAGATGTCTTCCTAAGCGGTTCATTCCTAAAGTCACTGTTCCTAATTCATTAGGAAATCTAAATACTTTGAAACTTGAAGAACCTGTTGGTGATCTTCAAACTTATGAACTAGATATGTTTTCTAAAGATAACAAAAGCAAAGATAAAGGTGTTTCCTTAAAAGTTAAGAAAGTAGACGTGTCTGATTCTGATGAGTCTGATATAGATCCTGATGATATAACTTTATTTGCTAAAAAAATTTAAAAATTTCTCAAGTTCAAAAAGAAAAACTCTAAATTTGAAAAACCAAAATTTGAGAACAAAAACAAAGGAAATAGAAATTTTAATAATCAGGATCCGAAGAAGTTTTATAAAGATAACTTTAAAAATGATGATTCGGAGAGATGCTTTGAGTGTGAGGGACGTGGTCATAGAGCATTTGAGTGCCATACAAAACTTAAAAGAAAAGGCAAAGAAAAGGAAATTTACAATGCCACTCTAAGTGACAGTGAGAATAAGTCTGAAGAGTTTGATGACTCTACCCCATCTAGAAATAATTTCACTGCTTTTATGGAAAGCCATGCTAGTAATTCAAGTGTGTCATACCCTAATGTTAACAATTCCGAGCAAAATCTTGAGGTTGCTTCCACTCACCCTACTAATAGTGATGAAAATGGAAGTGAAAGTGAAATAGATGAAAGTGAACTGCAATTCTCCTATTCTGAACTATACACTGAGTCTCTCCGCATTCAAAAAATTAACAAAAGATTAACCTTTAACGTCTTAACATTAGAAAAAGAGTTGAAAGGCCTGAAGGAGAAGGATGCTTTAGTTAGTCAACTCGAGGCAATTAAGATATCTCTTTCTGAGAAGCTTATCCTTGTAGGTAAAGAAAAATGTGACTTAATTAACTCCTTTAAAGATGTCAACAAAGAGCTTAATGTGTCTTTAGAGATTAGAAAATCTCTCGAAGCTATAATTTCTCAACTTTAAAAGGATCTCGAGTCCTCTCACGAAGTTAAAGTCACACTCGAGGATAATTCAGGAAGAATGGGAAAATTATTTCTAGGTCCTGTTTTAGGATATAAGGAGAAAGGTTATCAAGAGAGAAAGGGTATAGGATATGAAGAAGGAGATTCATCCAAAGTCAAACCCGAACCCGTAGCTAAATTTGTTACCAAAACTAGTGTTCCTAAAATAAGTCCTCCTAAGAAATCTTCAAAAACTAGCCCAAAACAACCCTATGTGTGCACTTATTGTCACAAACGGGGTCATCTTAAAGATTTTTGCTATAAGCTTGGAAAGAACTCTCATTTCACATCTTCTAAACAACACTTTAGCTCCTTAGCAAGTCTTAAGAACCAAGTTGAGTATCTAGTCAATACTTCTAAAGGTCTAATGGAAGTGTTTCTTAGGTTTTCTAAAGTCCAAGGAAATAATTACAATTATATCACTAGAGCCAACAAAGAAAAGAAAACAACTCAAGCTTGGGTTAAGAAAAATCACACCAATAAAGCTTTTGTTGCTTATGTTGCACTTAAGGCTCAAAATACCTCCCAATGGTACTTTAATAGTGATTGTTCGAGACATATGACTGGTGATAAATCTCTATTTACCACTCTTGAAAACTATAAACATGGTAAAGTCACTTTTGGGGATGGAAGAAAATCTCGAATCATGGGTACAGGATCTATTGAAATCTTAAGGTTTCCTAAACTTGAAAATGTACTTTATGTTGATGATCTCAAGGAAAATTTGATAAGTATTAGCCAATTATGTGATGAAAATCTTGATGTTAAATTTAGTCAATCGGAGTGCACCGTATATGATCAATCGGGTGAATCAATTTTATAAGGTGTTAGAACTAGTGACATTTGCTATGGAATTATTCCTAAATCATCTTTAGTTTGCAATAGTGCAAAAGACTCGTTTGTCTATCTTTGGCATCAAAGATTAGGTCATGTAAACTTTAGAGATCTTGATAGATTAGTGAGAAAAGAGCCAGTTCGAGGCTTACCACCACTAGGAAAGCCAACCTCCACTATTTGCGGACCGTGTCAATTAGGAAAGCAAATTAAGAGTCCTCATAAGAAGTTAAACTCTATAACTACCTCTCGTGTCTTAGAATTGATACACATGGACCTTATGGGTCCCACTCGTATTGAGAGCATAGGAGGAAAAAGATATATCTTGGTAATGGTGAATGATTTTTCTAGATACTCCATAGTAGGCTTTCTAAGAGAAAAATCTGAGACAATTGATTTTCTTACTGTTAAGTGTAGAACTCTTCAAAATCAATACGGTATTACCATAAATCGCTTCAGGAGTGATAATGGAACCGAATTCAAGGAATCCAGTGTGAATGCCTTTTGTGATGAAATATGAATTAAACATGAATTCTCGACCGTTCGAACTCCACAACAAAATGGTATTGTTGAAAGGAAAAATTGAATGATCCAAAAAATGGCAAGATCTATGCTCCTAGGTAGAAATGTGCCTCGTAGGTTTTGGGCCGAAGCGGTTAACACCGCATGTCACATAGTAAATAGGGTTTATTTGCATCCTAACACTAACAAAACATTATATGAATTGTGGATGGGTAAAAAACCTAATATGTCCTACTTTAGAGTGTTTGGTAGTCCGTGTTATATTCTTCGAGATAGAGAACTTCTAGGCAAATTTGACTCAAGGAGTGATGAAGGTATATTCCTAGGATATTCTCAAAACAGTAGAGAATTTAGAGTATCCAACTTAAGTAGCTCTAAAGTCACGGAATTAATTAATGTTGTCATAAAAGACGATGCTCCAGCCACATCAAATAAAAATGAGGAAGATTTATCTTGTGAATGTGATGTTGTATCCAATGTTGAAAATATTGAGTCTCAAAATGACTTGGTTGTTCCCACTACTGAGAAAAAGGATCCTACTCCTTGGGTGAATAAAAGTCATGACACTTCAAAAATTATAGGAAATCCCGAGGTAGTTGCTAAGATTAGGGCGCAATTAGAAAATGAAGTTACCTATTTATGCTATACTTCTAAAACTGAACCTAAAAACTTTAAAGAAGCATTAAAAGATGAACATTGGATTAATTCTATGCAAGAAGAACTGTTTCAATTTAAGAAAAATGATGTTTGCGAATTAGTCCCTAGGCCTTCTAATACAAATGTCATTGGCACCAAATGGATTTTCAAAAATAAAATGGATGAAAATGGTGTCATTGTTCGTAATAAAGAAAGATTGGTTGCCCAAGGGTACACCAAATAGAAGGTGTTGACGTTGAAGAAACTTTTGCTCCTATTGCTAGGTTAGAATCGGTTCGCCTTTTACTCACCATAGCATGTCACCTTCAATTTATATTATATCAATTGGATGTAAAAAGATACTTTTTAAATGGTATCATTCAAGAAGAAGTTTATGTTGAACAACCGAAAGGGTTTGAGGACCCAAAGCATCCTAATCATGTCTTCTTCCTAAAGAAAGCGTTATATGGGTTGAAACAAGCACCCCGTGCTTGGCATGAAAGACTCACTTCTTATCTCATTTCTCGTGGATTTCTGAGAGGGGGAGTAGATATGACACTTTTTGTTTGTCATGATGAGAGAGCTATTCTAGTTGCACAAGTATATGTCGACGACATAGTGTTCGGTTCTACATGTGATAAACATACTCCAATTTTTTCAAAAGAAATGCACAATGAATTTGATATGAGTATAGTAGGTGAACTTACATTCTTTCTAGGTCTTTAAGTCCGTCAACTCGAAAGTGGGATATTTTTGTCCCAAACTAAGTATGCTAAAGATCTTGTTAAGAAATTTAAACTCGAATCAGCCAAACATGCACGTACCCCTATGAGTTCATCGATTAAACTTAGTAAGGACACAGATGGAAAGAATGTAGAGCACACTCTATTTAGAAGTATGATAGGTGCTTTACTTTACCTAACCGCTATCCGTCCGAATATTTCCTTTAGTGTAGGAGTTTGTGCCCGTTATCAAGCCGCCCCAAAAGAGTCTCGTTTACAGGCTATTAAATGCATTATCAAATATGTTAGTGGGACCCTGTCTTTTGGAATTTGGTATTCTTTCGACACAAATGATTATCTATCAGCATATTCGGACGCCGATTGGGCAGGAGATGTTGATGGATGCAAAAGTACTTATGGCGGTTGTTTCTATTTTAGAAGTGCACTTGTCTCGTGGATGAGCAAGAAATAAATTTCTATTTCTTTGTCCATGGCGGAGGCCGAATACATTGCCCCCAAGAGTTGTTGCACTCAACTCATTTGGATGAAACAAATGTTGGAAGATTACGGTATCTCTCAAGGCACTATGACTATCTATTGCGACAATACTAGTTCCATTCACATTTCTCATAATCTCGTTCAACACTCTAGAACCAAGCATATTAGGATCCATGAACATTTTATTCGTGAATTGGTTGAAGAGAAAATTGTTTCTCTAAGCTTCATTCCTACCGATCAATAATTGGCCGATATCTTTACTAAACCTCTAGATGCCCTTAGGTTTGAAAACCTTAGGAAATCAATTGGGGTTTGCTCAATTGATTGAGATCGAAGCCATCTATCTAGTTTAGGTTATTTATCCTGTATATTGTTATACCTATGAACTAGATTACTTTTGTATATATTTTATTCATAATCTCAAAAATATTTTCATCTTTCTTATTTTCAAGGAACACGGGAATGGTTAGAAAAGCCTTCACAAATTTTTGTCCATATGGATTTGTGGTCAATGTATTCGGATCACTATCTTTTTCCATATCCACGTGGCCTTGGATGAGTAGTTAATCCAGACCTTGTTTATCTTGTGCACAAAAAATGCTTTTTTATGATATGCATTTCTGTGATTACCTCACACCTTTGCCTTTTTGCACACACCGTTCATGAAATATAGCAGATATCTTGTTCGTGTTGTACTTGCAAAGTGAGATTTGATGCTGTCTTCTCAATCTTGGCACAAGTATTATAAGAAATCAAAATTGTGCATGATCATCCATTGCCCGGATTGAAACAAAATGATTATATTCTTCCGGTTGGTTTCCATTTCAAGCAATGGACTCGGGCTACGAAAAACATAAAGTTTTTGCGTGAATAGCCTTCACTTTGATTCTTGAATTAGTGCCTAAAATAGAAGCATTGAAAATGATATATAATGCCAAGGCCAAAATAATTAGCTTGATTGATTCTTCAAAAAGAATAGTCTCAATCTATTGTTGCTCATGGGAGATATAAGTTGAAGATCAACGGGCATGCACATTTAATCGATTCATTGCTTTCTCATTGTTACATTATTAGCGAGAGAATAATCTATTTTGTATGCATGTTGCATTCGTGTTTGAGTGTTCAATAATATTTCCTTTTTCACACAAGGATAATGTGAGTGAATATTGCATTTATATATTATTTGGCATTCTGCACTTGTACATTTTTTGGCTAAAAACTCTCACTCGTATTGTTCACACCCCTACATTCTCGCTCCCACGATTTGGATATGTTTCTCGCAAGCTAGGACTATTAAAATCCATATTTTGGCATCTTTCTGGCCTTGCCAATTCCTGATCTTATTCTATTTTTAAATCTATTTTAATTTTATTCATTTTTAAACAGATAAAATTTCATCAGAAATTCTCATTCGAACGAGTTTTCTAACAAAATTTTTACACACCTCTATGGAACTTCGTTCGTAATGTCGTTCGAACGAACAGTTCGTTCGAACAAACTTCTAACGAGATATCTAACGAAATACCCACTATGTTTCTGGAACTTTGTTCGAAAGACATGGTTCGAATGACAACACTCATTCGAACGATCTGGGTTTAAAATCCACGATTTTGTTTCCCCAGATTCTGCCGCCTCAGCCTTTTCCCCCTTATCCTGTACATGTTTCCCATTTCCCCATTTCCTCTTTTCTCTCATTTCTCAACACACTCTTCCACACACTCTTTCCCACTCACCCTTTCCCCTTACCCCTTCCCATTATCCCTCTCTCCCACACACTATTTTCCCACGATTTTACCTCACCACCCTCCTTCATTACCCTCCATTTAGTCCTCCTATTTGCTCTGTAGATCTCCGAGCTTCATTTCTCCTCTTCTATTCAAGGTATCATTTTTTTCTTTATATCTATTTATATCTATCTATCTATCTATCTATCTATCTATCTATCTATCTATCTATCTATCTATCTATCTATCTATCTATCTATCTATCTATCTATCTATCTATATATATGTGTGTGTGTGTGTGTGTGTGTGTGTATATATATATATATTTTTGCATATATCCATATAGATATATGCGTTTGGGATTATTTTTTTCAAAAGCTTTTATTCCTTTGTCACCCAAATTCCCTATATGAATATGTGTATATCTCTCTAGGTATTTAATGAGAATTTATTTAGTCCTATTAAGCTACATTCCATGATAATTTAAAATGTATTTTCCTTAGTTAAAAAATTATTTCTATTTCCCAACTATCAGTTTTCCATTAGTAACATTTTTTCTTTTCATGGAATATATCTTAATTATTTTTTGGCTGATGGGATTTGTGCTAATTGGTTGTTTGGTTTGTTGGCTTATTTGGTGTGTTTGGCGGTTTGGTTGGCTTTAGGTCGGGTAGGTTCTAGTTTTTGCCCTCATTTATAATGGCTCGTAATCGTCGCCTACGTCATATTAGTAATTCCCCCGAGGAACGCTCCTCTTCCTGTAATGAGGAGTCCAATGCAAATGCAGTTATCCCTGACCATAGGTTGCATTGAGGGCCACTCACTGCTTATATACTATATCACACCCAAGGTTTCTCTACATGCTCTATTATTCACGAGAAATTTGTTAATCTCCAATCCCTCCACGGCACCACTGTGTATTCATGGATTTTTGATTTAGGGTGGGACCCCTTATTCTCTCTCACCGACACCATTTTTCCTGACCTCATTTGGGAATTTTATTTTGGGATGCCTAATCGGGAGAATCATATTTTCTCTCGAGTGCGCGGTAAGGAGATTATTGTCTCTCCCGAATCCATTCCTCATATCCTCTCCTTACCGAGGGTCCATAATCCCTCCTTCCCATGGGCTCCCGATACTCTCCCTAACCCTTCCCTCATTATACGCATCGTCTTTAAGCTTAACCCTCCCGACATTATCACAATCTTTCACAAACACTTGCATCCTGATTTTATGGTCCTTAATTGGATCGTGTGTGCGTGTCTTATTCCCCGTGCGAACATAACCCGAATCACCAAAATGCACGTGGACCTAATGTTTGCCATGACCATTAGGGTTGCCATAGATCTCCCTGCCTTGCTCTTTAGTGCCATTCGGACGGTTAGGATCCTCCCTTCCAGTCCCGCTAGCCAAGCCCTCCCATTTGCCGCTATTATTACCTGGTTTTGTCTTGCCGCCGGCTACCCCCGCCTATCCACCGATGTCCCCGTCACTCGCTTCCAAATAATTGACATGTCATCGGCCAGTCGATCTCGTGGTCATTTACCCCTCGATACCCCTCAACTCACTCCCTCCGCCTCCTCTCAATCCGCCATTTCCTCCCACCCTGCCCCTTGTCATCTCGCACCCTCTCGTACTACCCATCGAACATTTTCTTTGTATGCTCCCGCACCCGTAGAGTCAGAGGATATTTTGTTTGTCCATTCACAGGTTGAGTAGATTCAGGAAGATAGGTGTCAAGACAGGGCTATTCTCTAGAAGCTTTTGGTTTCCATGCAACAGGAAAGGGAGGCACATGCTCGTCGGGAGGAGGCTCAAGCGTGTAGAGATGAAGCACAAGCATGTCGAGATTCTCTTCTGTTGGTTCACTTTGAGGCCATTTGCCTCATGGAGATGCGCCGAGGTGCAAGTTCATCCGGTTCCGGCTCCCTTCCTGATGATTCTCCTAATGATGCTCCTGCTCCTTGATTTACTGTGTTTTTTATTCTCCTTTCTCAATGTAATTGTGAGGATGAGTGGATATTTTATTTCGGGTATTATTTGATTTGATTTGGATTTTTTTCTTATGACGTGTATGCACCTTGAATATTTCCAATTTCCCATCGGTTAATGAATTATCATGTTATTCCCTTTGTCAGTTCATTTCTTAATATTTATTGGTTTATTGCCTATTGTTCTCTCGCTTATCTTTTAACATGCAGGCCATTTATCCCTTTGTCTTTTCCACACAAAAAGGGGGAAAATATTGATTGGGGGAATTCATAATTTAGGGGGAGTTCATTTACTATTCACAACATATGCTAACACATTGTTTTATATATGTTTCGTTCTCTACTTCCCCATGCATTTATGAATTTTTTGTTTCATGTGTGTAGGATACATCACCTACTCTTTTGCATCATCGTCAGTTATGTTAGTGAGTCTGTCTTTTTTGGGGGGTTTTGGGACGGTCTTTAGGATCGGCTTGACGGCTGGCTTAGCAAATTCAGTCTTTTTATTTCTTTTTATTATTCTGTTTTGTCGCGGAATAGCCAAAGGGGGATATTTGAAAGGATAAATTTTTAATCGAGTCATTTGTTATATTGGCTTCATTCCGTTGGACAAAACAATTTTGGGTCATTCCTCATCAAACATCATTCAACCATAAAGATTCGAGCATTGCATCCAAAGTTCACGCGACATCAATATGCACCTTATGTTCACTCGTCTAAAAGGCATATGACCAAAATCATTTTAAGTGTTGGAGTATTTTTTATAATCGAGAAATTTTCACATAGATTAAAGTTCACAAAAAATTCAATTTCCATAAAGAATTATTTTTGAAATTTATTTTAACTCTCTCTATGTAAAATCTGACATCTCGTTCGAAATTTTTCCGGGTCGTTCAAACGAACTGGATCTAACGACATTACCCAGACCACACTGGAAACTCAATAAAAGCTTGTTAGAAATTTCTTTCGAACGACCTCGTTCGAATGAGATTTCTAACGACCTATCTAATTCGACACTGGAATTCCGTTAGATAACTCGTTCGAACGATATGTCATTCGAACGACCTCGTTCGAATGAGATCTGCCAGATTTGAAAATTTTAACTTATTTTCGAGCAGTTATTTTAAAAAAACGGTTTTGCTCCACTACTTTTACAGATATAATATATGGACGAAAATCAGTTATTTTTAACAAAGGAAGTTTCATATTCTCTTGAGAGCAAAAATTCACAACTTCCCTTTTTGGTAAAATCAATCCCCAACACTACTTTAACCCTTTAATCAAAATCACATGCAATCAAATTGACATTCAAGAAGCTAGTTTGCGGTGGATCTCTTTATTCAAGCTTAGTGGAGACGGTGGTTTTGGGCTTAGGTGGATACCGGGACACGGGAGTAGTGTCGAGCAACGCGTTGGAGCTTCGCGTACTACAAATTCGGAGGTCTAGGACGGCATAAGCATTCCTTGAGTGAGTCAATGTCTGTAAGTCTTTTGAGTCTCTTGTAAAACCTATTTTGTAGTGGATTTTTGTCTAGGCCCAGCCGTCCGAGGTTTTTTCCCATTTGGGTTTTCCTCGTACATTGGCGTGTTGTGGTTGTGATTTTCGCAATTTACTTTATTAAATCACATAGATGTATGCTTAGGACAAAATGGATTAAATTGGATAATTTTATTTCAATTAATAAAGTTAACAATCCCATCGCATTAATTGAAAAGTGTTCTTCCTCACTTATCAATCTGCTACATAAATTAAAATTGGGGAATATCTCTTCTTAGCTTATTTTAATTGGGTTGTGTGTGTGTATTCCACGAAATAAACTTAGTGCATATAACCTTGGAACTTAAGTTGCACAGTCGTTTAATGCAGCATTGGCTACAGTATAATAGGAACCACCTTACGCCCAGGTCGTGGCCCTAGCTCAGGTGCAATCATTCCCTTCTACTTGGGAGCGAGTTAGAGATGCCTTCCAAAACGCACACCCTTCTCAGTTCAATGGGAGTTCAGACGTGGTGGTTTCTAGCCAATGGAAGTAAGACATCCATAGGCATTTGAGGATATAGGAGTTCATGGACATTCAGAGGCATACTCTAGCTACATTTAAGCTAGTTGGGGCGGCACTTCAGTGGTGGGAGTTTATTACCACCATGGAGGAGAGAGACAGTATGTCAATACAGGAGTTCTGGAGGGATCGCAAATATTTTTCATCCGCTATCCAGATAGAGATAGGGCAAAAACTATTAGATCTCACCCAAGATGGGAAGACCGTTGCTGAGTATGAGGAAGAATTTATGAGGTTTTCTAACTTCGTTCCAGGAGAGATACCTACCGAGGAGAAAAGAATATAGTTATTAACAAATGGCCTTACTTGCAGGATTCGACAGCATCTGTTGGGTAATCCAACTTTGGAGTCATACACTGAGGTGTTGAATGCTTCTTTTTTACATTCTCAAGACCATTGCTTCCATGTTAAGGGGAGCAAACGAGTAAGAATGTCCACTCAGCATGGTAGGACTGGGGGTAGCAGTGCCGACGGGACATAGCCGACATAGAGTCAGCAGTAGCAGGGTGAGCACGGTCCCCAATAAGGGGATGCTCCTAAGAGGTTTCATTCTGGGGATTATCGACAGGGACATGGTAGGCGTGGAAATAGAAAACAGGTTCGAGGCCAGTAAGGCCAGAGGGGAGGTAATTACACGGGCATATGTTTCATTTTTGGCGGGACTAGCCACAAGATCCAAGATTACCCTGATAAGGGTAGGGTTCAAAAGTAGCAGGGAGGCTGCTAAGAGCCTCAAAGACCTATCTTCCCCACAGTAATCCTAGCACCAAAACCCGTACAAGAATTACCTACATCACTAGCCATTGCAACATCCCCACCCCAGCAGGGGCAATTACAGTATGGGAGCATCTATGACGTCCACTTGGATGTAACTCTATAGGCTCCACCCACTATTGAGGGTATGTTTATTATCCATGGAATTTTTATTGCATTTTATTTGACGCTGGGTCCTCACACTCATTTATAGCTACTAGATTTGTACGGGCCACGGGGTTGTTAGATACATCAGAAAGCACAGTTACATGTGTAGATTTGTCATTGGGTAATGGGACGTTCATATTCTTTATTTTTCTGGGAGTGAGTATAGATATCGGGAGGTTAGTTTTTTCCTGCAGACATGCTTGTATTAGATATGTCATAGTACGACGCCATTATAGGCATGGATTCGCTAGCTGAGTATATGGTCATGATTGACTACTATAATAGGAGTTTAGTTTTTGTGATCCCCATCCAGGAGATGTTTTTAGTGGCAATGCCTCATCCTAATGGAGGATCGTCCACTCATTTATACTACATAGAGGAGGAGACCTCTAAGGGGATGATGATTTCCCTTGATTCAATCCCTTTCGTATGTGTGTTTGCCGATGTGTTTCAGGAGATACCGAGACTTGTCCTAGTAGAGAGATTGAGTTTTTCATTGATTTGGCATCGAGCACTCGACCAATAGGTCGTGCACCGTATCATATGGATCTTATGGAGATAAGGGAGCTACGCTATCAAATTGAGCATTTATTATGATAGGGTTTTATACGTCATAGTATGTCACCGTGCCCCAATATTGTTTGTGAAGATGAGATGTAGGTCTTTACACTTGTGTGTAGATTATCGGGAGTTGAATAAAGTCACGATACGGAATAAGTATCCATTACCCCGAATCGATGACTTATTCGATCAATTTAGAAGAGATTCCTACTTCTCTAAGATAGATTTAACATCTGGTTATCACAAGGTGTGCATCCGGGAGCAGGACGTGTATAAGACTGCCGTTTTGATGATATATGGGTCCTATGAGTTTTGGGTCATACGATTTGAGCTAACCAATGCGTCGGACATATTTATGGACTTGATGAATAGGTTGTTCAGAGAGTTCTTGGATCAGTTTTTCATCGTCTCCATTGATGACATTCTGATTTATTCTCGGATCGAGGAGGAGAATGAAGAGCATTTACGTTGGGTCTTACAGACAATGCGTTAGCATCAGTTGTATGAAAATTTTGAAATATGTCGATTCTGGTGATTTTTTAGGGGAACATCATTTCGGAGTTGGGGATATCGGTGGACCTGAGTAAGGTGTCAGCAGTGAGGGAGTGGGGATAACCCATGACACTGATAGAGATGCGTAGTTTCTTGGGTTTAGTCGGGTACTACAGATGGTTTATCAGGGGATTCTCAAATATCGCGGGTCCATTGACTAATTTCACTTGCAAAAGTGTATCATTTGTTTGGGATGACGCTTGTCAATTGTAATTTGATGTGCTGAAGGACAAGTTAACTTCAGTACCCTTACTCTTACTTCCCATGACAGGAGTAGAGTATCTTATCTTCACTAACACGTCCTTACAGAGAATTGGGGGTGTGTTACAATAGGAGGATCGGGATATAGGGTATGCTTACCACAAGCTTAAGCCTCCTGGGAGGAATTACCCCACCCAGGACTTGGAGCTAGTGGCAGTCTTATCTGCATTACGGATTTGGAGACACTATTTTTTTGGGGGAGAGATTTTGCCTGTACAGAGATCATAAGTCACTGCAATTCTTGTTCACTCAGAGAGAGTTGAATATGCGTCAGCGCACGTGAATGGAATTTTTTAAAGACTATAAGTTTGACATCTAGTATCACCCAGAAAAGGCTAATGTGGTGGAAAACGCATTGATCCGTAGTCCAGCAGGGAATGTAGATGAAGTGTGGAAGTCGAAATGGAAGGAGAGACATCAAGAGTTCGTGATCTGATCATTTATCTCAGTTATGACCGTCACCCCCCAGATTGTCATGAGGGTAGTGCAGGTACAGGCAGCGAATCCATTTTGTCAGGAGCGGATCAAATAACTCTTAGCTGGGGGAGCTAAGTCATACCCCATTAGTTCAGAGGGAGGTTTATGATTCAACAGGAGATTGGCTGTCCTAGAGGGGGAAGATTTATGATACGCAATAATGTCAGAGGCACATAGGCCACAATTTGCGGTACATCCTAGAGGGGAGAAGATGTACCAATATATGAGAAGTAAGTACTGATGGAGTGGGATGAAGAGAAATATTATTGAGTTTGTTTCGAGGTGCACAAATTGTCAGTTGGTGAAAGTGGATCATCATAAACTAGCGGGGTTCTACAGTCGTTAGAGATCCCAATGTGGAAATGGGAGAGCATTTCCATGGATTTCATTACTGGGTTACCTACTTTACAGCGAAGTCACGATTCTATATGGGTGATAGTGGATCGACTGACCATGGTATCTCACTTCCTGCCAGTTAACTATACTACGTGACTGTATGACCAGATTTTTATTGCTAAGATCGTGAGATTACATGGGGTACCATTAGATATTGTGTTCGACGGGGATATTATTTTTGTGTCTTAATTTTGAGAGACTTTCCAGGATGCTATGGGTACCGAGTTGAGGTTGATTAAGGATTATCACCCATAAATGGATGGGAAGATGGAGAGGACTAATCAGATGTTGGAAGATATGCTACGGATGTGCATCCATGATTTTAGGGGAGATTGGGAGAAGTATCTTCCGCTAGTGGAGTTCGCCTATAATAACTCCTACCAGTTCACGATTGGCATGGCAACATTCAAGGCATTGTATGGTAGACCTTGTCAATCATTCGCTTGTTGGTTAGAGGTGGGGGGCAACAAGATTCTCGGGTTGGACTTGATTCAAGATACGTCGGCCAAGATTGAGTTGATTTGGAGTCGTATACGGATAGCCCTGATCGATAGAAGAGTTATGAAGATGTTAAACGGTACTTCCTGGAATTTAATGTGGGGGATCAGGTGTTGCTACATGTATCTACTATAAAAGGGATAATGAGGTTCTGGAACAAAGAGAAGTTGTCACTGAGATACGTGGGGCCATTCCCAATTATTGAGAAATTGGGCCAGCTGCATTCAGACTTGGTTGCTGAAGCACCTGCATCGGATTCATGATGTCTTTCATATTTTTTCGCTGAGGCGATACCTTAGGGATGAGTTATGTCACAATCAAATTGCATCGGAGGAGATTGATTTGCATCCCGGTACTTCATATGAGGAGAGACCAATTTCTATCCTAGACTATAGCGAGAGAAGACTGAGGTCGAAGGTACTTTCACTTGTGCGAGTTCAGTGGGGCATCATAATGCCGACGAGTCCACTTGGAAGCGCAAGGATGAGATGTGCAAAAAGAATCTAGAGTACCAAATATTTTATTTATTTTTTCCAAATTTCGGGACGAAAATCCATTATTAAGGAGGAAGTATGTAACACCCTATAATTTTATTAATTTTTATTTTGGGAATTAATTAGGATTAATTAAATTATATTTGGAAATTATTCTGGTAAAATAAATTTTAATTAGCAAGATGAGGATTAATATTTTTTTATATTGAAGATTAATTAGTTAATGAGTAATAACAATGATAAGGAAATATTATAATTGCCGTGAGTGAAAAATACGACAGTTACGTTAAATTTAGCCGGGACACTCATGTTAGTCGTGTCGATACTTAATTTGGAAAATAAAATATAATTTTACTTTTCTTATTCCATAAGGTAATTTTGAGTGTCTCAATGTGTCCGGAAGGGTTGAGATAGTCAGAAAAGTGTACTCGGAAGTTTAGCTTTGGTCTCGGGGTATTTTTAGGCCTAACTGGAAACCCGGAGGGGTATTTCAGTCTTTTGAATTTTTTAAGAAAATAGAGCCACTAATTTTATAAGTTTGAATCAGATTAGGAGTTGGAGAAGTTAGGGTTACCAAAACAAAAACTAAAAGGGTATATTGGGGGAGGAAGAAGGAGAGTTCAGAGGGAGTCCTAAGGCTTTTCTACCTCGTTGTTCACCACCGGATTGTCGATCGGGGAAAGGAGAACGCAAAACCACCATCAATTCTATGAAAATCATACCTACATACAAAGGCAATTATTTATCTTGATATAATTTTACTGCATATATTATCCATATTAGTGTAGGAATGATTATATGCATAAATAAAGAGACTTTTCTTGAAATTGGAAGATTAAATCATGATTCTTGGGTAGAAATTATGTTAGGTGTAATCATTTATGCATGTACAACGAATATGATATATTGGGGTTGCAAACTTGCGAAGAAATATGGATATTTATTGAAGTTATTGGACACAATTGAAAATCTATGGGTCTTAAGATTTATAATTTAATTAATTCCATTTAATGATGTTTCTTGATGATGTGAAGATTCTACCATGTTAGAAATCATGTATATATGTTAATAAGATGTTTAGAATGTTTGGTTGGGAGTTTGGGTTCATGTAATGAAGGTTTAGTTGAGTGTAATCCCGTAATAGTTAAGTGGATAAGATGAGACCTGTAGAAGTGAATCGATTCAAATTCGGCAAGCAAATCGATTCAATTCAAGGCCGAATCGATTCAGCTGCCCAGATTTTGATGATTTTTGACCTTTTTTAATTAAAACTCGCGGGAAACAATCGAATTAACCTTTGAGATAATTTTTAAATATAAAGAGGGTTAATTTAAAATACCAATAGGTCAATATTGGGTTTGAGACTTAGTCATATGAGGGGAACTTAGGGGCTTAGATTAATTAGGCTTAATTGAGGAATAAAAACCTACTTTGGAGAATCATATCATGTCCCGGGAATTTTGTAAAAACGGTGACCTAGACCAGTAGGGAATGAGTGAGATAGCTACTGAATAGACTTAAGGGACAATTGGTAACCTTCTAAGCGATGGGAAACACTCGGGCTTATACAAATAAGAAGTTTGGCTTTATATTAATAATACTTAGGCTATACGATAGTTATGTAGACTACGTATGGAATGCATAATAGGCTACGTGCTTACCTCTATTGAATATATATGCACATGGGTTATGTGAATACCTAATGTGTGGCTTATTATTTGTATGACATACCTACACTGCTTGCTATCGCGTGAGGTTTGAAAAGGGAATAGTCTTATCCTGATGAGCCATCTTGGGAGATTTTGACTTGAACCTCAGAACATAGAACTTAGGGATGATCATTGCTTGTGTGAACAAGGGTGTGCCTGGTCATTTGGGTGCGTAGGTATTTGCATAGCCCAAAGGCCTAGAACTATGTTCGCCTCCAATTATGTGTGAGTTGTATAGTATGGTTCGAGAGTGATTTCGAGCCGATAGCCCTTTCTTTAGTACTTGACGTACCGAGACTTGAAAGCAGAGTATGCATGCACCGCATGTCTCAATCTTGGGGTGTCGTATTAGTATATATATATAAATAGAGTGAAAATATATGTACTTGTTATTTATCTTACTGTGTGTGCTTAGTATATGTGAAAGATAGATATGGCTAAAATAACCTAAGGAAGTGTAAACTTGACATGTATTTGGTGAATTATAAATTGATTTAAATGATATGAGAAGGTAAATATATAGCGAGTTGTATGGGTGATGCGAGTGGGGTGCTAAGAGTAAGTAGGTGTAGTAAAATAAGGGACTGGAACTAGTTAGACGGGGTAGAATAACTAGGACGGGTTCGCAGAACATGTTAGGAGTGCACAATAGTTGAGGGATGAGGAACTCAAGTGAGAACATGTGAAACTAACAAGTATATAATATCTACTCATTTTTCATTTTAAATACTTGCAAATACTTCTTAACTGTTTTACTCGGGCTCTGGCCCGTTTTCCAAATCTATTTTGTGAAACCCATTTTAGGTGCCTAGCCACAGGGACGCCCAGCTTAGGAGTTTATTTTCATTTGACGTGTTACTGTTACTTTGGACAATTTCACTACTTCGGAAGTAGGGGCCTCCTTTTTTTTCAGATCTGATGCATCATTTTATTTATCTCAGTCGGACATGTCACCCTATTCTTCTAGTAGTTATTTCCAGAGGCATTGTACTTCATTTATTTTTTGTTATTGGATTCAGTTTTAGATATGGAGTATTGTACTGGAGTTTCAGGCTGTAGTGTTTATCCCACTCATATCTTATTTGATTCAATCATTTCATTATTTATATTGTTGGTTAATTAGAATGGTGAATATGATTTATTTATTTGTTTCAGATCATTGCATGTTAATTTAAAAGATTAAGATTTGGCACTAGTTTAAATAATTAATGTAGGTGATTAGTAATTATCAGTTTTCAACAGTGATACTAAGAATGAACCAACGGGATATTCTCTTTAATTTAATAAAGGACTGATCACCCGGTATTTAATTAGGCGGGGTGTCACAAGAAGATGGGGAGAGAGAAGGTGAAGGTGAAGGTGATATATATATATATAAAGAGAGAGAGAGAGAGAGAGAGAGAGAGAGAGAGAGAGAGAGAGAATTTAGGTGAGAGAGAGAGTGTTTTTTGGGGGTCCTGGTAGAGTCCTGTTGTTTTTATGTTTTCCTGCAGAGCAAAATGTAATAAAGCAATATATACGCAATGGAATGAGGTTTTTATTAATTGTTGCTTTAGTGACTTAATGAGTATGCAATTTTTACTTTGATGTTGAGACCGTAAAAAGGATTTAAAATTACTTGAGCGAAAATTTATTTTAAAACAGATGAGTAAACATATATGGAGAAGGAGATTCTGAATTCCTTAGAATAAAAATTATTTTTATTGATTTTTCGATTTTGACCGAGAAAGGAAAAGGGAAATTTTCCAAAATATGGTGTTGCCGATCGACTTTGATTGTACTTTGTTCAACTACTTGGTCCTTGGTGATACAGGATATCCTCTGGGATTTGCAGGACTTTTGTCTTTGGGTAAATTTTGAAAGTATAAAGGGAGTAATGGTGGAGTATTTTCTTCACCCATCCACATTTCTTTTCTTTTGCTCACATTTTGATTCTTGTCTCATTATTTTGTAATATAGATTTCCCCAAAAGTGTTTAATTTTCTTCTTACCTCGAAAACTAAGAGGCCATGTGATCATATGATGTAGACTACGATGCTTTCAACTGTGTTGGGTTTCATTATAGCGTAATCATCCTATTGAATGGAACATTCTGATGGAGACGTTACAATTCTAGTACCCCGAGGACCATGCCTTTTTCTTTGTCTTGGATGAATTATGTGTCACACCCCACAATATCCGATAGACGGGGTGGCCAACCACCGCCACCAAACTATGTCGGCCAATAACTAAATAAATATCATTCTTATCATGAGATAGATATGAGACATAAATAAATCAGTCCACAAGATAAATAATTGAATCAATCACAACAAATGAACGATAAAGATCCATCACATGCTAAATCTTCGAAATAATCCAATCTCTAATAGTAATTAAATAAAATCTGAAGACTAAAGATCTGAGTAATCTAACTGAAAACCCCTAATAACTTTGGAACCGAATGTCCCAACTAAATCCAAAGGAAAGTCTAACTAAATAATGCAATAAAATGAATAACTCTAGCTGCACCTCCAAATGATAACTCCGATAATCCTATGCAGCTTCTCCAAAACTTATCTTGAAAAAGTTAGTCAATGCATGAGGTCAGAGCCCCGAGCATGAATACACACTATTCTCCTCAAATAGGATCCTTGAATCCATACAGTAGCATTATAATAAATGAATATCACAATAGAGTATTTTAAATTAAATGAGATAAATAAACGTGATAAATATAAATCACTAACTACCCACATAGATCCCCATTTAAAAGGCACACCAATATGATTTTAAATTCCCATGTCCCACGATGTTAATTCATTAAATTCACCACTTTTATTATTGTTCTCACTTTTTATTATGACGGTCCTCCCATCCCGGGTGGTAATCCACCAAAGTGTCACACTTTCCCTTCTCAATAACCAGCTGAATCCGTTTAAATTGTCGATCCCCCGCAATATGACAAGGTTTCACCTCACGACACAACATAAATCGCCCAAGCTGACCTGTATAAACTGTTGATCACTGAAACATTATGTCACCACCAATTTTAATAACCGTTTTTATCTTAGGCATTAATTCTCAATTTCTAAATTTCGCAATTTATAAATCACCCCACCCTTTTAATCGCCGTGAGATCCTCAAAATACCCCTTATTCCCATACCTAAGGGTCCCCGAGTTATCAATACGTCTTATCCTATGTGAAGGATGAATTTCTAACATAAACCTCAACCTAGTCTCATACATAGGCAAGCGTAATGACGATGAAGTAACAAAATTAGCCCACCCCGACATAATCAGGTCGGAAGAATATATCCTCACTAGTCCCATACCTAAAAGGCATCCAAAAAATATAGGGAGAGTACAAATACCCAACAACTCGTCATCACAATGGTAATATAATAATACTAACAAGTCTCACAATCAAGCATAATAAATCAACGTACGAAACTACTCATGATAGTCCAATTCAATTAACTCTTAATTTACTTATCACAACGACAAAATACTCAATTAATCTCATTTAATTATTTCAATTAAATAAACTGATTTTTCATCATAAAAACATAAAAATTCAAATTTCATTATCTCTATATAAACTATGTGAGTTATACGCTCCCAAATCCAATATTTCAAAAAACTAGGGTTTTCTACATGCATCCTAGACCAATACAACCCAAAATCCACTCATAAATCCTATGTACCCAAGGTTTATGAATATAAACCATATTAAAGGATATCATAAAAACAGCCCCGAGTGTTATACGTCCACTTTCTCTAATTAGATAGCTAATGGATTTTAAGAAAATATTAAATTAAGGTTTAGACAACACTTAAAACGCATAATACCAAAGGAAAGGAATAGAGTATTCATGCCTATGATTAAATTGATTTAAAATCTGAGTATAAGGTTGAACTCCTCTTGAGAAAACACAAATGACTCTTCCAAACTTGTGAAAAGTAGGGGCTAGGGGTTGAAGATGAGAGATATATGTTTAGGAAAAGATTTATGTATAAAGTTTGAGAGAAAAGTGATTTATGAAATCCCAACCCCGTTTATGTTTAGTATATAAAGGGTTAAAGAGTTAAAACACAACTAGGAGTCTCCCATCCATCCACCTCCTGTCGTTCGAATGAGAACACCTGTCGTTCGAACGATAATGCGACTTCGTTCGAATGACATTCCCTGTCATCCAAACGAGCGTCGCAATTCCAAAATTAAATCTTTTAAAATCCGACTTAATTATCTGGTAAAAATATATTCACTGAACAAATACGCACCTGTCAGTTAAATATTTAAATAAAACCTTACAACATTTTTATATAAAAGTCCCGAATTAATTCCCGATTGAAAATTTATTAACAAAACCAAAATAAATTCTGAAAGGCTATTAAATCCAAAATTTTATTTTACTCCAAATTTCTTAAAGTCAAATAATTAGAACACGGGGTGTTACATACTTCCCCACTAGCAAATAATTTCGGCCTCAAAATTAGATGAAGCATACACATCAACACGTAAATCTCACAAAATAAAATAATGCTCAAATATGCCTACACATAGAATATCACAATTAGGCGCCCATACACTTAATCTACCCCAATGTAATCCTTAACAAAAATACAATATATATAACGCCTATATATAGATATCTAAAGAATATATTACGTAGAACGATACTCTACTAGCCATGAAATTTTTCGTACTCTGCTTGAAGCTGAGGAGGCACATTGTACCTCCCATAATCGATATTGGTTAGTGCAGTGACCACCTCCTGCGCACCTAACGCTGCCAGTGCTATTGGCACTCCCTGAGCGCTAAATGCTGTGAGGACTGGAGGCCTCAGTCCTTACTTCCCCTGTACCCCTTGACCATGTTGTCCTTGAGTGACTATACCGTGTTGGGCCTGTGACGCTTGGACTTGTTGTTACTCTTTCTTGAAACACTACGCCGCCTTATGTCCTACATTCCCATAGAAAAACCACTCACCCTTAAAAGGTTCATAACATCTAGTATTCGCTCACTCCATTCTCTGACCTTGTTGTTCTAGATTGGTCCTCTGCCTCTTCCATGCTTGATCATTGAGACCCTTATTCTCATTTCCTTTTCCATTAAATTCTTGTCTTTTTCCAAACTTCTTTTGGTAATTGGCCTTCTTTTACCATAACAACATTGCAACATCCACCACCTGAGCATAGGGAGTGTATGCCGGATTCCCCAACAGCATTTACCTAATGGACCATAACAATCCCATAATGAAACACTCCATTTTCTTCATCTCAGTACTAACCTCCTCTGGTACAAACATGGATAATTGATGAACTCTTGTTCACTCGATAATTGACTTTGAACATTTCTCCAAGTCCATAAATTCGCTCTTCTTCGCGTTCCTAATTGCATATGGAAAGTACTTATTGTTGAACTTTATCAAAAATTATGCATAACCCAACTGATCTCTCTCCTCTGATGTGGTGGCACTCTCCCACCCTTGTAATGCATCCGCTGTCAGCTTGAATGTCGCTAACATCTTCTTCTTCACATCCGTGCATTCTACCATCCTCAAATGTCCTCCATATCTCTCATCCATTGGTGAGGAACCGTTGGGTCAGATCCCCCTCTAAAGGTGGGAGGATTACCCTTAAACAAACTAGTTAACCCTATCCCAAGATGAGACGGGTGTAACCCGCTATTTTGCCTTTAAAGTCACCCCTATCTGTCTCCCCATCTCCAAATTGGAGGTCGTGGCCTCCCGAATGATAGTCGCTAACTCCTAGGCCTCTAAAACAATCTGACGCTACCTCTCCTAAGTCACCGAACCAGAAACAGACTCCTCTCTCCTACTCCCAACTCACCTTGTGTTCTCCATCTAAAAAGATAGGAACAAAACAACATCAGACTTGGAATTACTAAGAGTAGAAATCATCAAAGGAATCAAAGATAAGTGATGCGGAAGCTAAAATGGACTCATAACCTACGAGACCTAATACCATGCTCTGATACCATCTGTCACACCCCGAAAAATATGATAGACGAGGTGGCCAACCACTATCGCCAAACTATGTCGGGCGTGAACTAAATAAATACCATTCTTAGCATGAGATAAATATGATACATAAATAAATTAGTCCACAAGATAAATAATTGAATCAATCACCACAAATGAACGATAAAGATCCATCACATGCTAAACCTTTGAAATAATCCAATCTCCAATAATAATTAAATAAAATCTGAAGACTAAAGACCTGAGAAATCCAACTGAAAATACCTAACAACTTTGGAACCGAATGGCCCAACTAAATTTAAATGAAGTCTAATAATTAAATACGACTGAAAAATGAAAGTCTAACTAAATAATGCAATAAAATGAATAACTCTAGTTGCGCCTCCAAATGATAACTCTAATAATCCTATACAGCTTCTCCAAAACTTATCCTCAAAAAAGGTAGTCAATGCACGAGGTCAGAGCCCCGAGCATGAATACACACTACTCTTCTCAAATAGGATCCTTGAATCCAGACAGTAGCATTATATGTAATAAATATCACAATAGATTATTTTAAATTAAACGGGATAAATAAACGTGATAAATATAAATCACTAACTACCCACAGAGATCCCCATTTAAAAGGCACACCAATATGATTTTAAATTCCCAAGTCCCATGATGTTATTTAATTAAATTCACCACTTTTATAATTTTTCTCACTTTTTATTATGACGGTCCTCACGTCCCGGGTGGTAATCCACCAAAGTGTCACACTTCCCCTTGTCAATAGCTAGCCGAATTCGTTTAAATTGTCGATCCCCCACAATATGACAAGGTTCCAACTGACGACACGACATAAATCGCTCAAGCTGACCCGTTTAAACTGTCGATCATTGACACATTATGTTGCCACCAATTTTAATACCTGTTTTTATCTTAGGTATTAATTCTCAATTTCGCAATTTATAAATCACCCCATACTTTTAATCGATGTGAGATCCTCAAAATACCCCTTAGTCTCATACCTAAGGGTCCCCAAGTTATCAATATGCCCTATCATATGTGAAGGATGGATTTCTAACATAAACCTCAACCTAGTCTCATACCTAGGCAAGCGTAACAACGAAGAAGTAACAAAATCAGCCCACCCCTGACATAATCAAGTCATAATAATATACCCTCACTAGTCCCATACCTAGAAGGCATCCAAAAAATACGGGGAGAGTACAAATTCCCAACAACCTGTCGTCACAATGGAAATATAATAATAACAACAAGTATCACAATCATGCATAATAAATCAACATACGAAACTACTCATGATAGTCCAATTCAATTAACTCTTAATTTACTTATCACAACGACAAAATACTCAATTAATCTCATTTAATTATTTCAATTAAGTAAACTAAGTTTTCATCATAAAAACATCAAAATTCCAATTTCATTATCTCTACATAAACTACGTGAGTTATACGCTCCCAAATCCAATATTTCAAAAAACTAAGGTTTTCTACATGCAACCTAGACCAATAAAATCCAAAATCCACTCATAAATCCTATGTACCCAAGGGTTATGAATATTAACCATATTAAAGGATTTCATAAAAACAGCCCCATGTTTTATGTGTCCACTTTCTCTAATTAGATTGCTAATGGATTTTAAGAAAACATTAAATTAAGGTTTAGACAGCACTTAAAATGCATAATACCAAAGGAAAAGAATAGAGTATTCATGCCTATGATTAAGTTGAATTAAAATCTGAATAGTAGGTTGAACTCCTCTTGAGAAAACACAAATTATTCTTCCAAACTGGTGAAAAGTAGGGACTAGGGTTTGAAGATGCGAGAAATATGTTTAGGAAAAGCTTTATGTATAAAGTTTGAGAGAAAAGTGATTCATGAAGTCCCAACCCCGTTTATGTTTAGTATATAAACGGTTTAAGAGTTAAAACACAATTAGGAGTCTCCCATCCATCCACTGCCCTTCGTTCGAATCAGAACACCTGTCATTCGAAAGAGAATGCGACGTCGTTCGAACGACATGCCCTGACATCAAAATGAGTTGTAATACCCCGTAATTTTACTGATTTTATTTAATGGGATTAATTAAATGAAATGAGAATTAATTGGAAATTAATCTGGATTTAAATACTAGCGAGACGTGAGTTGGTATTTGATTATGATGATAATATTGAGCATTACTGAGTATATATGGTAATATATGATTATGGAAATGATTAAAATTGTCGCGAGCCATAAATTTGACAATTTGGGAAATTAAGTTGGGACGCGCGTGTCAGTCGCGTCAGTTGAGTGCACCAACGTGTCTGGAAGGGTCGAGATAGTCTGAAATTAAGTTGGGAAATTAAGTTGAGAATTAATTTGACAATTTGGGAAATTTGATCATCTGTATGGTCATTTTTAGTGCACCAACGTGTCTGGAAGGGTCGAGATAGTCATAAAACACTAGCCGGGGGTTTAGTTTGGGTCCCGAGGCACTTTTAGGCCAAACCGGCAACCCAGGAGGGTATTTTGGTCACTTTAAAATTTAAGGAAATAAGACACACGAATTTTAGGGTTTATTTAATTATTATTGGGAAGGCCATTAGGTCCATTATCATCCAAAAATAAAATAGTGGGCTACGTGAGATAGAGGAGAAGTTATAGAAGGTTTCCAAACCATAACCACCACCCACCACAACCACTATCGATGGAAATTATGATCCGAAAGAAGGAAAGAACCAGCCCTTGGACACCACCAACGAATATGAACAACGATCTTAAGGCAAGTGATTTGATTCCATTAATTTTCAGCGAATACTTCTTCCATGTTAGTGTAGGAATTGTTAATAGCCTTGAAAGATGATGAAAACTCATAAATTTTGTTGTAAAACTCTAAATCTTGGAAAGGATTTGCATGTAGAATAGTTCTGTATGAAATTTAGAAAACAAAACATAACCCTAGATTAATTAAAAACGGGTTAAAGAAGAGAAATATCATGGTTCTCTAAGAAAATAGAAAACTATGGTTTTTATGAAGATTTGATCCATATAAGGCTAATTGTTGATGATTTAATGGTTTTGGAACGTTAAAAATAATGTATTTAGGTTGTATAATGATCCTATATCCTTAGTTTAGAATTTCTTACCTGGTAATGGAGTTTTTGGACAAATCTGGGACTGAAAAATGAAGCAGTCCGTAGTCTCATCTGGTGCGATCGATCGATCGACATTCTTAGGTCGATCGATCGACCACCATCGATCAATCAAAATTCAAGGTCAATCGATCGAACTCCCTAAAAATTGTTATATTTTTTCCCTTATTGAATCTTAGCAATTTCAATCCCAAAGAGTTATTGGTGGGGATCTTGTGAACACTTTTAGATTTAAGGAAGACCAATAGCGTGTATATGAGACCCGAATTACTATTAGAATTATATTTGGGATTTATGTTAATCCTAATAAGGTTCGACGAGTGAGGTACTATTAAAGACTGCGATTAAATGAGTTAAATCTATATGGTCGATAATATAAGGTTAGTGGTAGAAATATGAACCTTCAGAGTATTGGGTTAAAGTGTGGGAATAATAGGAGAATTAGTACCCTTTTTGAGTTAGGTTTTAAGTACTTAAAACTATGACGTGAGATGTGTTGGTGGACTATATTATATCTTATACGAAGGTATTAAAATGTACTAATTGGAGTAACCGTATAGGGATTGAGAACATACATTTAATAATATTACAAGTTATCTAAGATGTGTGCATGCTTAGTATATGGATTATTATGTGTATGACATACCTACCATACTTGCTATCACGGGAGGTAGGCTTTCAGAACATGGACATCTAATCTTTGTGTGCCTACGGGGGGATTTAGATTGGTACCTTAAGGACATAGGGCTATGAATGACTTATTTATGAGTTAATAACTCAGCTCGCCATGGGAGCGTAGGTATGTGCATGACCCGTGGGTATGTGAACTATGTTCTCCTCCAATATGTGTGATTGTGCTTATTGAAACGGTTCCTGAGAGATTCGGAACACGTGGTCCTTATGTACGTGATGTACCGAGATTGGATAGCAGAGTATGTGTGCACCGCAGCTTAGCCTAGGGGTGCCCTAATTGTATATTTATGTTCAGATTAATATACTGGTAATTACAACAGACTCTTGTTAAAGTGTGAATGTGAATACTTGAGTCATTTTGAGTAGAATTTAAAATGAGTATTTCCTATCGAAATTGCTATGAATGAATAGAATAAATACAAAGGTGAGCCCTCGCAGGACGTATTAGAATGATATGAATAACCCCTATTATATAATAGTTAAGAGGTGTTGCAGATTAGTTAGAACGTCATAATTTGTACGGGTTTGGTATATGTGTTAGGCGTGCACATTAGTTGAGGGGTGAGAAACTCATACGAGAGCACGTAACTAACATGTATTTAATATTCACTATTTAATGCAATTAAACACTTGCTATATTTTAAAAAAATTTCACATCGGGGTCTGACGTATTTTCTTTCAAATCTATTTTTCTTGAAAAAACTTTTAGGTTCCTAGCCACAGGGACGCCAAGCTTAGGAGTTCCATTCCAGTGACGTGTTGTAGCTGCTGTGGAAGTTATATGACCTTGATAGTAGAGCCTCCACATTCTACTTTGATTCTATTTCGGATTCATTCATCTATTAGGGCATGTCGCCCCTTTTCTTTTAGAGACAACTTTCAGTTTCATTTCAGTTGTGGAATTAATTAATTATTTATTCAGACTTTGTATTTGATTTTATTCAGTATTTGGATTATTTAGAGGAGTGTTACTCCAGACTCATTTATTATTCCATTATTATTTTGATGTGACTGTGATGTGATGGTGGTATCATTTAGCTAATAATTTTAATTGGTTGCATGTTAATTTAATTTAATAAAATTTGACAACTCACTTTTTAAATATTAGGTTGCTAGTAATTGTTTAAATAAATGTTTTCGACAGTGATGCTATGAACTGAACCAACTTGACATTTTGTATTAATTTGAATAAAGGAGTAGCTACCCGGTATTTAATTTGTCGGGGTGTCACAGGTGGTATCAGAGCATTAAGTTCTGGTGTCCTTAGGATCTGTACGGCTTGTTATGTTTCCGCGTAGCGTCCTTTGATATAGATCCCTATATTTTATGATTATTGCACTCTTTTGTTTAGCTTATGCTCTTTAGCTATTTTGAGATATTAACTATTGACTTATAAGACTTCTCTCTCATTTTAGATGCCTCCATGACGTGCACAGAAAGTTCCCAGGGGTGCCCAGCCCGAGCCACAGCCTGCACCATTTCGGGGTTCTATGAACGCTGTAGAGGTTGCTGCCATTGTAGCCTAGGCTATAAATGCCTCTTTAGAAGTTGTGCAGCAGGCACCATCTCAGGCGGCGGTGGTAACCCAGTCCTGGATCCTGCATTCCCGTCTGCTTGGGAACGTGTCCGTGATGCCTTTCAGAAGGCACACCGTCCATAGTTTGCAGGTATCTTCGATGTCGTTGTGTCTAGTCAATGGAAGAAGGACATCCAAAGACACTTGAGGATGTACAAGTGTACGAATGTACAAAGGAAGATACTGGCAACTTTTAAGCTGGTAGGAGAAGCACTACAGTGGTTGGAGTCTATTACCATCGCGGAGGAGAGAGATGTTCTTTCCATTCAGGAGTTCTGGGTGCGGATCGATCGCAAGTATTTTGCCTCAGCAGTTCATACCGATATGAGGAGAAAGTTGATGAACCTCAAGGAGGAGGGGAGGACAGTGGCAGAGTATGAGGTCGAGTGCACCAGTCTTCTAAACATCATTCTCGACGAGATCCCTACTGAAGAGAAGAAGATCCAGAAGTTCATGGATGGGTTGACATGGAGGATTCATCAAGACTTTCTAGGTAATCTCTTGTTGGACAGTTATTCTGATGTGGTTAACGCAGCATTACTTGACTTCCAGGACCACCCCTTTTACTTGTCAGAGGGTAAGCAAGCAGGAGTGTCCAGCCATTAGGTCAGGACAGGGGGAAATGGTGCCATCGGGGCACAATCAGCTCAGGGTCAGCACAGGCAGGGTGATCAGAGTTCCCAGTAGGGGGATTCTAAGATATTTAGATCTGGTGGTTTTAGAAATGGTCAGGGAGGTTTTTGGCATGTCCAGTAGGGTCAGCACGGCCATCAGGGCCAGCACGAACAACAACAACATTTTTAGCAGGGCCAGCATGTTCAGGGTAGGAATGGTAACGACTATGAGGGCCATGGCGGGGAAATGTTTTATTTGTGGCAAGATTGGCCACAAACACCAGAAGTGTCCTGAAAGGGGCAGGGTCCCACAGCAGCAGCATCAAGGTACTCGACAGGAGCCCCAGAGACCTATGTTTATCGCCGCCATCCTAGGACCATCGCAGATGCTAGCTTTACCACCCATCCTAGCAGTCCTAGTCCAGCAGGGAAAACATCAGTACGGGCGAGTTTATCAGCTCGAGTAGGCCGCAGTCCCATAGGATCCACCCGCTATTGAGGGTATGTTTTCTATTCAGGGGACTATGGGGCATATTTTATTTGACATGGGAGCCACACACTATTTCATTTCCACGAGATTTGCATGCACTATGGGTTTGTTAGATACCGCTAAGAGTACTGCTACTTGCGTAGATTCAATGTTGAGTAGGGGTTCTGTGATGTGATTTCCCTGATATGTAGAGGTGTGGGTGTATAGATCGGGAGGTTTACTTTACCTGCTGATATGCTAGTGTTAGATATAATCGAGTATGATACGATCATTGGTATGGATTGGCTAGTTGCGTATCGAGCCATGATTGATTATCTCAGTAGGTGTATTATTTATTCCATACCCGAGCAGGATATGTTCCTAGTGGCGATGCCTTGTCCTGAGGGAAGATCATCCACTCACTTGTACTATATAGAGGAGGAGACGTCTAAGGAAGTGGTAATACCACTCGATTCGATTCCAGTTGTTAGAGAGTTCGCTGATGTATTCTAAGATATTCTGAGATTATCTCCTAGTAGAGAGATAGATTTTGTTATCCATTTGACGCCGGGCACTCGGATAATAGCCCGTGTAACTTAGCATATGGCTCCAGCGGATATGAGGGAGCTACAGGATCAGATAGAGCAGCTGTTGGGTCAAGGGTTTATCCATAAGATTACTTCATCATGGGGTGACCCTATGCTGTTCGTGAAGAAAAGGGATGGATCTTTGAGGTTGTGTGTAGATTACTTGGAATTCAATAACGTCATGATACGGAATAAGTATCCACTTCCCCGAATCTATGACTTATTCGACCAGTTGAGAGGAGACTCATTATTCTAAAAAATTGACTTGAGATCGGGATACCATCAGTTGCGTATCAAGGAACAGGACATCTAGAAGACTTCCTTCTTGACGAGATATGGTTCCTACGAGTTCCGAGTTATGCCTTTTGGCCTAACCAATGCCCCAGACGTGTTTATGGACTTGATGAATAGGGTGTTCAGAGAGTTCCTATACTAGTTCATCATCGTCTTCATTGATAACATTCTGGTTTACTCCTAGATAGAGGAGGAACATGCCGAGCACTTGAGATAGGTTTTACAGATGCTGCGTCAGAACGAATTATATGAAAAAAATGATAAGTGTGGGTTTTGGCTGAAGGAGGTTCAGTTTTGGGGGCATATCATTTCATACAGGGGGATATCTGTTGATCCGGGGAAGGTATCACCAGTGAGGGAGTGGGGACATCCCACGACACCGACTGAGATACGTAGTTTCTTAGGCCCAGTAGGATACTACAGGGGGTTTATTCGAGGGTTCTCTAAGATAGTGGGTCCTTTGACACATCTTACTCGCAGGGGAGTGCCACTTATCTGGAGCGATGCCTGTCAGTTGGCATTCGACGAGTTGAAGGAAAAGTTGACCTCAGCACCAGTGTTAGCATTGCTCAGGATGGGAGTTGTGTATCTAGTCTACATCGATGCATCCTTACTAGGACTTGGGGGTTTAGTGCAACAGGAGAGTCAGGATATAGCGTATGCTTCCCGTAATATTAATCCTCACGAGAAGAATTACCCCACTCACGACTTGGAGTTAGCGGCAGTCATATTTGCTCTTCAGATTTGGAGACATTATCTCATGGGGGAGAAATTTGGTTTATTCATGGAACACAAGTCCCTACAGTACCTCTTCACACAGAAGGAGCTAAATATACGTCAACGTAGGTGGCTTGAGTTCATGAAGCATTATCAGTTCGATATCCAATACCACTCAGGGAAGGCTAACGTGATAGCAGACGAATTGAGTCGTAGGCCGGTAGGCGAGGTGGCCAAAGTGTGGAAAGCAAAGTGAAAGGAGTTGGGACACCAGGACTTAGTGGACCGATCATTCATATATGTGATGATCGTTACGCTCCAAATCGTTATGAGAGTGATATAGGCCCAGGCAAAAGACTCGTTCTATCAAGAGCAGATAGTCTGCTTACTAGCAGAGGGAGCCGAGTCTTATACCGTTAGTTCAGATCAGGGATTACGCTTTAATGGGAGATTGATCGTTCCTGAGAGGGAAGACTTATGACACGAGGTAATGACAGAGTCACATGGTTCGCGGTACATCCTAGTGGGGATAAGATGTACCAGGATATGAGGCGATAGTACTGGTGGAGTGGGATGAAGAGAGATATTTTCGAGTTCGTTTCTAAATGTGCGACTTGTCATCTAGTAAAGATGGACCATCAAAGACCGGCAGGACTTCTACAGCTATTGGAGATTCCTATGTGGAAATGGGAGAGCATTTCTATGGACTTCATCACGGGGTTACCTACATCGCAGAGGGGTCATAACTCCATATGGGTAATCATGGATCGATTGACCAAAGTTGCTCATTTTTTATCAGCCCGAACAGACTACACTACAAGACAGTATGCCCAGATTTTCATAGCGAAGATAGTGAGACTCCATGGGGTGCCTCTCAATATCATGTCTGACAGAGACAAGATATTTGTTTTGCGATTTTGGGAGAGTTTCCAGGAAGCCATGGGTACAGAGTTGCAGCTGAGTACATCATATCACCCGCAGACAGATGGGCAGACCGAGCAGACGAATCAGATGTTGGAAGATATGTTACGGATGTGCATCCTAGACTTTGGAGGCGGTTGGGAGCAGTACCTTCCACTGGTGGAGTTTGCCTATAATAACTCCTATCAGTTCACTATTGGCATGAGTCCAATCGAGGAGTTATACGGTAGACCTTGTCGTTCCCCAGTATGTTGGATAGAGGTGGGGTATAACAAACTCCTTGGACCGTAGGTGATTCGGGATACTTCGACGAGGATAGAAATGATATGAAGCCGTATTCGGGTAGCTCAGGATCAACAAAAGAGTTATGCCAATGCCAAGAGATTATTTAGAGAACTCAAAGTGGGGGATCAGGTGCTACTCAGAGTGTCTCCTATAAAGGGGATTATGAGTTTCGGGAAGATGGGGAAATGGGCACCAAGATATGTGGGGACATTTCCTATCATCAAGAGAATTGGGTCAGTTGCATATAGACTTGGGTTACCGGAACACCTGCATAGGATCCATGACGTGTTCCATATTTCATCGCTAAGGAGATCCCTTAGGGATGATTTGGCCCATACCCACATTACTTTAGAGGACATCGATCTACAGCCTAATAGTTCCTATGAATAGGGACTAATTGCTATTCTGGACCACAGCGAGAGGAAACTGAGGTCGAAGATAGTACTATTAGTACGTGTTCAGTGGCGGCATCATAATGCCGAGGAGTCCACCTGGGAGCGCGAGGATGAGATGCGAGAGCGTTATTCAGAGTTATTCTTGCCAGGTATACTATATTTTCTGAATTTCGGGACGAAATTCTTTTATTAGGGGGGAAGTATGTAATACCCTGTAATTTTACTGACTTTATTTAATGGGATTAATTAATTAAATGAGAATTAATTGGAAATTAATCTGGATTTAAATACTAGCGAGACGTGAGTTGGTATTTGATTATGCTGATAATATTGAGTATTACTAAGTATATATGGTAATATATGATTATGGAAATTATTAAAATTATCGTGAGTCATAAATTCGACAATTTGGGAAATTAAGTTGGGACGCGCGTGCCAGTCGCGTCAGGAATTAATTTAATTAGATTAAAAAGTAAATTTTTAATTTTATCATCCGTATGGTCATTTTGAGTGCGCCAGCGTGTCTGGATGGGTCGAGATAGTCAGAAAACACTAGCCGGGGGTTTAGTTTGGGTCCCGGGGCACTTTTAGGCCAAACCGGCAACCCGGGAGGGTATTTTGGTCACTTTAAAATTTAAGGAAATAAGACCCACGAATTTTAGGGTTTATTTAATTATTATTGGGAAGGCCATTAGGTCCATTATCATCCAAAAATTAAAAAGTGGGCTATGTGAGATAAATGATAAGTTACAGAAGGTTTCCCAACCATAACCACCACCCAGCACCATCACTTTCGACGAAAATTGTGACCGGAAAGAAGGAAAGAACCAACCCTTGGACGCCACCAACGAATCTGAACAACAATCTTAAGGCAAGTGATTTCATTCCATTAATTTTCCGCAAATACTTCTTCCATGTTAGTGTAGGAATTGTTAATAGCCTTGAAAGATGATGAAAACTCATAAATTTTGTTGTAGAACTCTAAATCTTGGATAGGATTTGTATGTAGATTAGTTCTGGATGAAATTCAGTAACCAAAAATAACCCTTGATGAATTAAAGAAGAGAAATATCATGGTTCTTGAAGAAAATAAAAAACTGGGGTTTTTTTGAAGATTTGAGCCATATAAGGCTAATTCTTGATGATTTAATGGTTTTGGAATGTTAAAAATAAAGTATCAAGGTTGTATAATGATCCTATATCCTTAGTTTAGAATTTCATATCTTGTAATGGAGTTTTGGGACAAATCTGGGACTGAAAAACGAAGCAACCCGTAGCCTCATCTGGTGCGATCTATCGATCGGCATTCATAGGTCGATCGATCGGCATTCATAGGTCGATCGATCGACATTCAAGGTCGATGGATCGACCTCTCTAGAAATTGTTATATTTTTCCCCTTGTTGAATCTTCGCAATTTCGATCCTAAAGAGTTATTAGTGGGGATCTTGTGAACACTTTTAGATTTAAGGAAGACCAGTAGGCGTGTATATGATACCTGAATTACTATTAGAATTAAATTTGAGATTTATGTTAGACATAATAAGGTTTGACGAGTGAGGTACTATTTAAGATTGCGATTAAATGAGTTAAATCTATATAGTTCATAATATAAGGTTAGTGGCAGAAATATGGACCTTAAGAATATTGGATTAAAGTGTGGGAATAATACGAGAATTGGTAACCCTTTTGGGTTAGGTTTTAAGTACTTGAAACTACGACATGAGATGTGTCGGTGGACTATATTATATCTTATCTGGAGGTATTAAAATGTACTAATTGGAGTAATCGTATAGGGATTGACAACATACCTTTAATAATATTATAAGTTATCTAAGATGTGTGAATGCTTAGTATATGGTTTATTATGTGTATGACATACCTACCATACTTTCCATCACGGGAGGTCGACTTTCAGAACAGGGCCATCTAATCTTTGTATGCCTACGGGTGGATTTAGATTGGTACCTTGAGGACATAGGGCTGTGAATGACTTATTTGTGAGTTAATAAGTCAGCTGACCATGGGAGCGTGTAACACCCCGTATTTTTTATAATTAATTTAATTAATTGTAATAATCGGAGAAAAAAAATAAAATTTTGGATTTTATAATTTAAAATGTTGGTTTTTATATTTGAAAAATAAATTTTCAAACATAATTGGAATCGGAATTAAAATGGAGTTTTAATTGCATTTTTATTATATGCAAGAATCCTCAAATCATAAAACTTTGTAAGAGTCCTCAGAGCATAAAACTCTCTAGAAAAAAACATTGAATGGTCCGATCGAGCTTAAAAAAATTTTGTAGCTTCCTCTCATCTTCAGCTAATTCTGTGTAAAATTTCATCTAATTCCAACGGTCCGATCGTTTGGAATAAAATTTTTAGTATTTGTATCTTATTAGAGTTCTATTAGGATTAGGTTTCTTAATGACTATATAATGACTCTAATTCGTGGGGGGACTTCTCATAATCACATTTTTTTAATTTTTTTCACCAGAGAACACTTCTAAAAATATTTCCTCTCAATCATAATCATCAACCTCCAACATAACCAAGGTTTTCTCACCAGATTTGAAGGCTTATTTGGGGTTTAATCAAGATTGGTCCAAGAACACTTCTTTGCTAATTTTTTGAGAGGAATCCAGATTTCTAACCAGATTTTTAACACAATTTTCACAGGCATTAATACTCTATTCTTTTCCTTTAGTATTATGCATTTTAAGTGTCCCCTAAACACTTAATTATGTGTTTTCTTAAAAATAATTCGTAACTTAATTAGAAAAAGTGGACACTAATTATGGGGTTGTTCTTATAAAATCTTTTAATCTGAATAATATTCATAACCCTTTGGGTACGTAGGATTCATGAGTGATTTTGGGTTTTATTAGTGTAGGTTGCATGTAGAAAAACCCTAGTTTTAAAATAAATAATTTTTGGGTGCGTATAACTCATGTAATACATGTAGAGATAATGAAATTTGGTTTTTGATGTATATATGATAAAAACTTGGTATATTTAATTTAAAATAATTAAATGAGATTATTTGGGTATTGGTGATGTTGTGATAATTAAATTAAAGATTTAATTGAATTGGACTATCATGCGTTGTTTTATACATTGATGAATTATTCTTCTTGGTATGACTTGTTGGTATTATTAAATATCATTGTGACGATGGGTTGTTGGGTATTATTGTTCTCCCTATATTTTAGAATTCCTTCTAGGAATGGGACTAGTGAGGGAAAATTATCACGGTTTTATTGTGTTAGGGGTGGGATGATTTTTATTACTTTATCGTCGTTACGCTAGTCTAGGTATGACACTGGGTTATAATTTATGTTAGAAAATCATCCTATACATAAGTTAGGACGTATTGATAACTTGGGGACCCTTAGGTATGGGACTAAGGGGTATTTTGAGGATCTCACGTCGATTAAAGGGTGGGGTGTTTATAAATTGTGAATTGAGAAATTGAGAAAATGAGAAATAATACCTAGGATAATAAGATGGATAATAAATATATTGGCGACATAATCAGCGAGGGCCGACATTTTAAACGGGCCAGCCGGCATTTTATGTCGTGTCGTGTCTGGAACCTCGTCAATCAGCGAGGGTCGATAGTTTAAACGGGCCAGCCAACATTTTGACGAGGGGATATGTATTTTAGTGGAGAAATCACCCGAGGCGGGAGGACCGCCATAATAAAATGAGGATATAATAGAAGATGGTTATTTAATGAAATTAACATCGGTGGACTTGGGAATTTAAAATCATATTGGTTTGCCTTTATAAATGGGGATTTCTGCAGGTAGTTAGTGGTTTATATTTATCGCATTTAATTATCCCGTTTAATTTAAAATATTTTATTATGATATTTATTGCGTATAATGCTATTGTCTAGATTCAAGGATCCTATTTGAGGGGAGTGGTGTGTATTCTTTCTCGGGGCTTTGGCTCTTACCCATGCGTTGACTAATCTTTTTCAGGATTAGAATTGGAGAAGCTGCATAAGTTTATTGGAGTTATCTTTTAGAGGTGCAGCTGCAGTTATTCATTTTATGCCATAGTTTAGTTAGACTTTATTTTCCAGTCGTATTTAATTATGAAACTTCATTTGAGTTTTATTGGGTCATTCGGTTCCAAAGTTGTTTAGAGGATCTCTTTTGGGATTATTTCAAATTTTATTTAATCATTATTGGAGAATGGATTTTTGGAGTTAGCATGTGATGGATTTTTTATCTCTTAGTTGTTTATGATCATTTTGAGATTGATTCAATTATTTATCTTATGGACTGATTTATTTATGTCTCATATCTGTCTCATGCTAAGAATGGTATTTATTTAGTTCACACCTGGCATAGTTCGACGACGGTGGTTGGCCACACGGTCTTTCAGATTTTGCGAGATGTTACAGAGCATAGGTATGTGCGTGACCCACAGGTATGTGAACAATGTTCGCCTCCAATATGTTTGATTGTGCTTATTGAAACGGTTCCTGAGAGATTTGGAACACGTGGTCCTTATGTACGTGATGTACCGGGATTGGATAACAGAGTATGTGTGCACCGCAGCTTAGCCTAGGGGTGACCTAATTGTATATTTATGTTGAGATTAATATACAGGTAATTACAACAGACTCTTGTTAAAGTGTGAATGTGAATACTGGAGTCATTTTGAGTAGAATTTAAAATGAGAATTTCCTATCGAAATTGTTATGAATTAATAGAATAAATACAAAGGTGAGCCCTCGCAGGACATATTAGAATGATATGAATAACCCCTATTATATAATAGTCAATATGTGTTGCAGACTAGTTAGAACAGCATAATTTGTACGAGTTGGGTATATGCGTTAGGCGTGCACATTAGTTGAGGGGCGAGAAACTCATGTGAGAGCACATAACTAACATGTATTTAATATTCACTGTTTAATGCAATTAAATATTTTCTATATTTTAAACTGTTTTCACATCGGGCTCTGACCCGTTTTCTTTCAAATCTATTTTTCTTGAAAAATCTTTTAGGTGCCCAACCACAGGAACGCCAAGCTTAGGTGTTCTATTCCGATGGCGTGCTTTAACTGCTCTGAAAGTAACAGGACCTTGATAGTAGACACCTCCACATTCTTAATTGATTTTATTTCGGATTCATTTATCTGTTAGGGCATGTCGCCCCTTTTCTTTTAGAGACAACTTTATCATACTTTCAGTTTCATTTCAGTTGTAGAATTAATTAATTAATTATTTAGACTTTGTATTTGATTTTATTCAGTATTTGGATTATTCAGAGGAGTGTTACTCCAGACTCTTTTATTATTCCATTATTATTCTTATGTGACTTTGATGTGATGGTGGTATCATTTAGCTAATAATTTTAATTGGTTGCATGTTAATTTAATTTAATAAAATTTGACAACTCACTTTTTAAATATTAGGTGGCTAATAATTGTTTAAATAAAAGTTTTCAACAGTGATGCTATGAACTGAACCAACTTGACATTTTGTATTAATTTGAATAAAGGAGTAGCTACCCGGTATTTAATTAGTCGGGGTGTCACACGAGCATCGCAATTCCAAAATTAAATCTTTTAAAATCCGACTTAATTATCAGGTAAAAATATATTAGCTCAACAAATACACACCTCTGAGTTAAATATTTAAATAAAACCTTACAACCTTTTTTTATATAAAAGTCCCGAATTAATTCCCGATTGAAAATTTATTAACAAAACCAAAATAAATTCTGAAAGGCTATTAAATCCAAAATTTTATTTTACTCCAAATTTCTTAAAGTCAATTAATTAAAACACGGGGTGTTATATTAGGTCCGACTTACGAAGAGTTCTCTGTCATGTTGGGGATAAATCCCAGTGTTACGGAGTCCATGCTTGGATTTTTTCAATCTCCTTGAGAGGTGTTAGCAGGACTTCTCCATATCTCGCCCTTAATGGTTCAGTCATTGGTTACGGGAGGAATCATCTCTCTCCCAGTTGTGCTACATTACGTGCATCTGCAGGATGTTGATGATGAGGGCTATGTCGGAGTCATTGTCCTTGGCTTAACTTCAAAATTATTGTTGGTGATCGGGGACCTATTGGCGTACCCACAACATGCAACCATTACTTAGTGGATGTCATATCATCATAATCCTGTGGCGGTGATACTAACGGTGACCCTGAATGGTGTATATTCTTGGAGGGAAGGTCGTTCTGATATTTTAACGAGCATCTTAGTTATGCTATTCATATGGTTGTCGAATAGATTTTTTACAACGCTCCCTCCTCAATATCCCTTAGCAGATGTGTTAAACTTCTTTACTCGCTACTTTATCAGCGTGGGTTGGGATATCGAGAGATGGGAGAACTTGTTTATAGAGCACGGGGCTCGAGGTTTGCATTGGTTAGTTCCTTGGTGGGGAGAGTTATAGACCTTTTAGAACTAGGGAAACACCAGTATGTTCGGTTGGTTGGCCTCCGATAGACCTCTTTCTACTTTCCGTGTCGTATCTTATGTCAATTTGGCTTGGAGAAAATTGTCCCACCTTAGACACTAGACTTGTCTTCTGTGGAAGATTTGACAGAACGCATACACATGCGGCTGGGCTCTCTGTGGGAGAATCATCTACCGTCGACTCGTACTTCCCAATCAGTTGGACGAGTCTGGCATGTTTTCAGGGACTACATGAAGTGGTTGTAGAGGAGGGTAGTTGCCAAGATTCTAGCTGAGCAGACCAGGAAAAGGTGATTCACTATGTTTGACACCATGGAGGGAGGTGTTGTTGTTTTTTCTAGGTTGGTCAGGGCTTACCATTCCATGGAGCGTCTTCGGTATTCCATCCAAGAAGGGGAATTTTGGGGACCCTGAGATGTAGATGATGATGATGATGATGGGGCTGGTTCTTCTCATAACTATGGGTAGGATCCTAGAGTGTCTTATTTGTGAAGCTTTTGTATGGTGTTTGGTTACGTATCTGATTGGAATAACTTTTGGGAAGGTTATTTTGGAGTAATTTGGCTTGTTTTTATTTTTAGGAAAATAAGGTTAAAGTTGGCGTGGGAAGTTATTTTACCCCCTATGTCGATGTTATTGTAACGAAATTGTTCATTTATGGAATAAAGAAAATTTTAATTATATTGTTGTGCCTCTTGATGAGCTATTGCATTTGAATTATCTATACCAAACGGTAAGGCATACATAATCCTTTTGTTCATGTACATGATAAAATGAACATTCATTCTCAGAGATAAGAAAAGAATAGCATTTTTTAAAAAATAAGGGGGTCCTGCTCATGTGAAGCGTATGAGTTTCCTATATACCTCTGGGGGTTTTGAAAATTTTCTGAGTTTCATTTTTTAAAAGTAAAAAGATTTTTAGAGGATCAGGACCCACGTAGTTCTGAGTAGAGGGAAATGAAGATTTTTTTAAAATAGGAGGGAGATGAGAAGAGTCGTAGCGGGCCAAGATTAAGGGTAAAATTTCTTGAGATGGTTTAGGTTGACTGGATGGCCCATCTCTTCCCAATCGAGTTCGGTGAGCATAGAGGTGCCATCGATTAGGATTTTCTTCACAATGTAGGGGATACTCTAATTGTGCTTGAATTTCCCTTTAGGGGTCCCTGATGGGTTTTACTATTTCTTTAAGGGCTAAGTCCCCTTACCGGACACCATAGTCCTTGACTCTCTTATTGAATGATCGTGATATTCAGTGATGGTATCCATGGCGCGCACTGAATGAATTTCAAGCTCAATGGGTAGGACTGCTTCCATGCCATATACCAGAGAGTAAGGGGTATCTCCCGTAGATATTCGAACTGAAGTGCGATAGCCCCAGAGGGCGTAAGGGATCCGATCGAGCCAATCTCTATAACTCTCAGTCATTTCACTGATGATTGTTTTGAGGATATTATTAGCGGCTTTAACTGCACCATTGGTTTGAGGTCGGTAGAGAGAAGATTTGTGCCTCTGAATCCTATACTCGTCGACCACCTCTATGACTTCAGCTTCGAAATAAAACCCGTTGTCTGACACTAGCTCATATGGGACCCCATATTGGCAGATGATATTTTTTTGAATGAACTTAGCCACGTTTTTAGCATTCAAAACTGTGTATGACTCAGTTTCGACCCATTTTGTTAATTAATCGATGTCAAACCAAGATGAATTTATGCCTATTTTAGGCTTTGGGTGTAACTTTCCATATGATATCGATGCCCCATATGGGAAACGGTCCGGGAGAAGTCATATTGTATAATTCACACAAAGGCAAGTGTTAGATGTTCGAAAACTGTTGGAACTTAAGGTATCTCCGAACTTAGGCGATGCAATCGTGAACCATGATAGTCCAATAATAACCCTCTCGAATGATCTTCTTGGTGAGCATATGGCCATTCATGTGGAGTCCGTACTCCTCACTGGGGATTTTTTTCATTGTCTCTTCAATGCCAGCCCCTGTGATATAGTGTAAAGGGATTCCATCGAAGTTTCTCTTGTACAGTTCTTTATAGTAGATAATATACTGGGTAACCAGTTTGCAGAGGGTTGTTCGGTCTTTCTTGTTACAATCTTGGGGATACCTACCATGCTTGAGTAGGCACCAAATATCATAATACCAGCAATCGAATATATCATGATCTTCTTCTATGATGAGCTCAATGTTGTAGCAATGGATAGGTTCAGCTTTCTTCTGGACTAGGAAGGGGGCCATTGTTACTCCTTCGGGCATATCAACCATGGAAGTTAAGGTAGCAAGGGCATCGACTAAGTTATTCTTTGCTCGGGGCAGGTAGTGGAAAGTGATATCTTGGAATGTAGCGGATAACTCTTCTAGGTGGGCATAGAAGGGTAAGAGTTTCTCATCCTTAACTTTCCATCATCTGAGTACATGACCGATGATGAGGATTGAATCCCTATAGACATTTAGGTATTAAATTTCCTTCTTGAGAGCGACTTTCAGGCCTAGAGCGCATGCCTCTTATTCGGTCATGTTGTTGGTTTAGGGAAAATCCAGATTAGTATCAATGGGATTGTGAAAGTTATCTGGGGAAATTAGGAGTATCCCAATGCTATACCCTGTCTTGTTACTGGAGCTGTCATAAAACATTTGCCACCATAGGTCTTCTTGGGAGGCAAAAAGTCTATTTTCATTCGGGAACTCATAAATCCAAACATCAATTTATTCCATAGGGTAGTCAGCGAAGTAGTTAGAGATGGGTCTTCCTTTCATGGCTTTTTGCGTGACATACATAATATCAAATTTGGCTAGAAGCATCCACCATCAGGCCATTCATCTAAACAGAGTTAGTTTCTCAAACAGGTATTTGATAGGATCCTTTCGGGACACAGGTTTGATGGGAAAAGCAAGCATGTAGTGTTGTAATTTTTGGGTGACCCGGACAAGGGCAACACACGCTTTCTCCAAGGTAGTGTAATTAACTTCATACCCGACCAACTTGTGACTGGCATATTAGAGGGCTCTCTCTTTATGAGATTCTTCAACGTATTGGGTCAACAAAGCCCCAACTGTGGTGTCTCTTATAACCAGGTATAGGTACTAGGGGAAGACCAGGTTGTGGTGGCATGAGTATTAAAGGTCAGGTTAAATATTTCTTCATTCGATCAAAATCCTCTTGGAAAATTTCATTCCAAACCTTAGTTAAATCCTTTGCAGGATTTTGAAGATAGATTCACAAATAGAAGTCAAATGGCTGATGAATCAACTGATATACTGTAATTTTTCAAGGAATCCCCGAATTTCTTTCTCCGTTCGAGGTGGTGGCATTTCTAGTACGGATTTTAGTTTGGCAGGATTAGATTCTGTCCCCTTTTCTCTAATAATGAATGCCAAGAGCTTTCCTTTGGTAACTCCAAAAGCACATTTTTACAAGTTAAGTCTCATATGTTATCGCAATAGTCGCTTAAAGAACTTTCGTAGAGTGAGAACATGTCCTTCCTTAGTCTTAGACCATCTACATAGACCTTGACTTTTTTGTGTATCAGATCATGTAAGATGGTTGTTGCAACCCTTTAGTAGGCAGCCCCTTCAATTTTTAGACCAAATGGCATAACAGTGTAACAGAAGGTTCCCCCAGGGGTGATGAATGCGGTTTTCTCTTGATGATCCGGGTTCTTCTTGATCTGATTGCATCTGATAAAACCATTAACAAATGACTTGAGAGCGAGACTAGTTATATTGTCTACAATCATGTCAATATTGGGTATCGGGTAATCATCCTTCGGAGAGGCTTTGTTCAAATCTCGCTAGTCAATGCACATGCAAACTTTTCCTCCGAATTTCAGCATAGGTACAATGTTAGCTAGATATATGGAATATTCGATCACATGAATGAAATCTATGTTTAACTATTTGACCACTTCTTCCTTAACCTTGAGCGACCATTCGGTGCGAAGCTTTCGTAGTTTCTGTTTGATCGATTTTTATTATGGGAGAGTTATAATCTCGTGCTGAGTGATCTCGGGATTCATGTCGAGCATGTCATCGTAGGACCATGTGAATACATCCATAAATTACTTCCGTAATTCTTCAAGTTGTGCGCGCTCATGCTTGTCAAGGGTGGACCCCATCTCAATCTTGCGCAGTTGGATACTAGAACTGAGATTAATAACAACTGTTTCATCTTCATTAACTTGAATACGGTTATTTTATTTGTTATTAACCTTATTAAGATCAGTTAAGAATTGTTCATTTTCAAAATCACCATCATCAAGAGTTAGATTAGAATCAAGACAATTGATGTAAGGCACAACAAGATATTCAAAATCTTCATTTATTTCATTATTGGGAAAAAAAGCATTGAGAAGATCATCAAATGAGTTATTGATTAAATTAGAATATGGCGGAATAACAAAAGAAGAGGAAATGGGATAAACATATAGGTTAGGTTGCATTTTAACGGGTGGAACTTGTAAAACATTCCAGTTGAGGAGAGGTGCATCAGTAGATTTGATAAGGCATGATGGATATGTTGATGTAGCGCTTGAGTGGATCCTATAGAGTGTCATCCCCAATGTCTGCAAGTTGAATGAATCCTCGGAGTCACTTCCCTCGAAATCTCCGATAGAAGTTGTAGGCTTTTCAATGAGCGGTTGCACATAATGCTAGGAACTTTCGACCCACGAGTAACTGTCTTGGAAAAAGATCTCCATTCTTGGCTTCATATTCTTGTCTATATGATCATACCATGGTTCGAGAAAGCCACAAAAGGGGAAATCTTCACCTCTCTGATGAATCTTCTATTCAAGGAATACTCTGAGACAATCTTGGAACTTTCTATATGTCTCTTCAGTCGAGGTTGGTGGAGCATTCTAAGTTCCTCTAATGATGGTCGATAACCCAAACCACAAGGAGGAAAGGCTTTCTTCAATATAATGGGTTTAAGTATTCCCTGTTGTCATCGTCCCATCCCCAATTAGGCATGAAGTGCATGTTCTTGAACATCTGCATCACATTGATGTTATCATGAGGGTTGTACTCTAGGCAAACTCTATCTTTGAAATCCTCCCCTGCTAGGAGTGGAAGTGGTTCGACTCAAAAACCAAATAGAAGCATATAAGTCACCCCATGTTATATCTCTAGTACTGGATTGTTGGTGCTTGCATTATCAGAATTATCAATGTCGCCCAAGAAGGTGATGACCCACCCATTAGTGAAGAACTTCAGTTTCTAATTGAGGGAGAAGATACACCTTTGATAATATGGAGACATTGTCATCCAAGCAACTGATTGAAACAAGCTGGAATGTAGATGACTTGGAATTTAGTAACAGGATTTATAGGGTCAACACCTATTGTAAGCTTTATGTATCCCATCACTTCTTGATGATTATTATCGTAAGCGCGCACCACGACAGAGGTCAGATTAAGGTCGTTCACTTTTACTCCCAAGCAATTGAGGGTTATCAAAACACAAACATTAAGAGATGATCCATTATCAACAAGTGAAAGTGGGACGGTCTTTCCCACGAATTCAACAAAGATATTAGGAGCATAGTTGTGATTTGGACCGAACTTAGGGAGTTTTTCTTCAAATAAGGAGAGCATTCTAGTAGAGGTTAGAGATCTGAGAAGATTCACTACTTCTTCTGGCATGGTGGAAAAATGGATTGTGGGTCGGGTAAGCAGTTTGATCGAGGCATTCCGGTGCAGTTGGGAAGAAATAAAGAGTCCCTATAGAGTGATGTTAGCTTGGGTTTTCTTCAACTAATCGAGGATCTTGCTCTCCTCTAGGGTCATTTCTAGCATAGGAAGATTCTCAACACCTTTTCCTTTCTCGGTCATTGATGACTGTGGGTTTGGATCTTGGTAATGCCTTCATGATCTAGTCATATAGTTCATAGAAGAAAGGAAAAATAGAAACCCCATCTCTTCATCTATCTCAGGCTGTTCGACCACCTTATTGATTTCTCCTAAAAGATCCTCAAGCGATATTATTCCACATATGTAAACTATTAATCTAGTCTTGTCTGGACTTTTTTCTTCAACTGAACTATCGAATTCATTTCCCATTTGGTGGTAACGACATCATCGTTCCACAAAAAGTCAATGCACTCCACAACTTTAACGACCCCTTCGTATAGATCCTCCCACTTAACAGGGAGATGTAAAAGTCAAGGAACCAGTCACCCTTGTAGTTTAAAAGCATCAAGTAGCTCAGATATATTATAAATTTCACTATTCTGTCGAAATAAATCTAGCATGATCTAGACAACATCATCTAAATTGAATTCATCAGTAGGTACCACCCAATTATCTGACTCTCAAGCCCACTTTCGATCTTCCAAGAATAGGGTACTGAATCTTTAGCAGTCGATGGTCATTTTTTAGGGCCATTTCAGCCCAGACTCTAGAAGTTGGTTTAATATTGTTGATAATTCCATATTTTTCCCTCCGGAGCGGGTACGAACAACAATACATGCTCTTGTAAGGAGTTATAGGGCCTGATCGGTGAAACAAGTAAGGTGTAGGAGAAAGTACGGGAAAACTTGGAGGGTTTCAGAGTAATATATGGGTATGATGGGTGAGTTACTAGGTACAATCTGAGCAGATGGATCAAATATTGGGTCTTCTTCTAGGAATATGGCATTCGTATGATTTAGGAGTGGATTATGGGTATTGTTTGGCTTAGGATTTCCTAGTGTGGCAATGATACCCCAGTCAATCAGACCTTAGATTACATTTTAGAGGTGAAAATGTTGATCAGTGGTGTGGTTGACACTTTGGTGAAAATCGCAGTGGGCATCTGGTTTGAAATTTTTGGGAAGTGGGTTTGGTAATAGATGGGGGTCCAATGGCTTGATTAGATTTCGGCTTAAAAGGTCCTGGTAAAATTTGGAGAGGGGAACATGAAGCTCGATATTTTCCTTTTTGACTGGGATAGGGCGATTTTCTGGCACCCATGAAGTGGCAAGTTGAGAGATGTTATTGATGGTTGAAACTGCAGTATTGGCAAGTTTCTTATACTTTTTAGGAGTGAACTGTCTGAATACTTTCTTCGTCTCAACTTCGATCTGGGCAAGACTTTCTTTGATCTCTACTCCTATTTCTCGAAGGGCTAAAAAATGAGGGTAGTACTATCCTCCCATCGTTGCTCGAACATGGGGTAAGAAGTTCTTATTTATAATACTGCCTCACTTCTCTTCGAAAGACCGATTGGTCATGGTGGCCGCTTTGTCTCTCCACGTTGCTGTGGAGTTACTAACAGATTCCCCAGGATTCTATTTGAAAAGATCTAAATTACGTTGGGTAAACTCAAACTCTTCCTTATACTTGAACTGTGAAATTAATTTATGGGCAACATTCTCTCAACTACAGATTCTAGACTCATCGAGAGATAAGAACTAGCGAAGAGGATTTTCCTTCAAAGTCTGTTGGAAAATTTGGGCCATTATTTCCTCGGAGGCACTTAGGATAGTCATGGCTCGGTGGTAACTTTGGAGATACACAATTGGGGGTCCGCTACCCCCAAACTTCTCAATGTTAGGCATCTTGAACTTTTTTGCCATCCTTACTTTAAGATAGGGAGACATATGGGTGTAATCCATGTAGTTCCCGAAGATTTGGACTTGGTCAAACTTCTTGGTCAACATCTTGAGGTCCTCCTTAACTTTGTTCAATTCTTCTTCCTCTGAATCAATGGATATGGGTAGGTTAGCCCCTAGCTAGGCAAGATTTGGCATAGGGAGTTGAGTTGGTGGTGGGCCATTAGCAGAAGGAGCACGTGGAGCATGATGATATTCCTCAGAGACTCAAATGGGATCAGATGGCTAACTCTTAGCGTGAGGGAAGAGGACCTCGGTTTCTTCAGGAATAGGTACTCAATCTTGTTTCATCTCATGAACCTCGGTTTAAAGATTGTTAACCTTAGCAAAGATGTTAGTTAAGACCATCATCAAATACGACTGCACATTCGGTACTTGGTCATCATTCTCCATGGAAAGTGGATGAAGATTAATTTCAAACTCGGAGGAAGTAGCGAGGGAACTGACGGAGCCTCAAGGAAGTTCGAAGGAAGATCAAAACCAATATGGGGCCAGGACAAAGGTAGGGTATGTGATCAACCTGAGAATAAGAAAAATTCGGATTTATTTTTTAAAGATAGGGGGAAACTGTTATTTTTTTTTAAAGGGAGGAAAATATTTTTGATATTTTTGGAAAAGAGGAGGACAAAATGTTTTTGGGTAAAAAAGGGAGGAAAATACGTTTGGTATTAAGGAAGGAAAAATGCTTACAGTATTTTGATCAAAACACTTTTGGTAAAGAAAGAGGAAAAATGAGAAAAAGGGTCTCAGTATGATTATTAATAGTATTATTATGTTCTCACTTGTATTAGGTCTACCTAAATGCAAAAAAGAAATTCCAGACAGGACTCGAGCCTAGGAAAATTGGTTTTGAAAAATATGTAAAACATGGTTAGACTTGTCGTCAGGCTCATGGACAGGGTCCCATTTTTAAAAAAAGATGAAATTGCACAAGAATTTGGGCATCATACCGACCCATCATTTCGGTAGAGTTTCGAGTTATAACCGATAAACTAAATATGAGTGCCCTAGGATTGAGGACTATATGAGGGTATGTAGTTGTAGGGTTAATGGGAAGGGTCCCCCCCCCCCCCCCCCCCCTTGGCATGACTTCCACGATATACGTCATGCTTTTGAGGACAATAGGTACATGTGGACAAACCATTTAATATACCTGAGTGTACATGAGTGTACGTGAATTGCCTCACCATATACCTCGTGGGGATAGTACGTGTGAGAGAGAAATTAATATACTCGACGTATATGAATGATTTTCCTACGATATACCTCCCATCACTACTATGATCAAGTGATACGATACGAGGGGAACTGTTCGATATAAGTCGAAGGTACTTGGCCAATGGAAAGTGAGAGTCATATACCTTAGGCTAACTGTGATCTGTCGAACCAGCGCCCATCACGAAGTGACCCCCCCCCCCCAATCACGGGAGAAAATATAGTCAATAGGCATGCTCTTTGGTAATGTAGTGCGTAATATGCATGATTCTTAATTAGTATATTATGGAGAGAGTATATTTATTTGGCATGATGATCACTCTACTAATAGGAAAGAATGTACAAGTATAAAAAGTATGTCTAACATGGAGCATGGAGATTATACTAATCATGGATATGTGAGGGTGAGTGATGTGTGAATATCTATAACTGAGTTTGTGGTAGTGAACCTAAGCATGGATCAACTACAAGTGGTGTGTGATAAGTGTGAGTGAGCATGGATATATTCAAGTATGATAGGTGGAGGTGTGTGTTAATGACACATAAATATGGATATTTTAAATGGTGTGTGCAACATGTGAATATAAATGATCATATGTGCAAGTAGTGTGGAGTGTACATGGACAGTATCTACAAGTATGTGAGTGAGTAGTAATATAAGCATAAGGTATATATGTGCAAGAAATAATAGAGAAAATAGGTAACATACAAGTAGGTGCATACGCACACAAGCAGAAAATAATAACACCCATGCAAACAAAGTCTAGACCTCTTATGAAAATAGTCCCCAGCAGAGTCACCACTGTGGTGATCCCCGGATATCTCTCCTATCCTCGTGAGGGGGAAGAGGGGGAGAAAAAGGTCTCGCGCCCGCTTTCCCTAAGAGATTTTTGGTCATCTTCGGTGTTGGGTGAATGTAAAGATATGTAGTTGACAGCCTATTTTGCACAAAATAGGAAAAAGAATATGGCGTAGCCTCGAGAGAGAAGCATCAAAGACACACTAATGCTCAAGAAACCCATAGTTCGAAGGTTTGGGGGATAAATTACAGAATGGGAATGTATTAGGCCCCCACCCTTCCATTTCGGTCTCTCATGGGCGTGTGTTACTATGCTTCTTTATTTCTCCGTGAAATGTGTGTGCGTGTATATATATAAATGGAAATCGAAATCACCCGACTCATACCATAGAAAAGATAGAGTGAGGTCATCCATATGAATGTTCCCAAAATAACATTTAGAAAATACGATTTATACGTTTATCTAGATATTGATCGTTATAAGGAAACGATAATATATGTTGGGATAAAACGCCAATAAGGATCACCAATATAACGTATATTAACATAACGTGTAGATGAAAAGGTGATAACTGAGAAAATGAGAAAATTGGAAAATTGAGAAATTTGACTTGAGTCTCGGGTTTTAGCCCGAGATGCCTACGTAGCCTATAAGGCATCAAAGTCCATGTAGTTCGCATGCATCATAAGGGTGGGGTTTATTCCATAGATTCGAAAGGAAATTTATTATATGCGTGTGTGTAGAAAATGTATTTTAGTTTTGAGAAATCGTGATGGATAATCCTGTTGGAATTTATAAGTGTAACCCTCTTTTGTTTTTTTTTTGTTTTTTTATGGAAAATAAAGTTTGTGAAATATAGCTAATAAAGGGCGAAGTGTAAATGGGTATGAACTAAAATAAATAATAGATTATGAATTTATGTAATTAATGCAAAAATAAGGAATTTAAAGAGAGAGAGAGAGAGAGAGAGAGAGAGAGAGAGAGAGAGAGAGAGAGAGAGAGAGAGAGAGAGAGAGAGAGAGAGAGAGAGAAGCATTTTTGACCTTCTTTGGAGAATTAAAGCTTGATCTTGGTCCTTGATGAGTTCCCTTGAATGTTAAGATGAATGTTGGATGTGAGAGAATGAGATTTTTACTAAAATGGGTATGAAAAGGATGGGAATGAAAGATGGGAAGGAATTTCACATCACGAAACTTCGTTGATTGTAAGCGAATGCTGTTTAGATCACTAATATTGATGGATCTGAGGTGTGCTTTGGGAGTGAGGTCATTCCCTCTATTTATATGGTAAGGGGTTTCGATTGGCATAGACCTAGAATTCCCAATCAGTAGGTAATGCTAGATACACTGCCGATAGGTAGGAAAATGGACCCGCTAATTGCTTATCTCGCACAGAGTCGTCCAGAAAAATGGTCGTAGAATGAAATTCATTGATCCAAATTGTGCATGGGGAATACCTTTAGAAAGGTGATTCAGATAGATTCAAGAGTCCATAGGTATGCTCTTGAGTCCAGGAGTTAACTTTGGGTCAAACGGGGCTCGAAAGCGCTCGTCAGTCCTTTAGACGAGAGATCGTCGGACGGAAATGGATCGTTCGTCCGAACGGTAAGTTAGAATCATGCACGGGGTAGATCATTGGAAAGGTTATACGAGATACTTGACATTCTAAAGAGATTTTCTCAGTTAAGAAAGTTAATCGGGGTACAGAAGTGCCTGGTTCCCTTTCAAAGTAAAACGGTTTGTTCGTCTGTACTGTAAAGCTGATTCGCGAATAAGTGGACCATTAGAAAGGGTATTCAGTGCTCTTTGAAGATTCATTCAGTCTCATTTGAGCTGAATAGTTAACCTTTATCAAATAGAGTCTGGGAGCTCCCGGTGGCCTCTCGATCAATTTTTTATGGAAAACGGATTGTTCGTTCGAATGGTTATGTCGTTTGGCACATGGGGCAAACCATTGGAAAGGGGTTTTAGTGCCCTTTGAAGATTCAAAAATCTTTTGCTCTCACGATAAAGTTGATTGGGGTTAAATTGGGGCTCAGGAGTGCCCGGTGGCCTCCTGATCAATTTTGGGTGGTAAAATTCTATGTTCATCCGAATCGTTATGCCAATTTACGCACGGGATGGACCGTTGGAAATGAGATTCAGAGCCCTTAGAATATTTAAAGTGCTTTCACTCTGTTGATAGAGTTAATCGGAGTCAAACGGGGACCGGGAGCGCCTAATGGCCTCTAGATAGATACTCGGAGTATGACCTAGGGTTTGTAGTGAAATAGGGAGGTGCTAGGGAACTAAGGGGAGATTTAGGGGGTCCTGGAATATGGTATCTATAGGCTAATTTCTCTAGCCTCTGCTCCGCGGTGTGTTTTATTAGTGTAATAGATAGGCCTTTGTATTCCTTCTTCCTGTCTCACCACAGCCGAACTAACAGCAGATTCTAGTATGGATAGGTGGACCTATAGTATCTCCCCACGGATTAGTTTTGATAAGATAGGTTTTGCCCCCAAATATCACTTTAATCATAAGAACATAGTTTCACTCTCGTTGTTTCATTCAAAAGTTATTCTCAAGACTTTAACGAAAGGAAGACATTTATCAATAGCTCTAGAGAGGAACCTGTTGAGTATAGCCATGTGTCATGTCAATCTTTTCACTTCCTTATTTAATATCGGGCAATGCATGTTAATCAAGGCTTAAATCTTTTAGGTATTGTCCATAATCCGTATTTGATTGACAATAAAGCCTAAGAACATTCCTTATTTCACTCCGAACACGCACTTGGTTGGATTAAGTCTCATCTGATGCTTTTCCATGAAATCAAAAGTTTGTTGTAAGTCTTTCACGTGATCGGTCACCTTTTTACTCTTTGTGATCATTTCATCGACATATACTTCCATTTTCTTCCTAATCTAATCATAAAACACCTTGTTTACTCGCCTCTGGTAAGTTGCTGCAGCATTTTTAAGGCCAAAATGCATGACATTGTAGCAATAGGTGCCTCTACTGGTGATGAAGGATGTTTTCCCCTTAACTGCTGACTTCATTCTAATCTGATTGTATTTTGAATAAGCGTCCATGAAATTAAGAAGGTCATGACCCAAAGTGGCATAAATAAGCTGGTCGATTCTGGACAGGGGATATTGATCCTTGGGATAATCCTTGTTCAATTCAGTGAAGTCGATACAAATCTGCCACTTGTTGTTCTTCTTTCTCATCATTACCACATTGGAGATCCATTCAGGGTATTTGGCATCCTCTATGAAGCTAGCCTTTTTCAGCTTCTGAACCTTGTCCAAAACCGCCATGTTCTTCTCGGCATCAAAAACTCGTATTTTCTATTTAACTAGTTTTCCACATTCCACTATGCTTAATTCGTGACATATGAAATCTGGGTCGATTCTGGGAATGTCTTAAGGGCTTCGGGAAAACACATTCTTACATTTTCGGAGGAAGTCCAAAAAAACTTTTCTTCAACTCTGGGTCTAGTGATGACACAATCTAGATAGTCTTATTCGGGTGTTTGTCGTCAAGTACAATATTTTTTATCTTTTCAGCCAACTATTACTTAACCAACTTCTCCTTATTCCGTGGATCCATCGTTTCAATCTGGTAAGTAATGGTCAACGTTTTTTATTCTTCTTGGTCAATCGAAGTGTAGTAACACTGGTGGTCCCCTACTTGGTTCTCCTTAACCAAACCCACTCCTTAGTGGGTTGGAAACTTCAAGCACTAGTGAACTGTGGAAGGCACTTCTTCAAATTGATTCAATCCCACTCTACCCAGAATGATGTTGTATGCCGAAAGAATGTTTTTATCTAGGATAAAGAAATGCATAGTTTCCATTCGGCACATTGGCTAAGTTCTTACAATGATCTCTAACTCAAGATCACCCAAGGGGTACACCTTCTCACCCGAGAAATTCATCAGGGGGAAGTGATAGGTATTAGTTTGTGGTCTCAAAGATTCAATTATCAAAAGCAATTGTAGAACATAACATCTATAGAGCTACCATTATTGACGAGGATTCTAAACACTTTTCTTTCATGGACCATTATAGTGATGATTATAAGGTCTTTATGAGGGTATAAGACTCCAAGAAAATCATCTTTGGAAAATCCAACAATAAGACAATATTTGTTCACCTTTCTTGGTAGAGTATCCACATTGCATGTTAGATTTATATGGATGATATGAGCACAAGATTTTGCCTCATTTAAATAAGATTTCCTCTCGGCTAGTTTATGTCCACCTCTAGTATCTCCACTAACGATGAAATGGCATCCGATGGAGATCATCTTGAACTCATGGACTGGATCCTTTGGCTTCTTTGGAAGATTCGAGTCATCTTTTGAATCTTTATCTCGTCCCCTTTTATTCTCATCTTCCTTTTAATAAGGGAATTGTGATCATCTTCTGCCTTTATGCACGTCCAGATCTGCTCAGCCATCTCTATTGATGTATACCTCGATAATTTATCCTTTTTAATTAATATTTCAATCTCATTCTTGAGGAAAATGCAACTATATATGTTATGTTCGGGGTCCTTGTGAAATTCATAGTATTTTCTATTATCATGTTAATTTGCGGGTGCCTTGAGCTTCTCAGGCTACCTGAGGTCCTTGTTTCCTCTGATCTCCTCGAGGATGTGGTTGATACCAATGATCAAGGGGGTTTACTTGTTATACATTTTTAGCTTCTCGACTTTCTTATCTTTCTTCTAGTTACCCGTACTTGAAGTAGCTTTTAGATGATCCAATTCCTTAGCCACCATGGCTTCCTCGGTGTTCATGATCTTACCTGCTTTGGCCAAGAGTTCTGTAATAATTATGGGTGGCTCCTTGGACAGTGCCCAACATAGCTTTCCTGGTTGTAACCCCCTTATTAGTGTGATTATGGCAATTGTTTTGTTATAATCTACTACCTCAAGATTCTCACTATTAAATTGAATAATGAAATCATGCATAGTCTCATCGGCCTTCTACTTCACGTTAAGCAAATCGACAACTCTCTTGCTAGGCTTGGCCTTAAAACACAAATTGTTAACAAAAAGATCAGCTAATTATTGGAAATTAAAGATTTTCCCCCATGGAAAGTTTTTATACTAGGTTTAAGTTGAACCAATTATCGTACTAGAGAATGCTCGACGATACATTTTATTTGGGATAGAGTTATATCAACAGTGGCCTTGTATTACTCTACATGCAGATTAGGAAAGATTTTTTTATCATATCTCAGTGTAATGACCGGTACTCTGAATTTCGCTAGCATCGGGGTAACTAACTATTGTTTGGACAAAGGGGGCTCCCTTCATAAAGTCCCTATGTATGGGTTTTTTGGATCTAATCATCTCTCCCAAATGGTCCTCCAATCGTTGGATAGATCTCTTTCAGTGTTGATCCTCCTACTCAGCCTTTACTGTGATATATTTGACTGTTTGGCTTTCAGACGAGCTCTATTTCGGAGATTTCTACTCATCTTGGGTCAATCTTCTTATGATGCTTTTTGATTTTTTTGAGCGACGTGATCGCTTAGTAACTGATCAAGATGATTTTTCCTAACACACATTATGTTCTATAAGAGCTATCAACTAGTATCCCCTCATTTGATGCGGGCATCAACGATCAAAATACAATCATCTACTTAGCCTTTCTATCATGCTAGGACTTTCCTCAGAGGAGGATTGCTCATCATCATATTCGATTGACTTAAGGGAATAAGTGACCCAGGGCGGTAGAATATATCTTCTTGTGATCTAGAGTGTCTCAATGCACTTCTTCTATCATATGATCCTAGGTACAATCTCCTTGGGTTCTTTAAGGCTTACCACCTATATGCATGCTTCTTATCTCTATATGGGCTGAAGATAACATTTATCATTTTCCTTTCAATGCTCCAATTCTTATCGGAGTGGCAGGATCCATGGAAAGATTATTTAGACTAACCTGGAGTGTCTGTGTCAGCTACTTGATGCTCTCTTGCATAGCTTCCTAACCCTTCGCCAGACTCATCATAATTCTTTATAAAAAATACCGTGGGTATAGGGGACGAATATGATTATCTCTTTGCTAACCCTAAAGAGAGAAAGTGTAATCTAGAGCTTGTATGCATTCTGATTTCCTTAAGCAAATTATACAATCATCACTGCACTGTGGACGTAGGTACCTCTTTTGTATCGAACAACGTAAATCCCGTCTTCTCTATTTGATTCTCACCTCCATTCTCTCTTTCCATTTATTGTCTTAATAATAAATGGAAAGAGATAATGGAGGTGAGAAGCAAATAGAGAAAGTATTAAATTTTTCTTCTTGTTAATAAAATGTTTGAAAAGCATTTGGTCATATTTAAAGGGCTGGATAATCTTTGAGATACAAAACTACCCAAACAAATGGTTGTCCCCAAGCATTGGCCCAACTAGATTTTTACTATTTTAGAAAGGTCTAGCTTTAGCAAAGATATCTATAATAATTGGGGTAGCTTTTTAATTGCTTCGGATGTATTTTGTAGAACAAATCCCCCACACCTATAGAAGGTAAGTACATATGGGAATTATACTTGTCGTATTAATTTTTAAGGTAACTTGGTTTGGTTCTAGTTATCCTAATACCTATAAGGTGTGTGGTCAATCCTCTTATTTTCACAAGGTATTCATGTGTGACCGAAGAGGTTATTCTATGAATTTTGTTAAGCTATCAAGAGACACTTTAAACTTTTAGTCTAAAGGCTTCCACCTTTTTTGTTGGGATTAATCCTGCTTTGTATAATTGATGATGAACCATGTGGATGTTCACATCAAGTTTCCAACAAACTTTTAAAATACTCATCAGGTAAGTGTAATCTCTGAGGATTTTTTTTATTATTGTTCTTGGATTGCTGATTGGTTTATTTAACTAAGTTTTAGTTGTGTTTTGATTATAAGGGCCTTCCAAGGTAGCCTATGCCTGGTCTCGAAAGAGTTTAACCTGTGGGGATACACTCTCTGTTGGTCCCTCATCTATGGTGAAAAGGAAACTTGTCTTTTTAAAGGATAATGATGAGAGGAATATGGTGGATCCATATTGGGAAATAACTTATCCCCAACAAGAGCAGCAATTGGGCAAATAAGTGTAAATGATGAAAAATAAGAAGGGGAAGAGGAATAAGTTAAATAACCTTTTTTTAGGAACCCCAAAAATCCCATGACTTGTCATTTTGATCAATCCAAACGTAGATTTCTTTGCTCTTACCATTAATCCCCCATTGAATCAGCTATTCAAAGAACTTCAAAGGAGGAAAACTATAGCTAAAAGGCTCTTCTAAGTTATGGTAAATTATTATTCCCCAAGCTCTTGTTGTGACTGAAGGTATTCTTATTCCCTTCTGTTGTTTTAATAATGCTTTTTGTGGGTCAATAAATCACATCTTCTCTTTACTTTTTCAAGTCTTGAGCTCACAATTGTTGAGTATTCCACTTTTCTAAGGGATTATGCACCTCACATCACTCATTTAACTAGTTTAGAACATGTTGAGGTCATATTACTCTGTGTTGGGATCAAGATATTGCACCCCCTTATGCCAACTCGACTGCTAAGGAGGCAACACTAAACAATTCTTCCCATATCGAAGTAAGCATTTTTTAGACATATATTTCATCACTTGATTCACTATAAAATCATGTTCCTAATGCAAAAGTTTCTATACATAGCTTTAATTTTATGTCTTTGGAAGATTTAATCAATTTAAAAGAGAAATCATACCTTGTTCTCTCACAAGGTTCTTTTTCCAATGCATTATTAGACTCTCCAGTTGATGTGGCACATCGGTTAAATTCACTAATAGAGGCTCGAGTTTCCAAGACAATATTCCATTTGGAGCATTCTCAAGCTTTAGGCTTACTTTTAAATTTTTCAAGAGTCCCCTTGGACGTGTTGGATGACTTTATATTCTCCTTTAAGTTTAGGCATCTTGTGAGACTCTTTCCAAATACAGTTATGTGGAAGCTCAGACTAGACAAACCATAATACGATTTACTTCATCTTTGAAGTGTCATATATATTTAAACACTTAAGTTGAGAATGAAGAATCTCCCTTTGCAATAGAAGAAGCTAAATTTTCCTTTCATATGTTTGAAGCTTGTACCCTCCTTGTATCTTTTCAGTCTAAAATGAACCAAAAAGTAGTGTTGATTATAGAGAAGAAAGAACTGGAGGAAAATCTTGGCAGGGTGAATGTAGAATTGGACACTATTGAGGAAGAGGTTACTTATTTATTCTCAAGTTGAATTTCAAGGTGGTAGAGTTGAACGACCCTTCCTATAAGTAATCCTACTTTCATGATAGGCATCTTGGGATATTTGAATAGAAATCCTTGTATTAAACCTTTTGGACCATGTTTAGGTCCTCTATAATCCAATATTTTAGAAAAAAGTTAATGAAATGCTTTCATTTTTTACTATCCATTGATTGCCATACGTCCCATATTATTTGATATTATGTTATTAAAAATCAATAATTAATATTTTTCATGACAATATGACCATTTCGAGGTGGTAAGATCACCCTTTGAATTTATACATTTGAATGGTCCATCTTATTTCAGAGACCATTTCATTTATGTTGGATCTTTTGTCCCTGATTGTTTTCCAAAGCTAATACCCCTCAATAAAGGTCCTTTGCCTTGCTCTTATGTTATATATAACTATCAATTACATAATTCTTTTCGACTAAGATGTTATTGAATGATCTGACCCTAATGTTATCTATGTTCTTTGTTCCCATAGAGATATATTAGTCATATCCTTCAATTCTCAATCCATTTTGGTCCACAACCCTTAGTTAATTCAATGTGATCTCCGCAGGTAATATGGCACATTATAAGTAAAAATATTTTTTGCGACACCTTTTAGCAACATTAATATATTTTTGTCGCTGAAAGAGTACTTTTTGCAACATAAATTTAATTTTCACATTAAAATTATACATTCCCCCTCCCATTTGGAGAGATGAGTTTTCTCGACACTCTGAACATGCCACAAAAGATCAAAAATGTTTTTTCAACATGGAAACATGTCATGATAAAGGAGGAAGGTTGCATTAGGTAAATGACAGCCAGCGTAAAACTTTTTCAAATCATGATGAACATAATTCATATGATTATACGCGCTAATACTAGGGCATTACCCTTAAGAGATTCATTGCGCCTTCCACCGAGTGTCTCAAAAAATTCGCAAGGGGTGTTACACCTGCCACTGGGTGTCTCGAAAAATAGGCAATGAGAATCTCATTGGTACCTGAGTCTGATAACAAATAGGCAATGGTTCCTACAACAATCTGGGCATGTGAGGGTAAAGAAGCTATTCCAGGATAGTAAACTTAGATTAGCAACTTGAAACATAGGGACTATGATAGGGAAAGGGGTGGAGTTAGTGGATACCATGATAAGAAGAAAAGTTAACATAGCTGGTTTACAAGAAACTAAATAGGTCGGTGAGAAAGCTAGAGAAATAGAAAATATAGGGTTTTAATTATATTACACGAAAAAATGTAGAAATAGTAATGGAGTCAGAATAATAGTAGATAAGAACCTTAAGGGTGATATAATAATCATTATTAGGAAATGTGATAGACTTATACTTATAAAACTGATATTAGGTGAAAATAAAATTAATATTGTTAGTGCCTATGTATCCCAAGTAGAATTAGATAAGCACATTAAAGTACAATTTTACAAAGAAATGGATGAACTAATTCATGAGAACAAATGGATGAACTAATTTAAGATATACCCGTAGGTGAGAAAATCTATATAAGGGAAGATTTTAATGGCCATATAGGAGAAGATCATGTAAGATATGAGATATTTCATGGAGGATATGGTTTTGAAGATCGAATCAATGGTGGAGGGTCTATCTTAGATTTTATGATGGCTTATGATTTCGTAGTAGTAAATACATGTTTCAAAAAAAGAATTGAACACTTAATAACTTATAAAAGTGGAACGCATAAGAGCGAAATAAAAAATTTCATTACTAGGAAAGGATACCGATTAATATATAAAGACTGTAAGGTTATCTTGGGGGAGAATTTAACCTCACAACATAGGATAATGGTGTTGAATATATATATTAAGAATCAATCACGAGTGTAAAAAGAGAAGATTGACCCATGAACTAGGTGGTGGACTTAAAAAGAGAGAAACTATTTAAATAAGATATTAAATGAAGCGTCATGGAATACCGAAGAGGAGATCAATATGATGTGGGATAAGATGGCCTCATACATTAGGAGAATATCAAAAGAAATTCTTGGGGAATCAAAAGGCAGGGGGAATAATCTAAAGACACTTGGTGGTCAAATCAACAAGTACAAAATATAGTAAAAATCAAAAGGGAGTATTTTAAAACATGAAAAATAACTAGAAACGAAGAAAATTTTGAGAAATATAAAAGCACTAAAAAGAAAGTTAAAAAATAGTAAAAGATGTTAAGTCAAAGGTGTATAATGATCTGTTCACAACATTAAACGGGGAAAAAGTATTTATGAGATTGCAAAACTTGAGGACTGAAAAAAAATATTTTAATAAAGTAAAGTGTATTAACAGTGATGATTCGATAGTCCTAGTCAAGTACGATGATATTATGAAAAGATGGAAAAGTTACTTTGAGAGGTTATTGAATGGAGATAATGGGAATAGATTAGATATATATGAACTTATGGAGACTCGAGAAAATATATATTTTCGCAGAATTAGCAAAATGGAGATTAGGATTGGTGTAAAAAAGATGAAAATAGGGAGGGCTTTAGGAACAGATGGTATCCCTATTGAAGTTTAGAAGTGAGAAAGGAATGTCTTGGCTTACAAAATTATTTAATGGAATTATAATGACTAATAGGATGCCCGATGAATGGAGAAAGAGTGTTTTAATACCTATTTATAAAAATAAAGGGGATATACAAAGTTATTCAAATTATCATGGTATTAAGTTAATGATTCATGTAATGAAACATTAGGAGAGAGCTATTAAATATATATAGAGATTAAAAAAAACTGTATCTGAGAATTAATTTGGATTTATGCCTGGGAGGTCAATGGAATAATTTATTTATTAAGGAGATTAATGGAGAGGTATAGGGAGAAAAGAAAGGAACTCCTTATGATTTTTATATATTTAGAGAAGTCACATGATAGGATACCAAGAGATATAATATAGTGGGTCCTACATAAGAAAGAGTGACTCATATATATATATATATATAGAGAGAGAGAGAGAGATTGATTTAATCAAGGATATGTATGATGGAGCCATGACTATAGTGTATGCTATTTTCAGATGATATTGTCTTAATGGATGATACTAAAAGGGGGATTAATGCTAGATTGAAATTATGGAGAGAAACTCTACAAATAATTGGATTTAATATAAGCATGGCTAAAATATAATATGTGGAGTGAAATTTTAGTTAGAATCGGAGGACAAATGGGTATGTTGTGGAATTGAAGGTCAAGAGATACCTAGAAATGTTCATTTTTATTATTTAGGCTTAGCTATCTAAAAAGATGTAGATATTAGTAATGATGTTACTCATAGGATTAAATCGAGATGAGTTGTGTGATAGGGGTATACCTTTGAAGATAAATGGAGAAGTTATACCGACGTATTGTGTGATAGGGGTATACCTTTGAAGATAAAAGAGAAATTTTATTGGACGGACATTAGACCCGCCATGTTATATGGGACAGAATGTTGGGTAACCAGAAAATAAAATGTGTAGAAAATGAGTGTGGAAGATATGCAAGTGATAAGATGGATTTGTGGTAAAACTCGAAAGGATAAAATAAGAAATTAACAAATTCGTAAAATGGTAAAATTAGATCCTGTAGAAGATAAATTGAGAAAAAATCGACTTCAATGGTTTAGACACGTCAAGCATAGCCTAATGGATTCTCCCATAAGGAAGACTGGTTTAATTATTATTGATGGTAACGCTTGGGATATAGGTAGGCCTAAATTGACTTTTTGGGATATTATTAAAAAAAGACATGATATTATGTGATTTAACTGAACATATTGCACTGAAAAAAATGGAATGAACAAATAAGAGTCTTGTAACCGATCCCAAATAATTGGAAAAAGGCTTTGTTGATTTGATTTGAGAAACATTTCATGATCGAACAAGTTTACACTTAGCATTATGTTTTTATATCATGGTACACATTTTATAAAACAATATGGAGACATAAATGTAAAAATAAAAATTAGTGGTAAACTTATTTTCCTTTCCCTCAATTTTTCTTTCATTATTCCCACCTTTTAAATTCCCCCCCCCCCCAAAACCCTCATTATCAGAAGAAAAAAAACTTAAACATAAAATCCCTAATTTTCATTGTTTCTTTTTCCTCTCTCACTCTCCCTTCCCTCAAAGAGTTTGGAATTCGCTACACGCTTGATACTGGTTTCCTTGATATAAGTCTCTTTAATCTTAACTCTTGTTTCTTTATTTTTAGTTTATTGGAATGCGCCCTTTGATTTCCAAGCCCTAATCCTTTTGTTGTAATCATTGTGTAGGATCATAGATTTGGGCTTCAAATTTTATTGTCTTGAACCTGTTAGGTTAGTTTTTAGCTATTGGATAATATAAATTAGTATTTTCGTGTATATCTTGTGTTTGATTCGATCGAAAGTATGTTTTGAGGTTGATTAATTACTAGTTAAATTTTTTATTGTAACTTTTGGTATCTTATACTAATTTTGGTATCTTGTACTAATTTTCTCAAGATTTGATTTCAATTATTATGTGCATAGACATAAGTATTTATGTGTGTATGTTTCATTTTATTTTTTAGACTGATTAGTTAATAGTTACAGTTTTTATTGTAATGAAATCAAATTTCTCTTTATTATACTCATTTTCTCAAATTTGAGTTAAGATTTTCCAGACTTTGAGGCTTATTAGTTACTAGTTAAATTTTGTGTTAGCATTTTATTTGAGTTAATTTTCAGACTTAAAATTTCTTATCTGAAACTTCCTACGATAGATTCTAGTTGTTTTGAACATAAAAACAAATGTTTATGTGTGCATGTTATTTTTTATTTGATTTGGTGTATGTTTTTACTTTGATTTTGAGGTTAATTAGTTACTACTTACAATTTTCTGTTATAATGGTCGATGATTTGAAATTTATGTTTATTATATTATCTCTTTTATTAAATTTAAGGTAATGAGCCAGCACAGAAAAATTTCCGATTACAAATTACTATCTTGAACTTTTAGGTTGGATTTTATTTTATATTGGCATATAAACAAGCATTTACGTGTATATGTTGTGATTGATTTTATTTGAAGCATGTTTTAAGTTTGATGACGAGGTTGATTAATTACCAGTGCAATTTTGTGTTTGATTGAAATTTCTGTTTATTACACTTAAGCCCTTAATTTTGTATATATATCCCATAATTGTGTTAACGCTAGAACAGGTGCAATACGCTTCTTATGGCGCCTTTCTTGCTTTATAGATGGAGAGAGGCCTTTTTTCTTTAGGAACCAAATCTCTTTATGTTTTGAATACCGATTTATTTGATTTTTGTTTAAATTCTGATTCCGATAGTTATACTTAGCTTGATTGGGTGCATGATGCAATGAGTCTTGTGGTTTAAACTAACTATCGTATTTTGGATTTTGCTTTTCCTATGATTTGAACCATTTTCATCCTTTGAATTGACTCTTGGTTGTAATTGTATTTTTTTGGTTGCATAAATCGACTCTTAACCCAAAATTATTTTATAGTGTGTATAAATTTTATTATAATTTTATGAGTCATAGATGAAGAAAATGCGCCCAACGAACAAATGTTGGGTCAAACCTGGGTATATGAAGAAAATGTTATCATATGAGATGAAAAGAATAGAAACTATAGATAATAACCAATAGAGAATGAATGCTTTGAGGTTGCATAAATCTACCAAATTTTTAATGTCTTCAATTGAGAAGGTCACCAAAACAATGTTGCCTAATAAGAAAAGTAAAGTATGAGAGATGGAGATGATGAGGAGAATATGAGATGACCAAATGAATTTCTTCTAGGTAGTGAGGATAATAATTTTTGTAAACCTCTCCAAGATTCTCTCCAAGAAACGTACCAAGAACCTTTTTGGAATAGGGTGAACTCTCATTCCCCTAACAGCTCTAGTCGCCATTGCTAACATGGCTGCAATTCCTGTAAACACGCACATCCCTCCCAAACCACCTGATGAAAATTTCATCTGGAAAAAATCGTTTGCAAGTATTCTCATGAACAATACCATGAATGAGCCTTGTCTCAAAAATCCAGCCATGTACAAAGGAGAACCAACGATCCTATTCTCAGAAGATGATATATCCAAATTAGCTGCCCCTTTCCAACACACAATTATAGGCAAATTTTCGCATGGAAGGCCTTCAATTGAAATCATTAGGAAAACCTTTCAAACTTTTTCATTAAAGTCTTATTTTACAATTGGTCTGATCGACTCTAAGCACATTCTTATTCGTCTTCAATGTGAGGAGGACTACGTTCGTCTTTGGGTTAGAGATCAATGGTATATAGGGAAGTTCCCAATGCGCACTTTCAAATGGACATCTGATTTTCATCCAGAAGAAGAAAGCCCCATAGTTCCAGTTTGGGTGAATCTTCCAATTTATTTTTATGCCAAGTCCTCTCTATTCTCTATTGCCCAATTAATTGGGAAACCTTTGACTATGGATGCTTCAACTGCATCCTTATCTAGACCAAGCATTGCAAGAATATGTATTCAATTAAATCTTCTACAAGAAAGAGTTCATAGGATCTGGATTGGATGTGGGGATAAGGGCTTTTGGCAACAGGTAACATATGAGAACATTCCATCTTATTGTCAATATTGCAAGAAAAAGGGACATCAAGAATCTAAATTTCTGATCAAATTTCCTCCTACGAATACTTCTCAAAAACAAAAGGCAAAAGAAAATGTTAAGGCACCTGCTATTATACAAGATCTTGAAAAAGGGAACAAACAATTATCTCCTCCAACGAATGCTGCTGCTGGTAAACAAATTCAAGAAACAGGTCAAAAGAATCATATTCTGCCTCAGGGTCAAGATATTCATCTTAACACAGGGCCTTTTATGTCTCAACTCATCCCAAGTTCTTCAGGTATAAAGAAACAGCAGTTAGAGGGCAACATAGAGGTGTTATAAGATAATAACTCTGTGACTGATTCAGAAGATATCGCGACAGACCTTGTTAAATGTGCTACAGATATGGTTGAAAATTAAAATCACAAAATTCAAGAAGATCCTCAATTGCACCTAAATAAAATACATCATGGTCACTATAATTCAGTAGAAACATTGAAAGTGGATCAATTCCACCTCTCCCCAAAAGGTTCTGTACTGCCTAAATATGATAATTCGTGCAAAAATTCTAGAAATTATCACTCAGATCAAGAGGACAGAAAATATTCAGCTCCTATGGTTGAAGATCTACAAAACTTTTCCTCTTGGTTTGATGTCAAATGGAACAAATATCAGAAACATTGAGTTGCAGCATCAAAGAAAGATAGAAGATCAGTTCCTCCTAATTCTGAAGCAGAAACAGCTATTTACTCAGGTATGATTTCTAAAAAAACTCCTATAGACCCTCTTTACAGAAGATTTACTAGGTCTTTAGGCCAATCTAAAAATATTATATCTAATCATACAAATAAATGATGAACTTTATATGCTGGAATGTTAGGGGGTAGGTAATTCAGCAACTAATAGAAGATTAAAAAGACTGATAAAACTTTATAATCTCCCTGCTATTACTTTACTTGAGCCTAAAGTTGATTCTGCTAAAATTCCTATATACAAACTTAAGTGGAATTTCCCAAACAGTTATAGTAACTTATCCAACAAAATTTGGTTTCTTTGGTCAAATGATCTGGATGTCCTAGTCAAGTTTGATTCTGATCAACTTTTGGGCCTAGAAATTTACATTAAATGTTTGAATGTTACTATTCATCTTGCTATTGTTTATGCCAAATGCACTCCTATTGAAAGAATTAGTCTTTGGAATGATATAGGGTCTGTCACTAGTAATTCTAACATAGAGTCTTGGCTTGTCATTGGTGATTTTAACATTGTTAAAGAAGAAACTGAAAAATTAGGAGGTAATCCCATAGATTTTCATGCTACTGAGGACTTTAAGGATATGATAAATGCTTGTTCCTTAATAGACTTAGGCTACATTGGTTCCAGGTTCACCTGGACTAATCACAGAATTGTTGGTACTATATTTTGTAGACTTGACAGGGGTCTTGTTAATCATAACTGGATTTTGAAGTTCCCTCAAACGAGTATAACTCATCTTCATAAAACTTGCTCTGATCATAGTCCTTTACTTTTATCTATCAAAAGCAATTTTGATAACTTTCCTAAACCTTTTAAGTTCCAAGCTATGTGGTGTATTAAGTCAAACGTCCATGAGATTATTGAAGAATCTTGGTCTGATGAAGTCCAAGCTCCTCCTTTAGTTAAAGTTGCTTTAAAGTTAAAGAAACTTAAAGTAAAATTAAAAACTTGGAACAAATGTACCTTCAAAAATGTTTTCCAATCTGTTAAAGACCTTGAAGACTTAATATTAATTAAGGAGCAAGAGTTTGAAAATAATCCTTGTGATTCTTCGAGATCCAATTTATCTAAAGCTAGAGCTGAGTTAAATGTAGCTTTACAGAGAGAGGAAAGTTTCTGGAAACAAAAAAGTCACATAGAATGGCTTAAATCTGGTGTTAAAAATACAAAATTCTTTCATGCTTCAGTTAAAGCTAGGCAAAGGAGATTAATTATCTCTAGAATTAAAAATAATCAAAACTATTGGGAAGAATCTATAGAAGAAATTGAACAAATATTTCTTAATCATTTTAAAGAAACTTGATCTGCTGAATATTTATCTCTTGACTCTTCTTTTATAGAAGTTATTAGAAATGATATAGATGACTCCATGAATAACTAGCTTACTGAATACCCCTCTAAAGAAGAAATTTTTAAAGCTATCTCCAACATGGATCATTCCAGCTCTCCGGGTCCTGATGGTTTTGGAGGGATATTTTATTTAAAGTTTTGGCATATTATAAAAAATGATTTGACTAAAGCTATTCATTCTTTCTTTGCTGGTGCTGATCTTCCTAAAAGTTGGACAGCTACTTCTATTGCTCTTATTCCTAAAATTTCGAATCCTTCTACATGTTCCCAATTTAGACCTATAAGTCTGTGCAATTTCTCTAACAAAATAATCTCTAAAATTTTAAATGATAGATTGTCTCTTATCCTTCCTTCTATCATTTCTCAAAACCAAAGTGGTTTTGTTAAAAATAGAAGTATTCAAGAAAATATCCTTCTGGCTCAAGAAATGGTTCAATACATTAGTAAGAAATCTTTTGGTAGTAATGTGATCATTAAATTAGACATGGAAAAGGCTTATGATAGAGTATATTGGCCTTATCTTTGTGAAGTTCTCAGAAAATTTGGTTTTTGTGAAGTTTTTATTGACTTAATTTGGAGGCTTATATCTAATAATTGGTTTTCTATAATGTTGAATGGTAAAAGCATTAGTTTCTTTCATTCTTTAAGGGGATTAAGACAAGGAGACCCTTTGTCTCCTAGTCTATTCATTATAGCTGCTGAAGTTTTAAGTAGAAATATTGACAAAATATTTTCTCTTAGGAAAGAAATTCCTTATGTTCATCCATCTAAAAGTCAACTTATATCTCATTTAGGATATGCTGATGATTTGATTGTTTTTATAAATGGTGGTAAACGTAGCATTAAGGTCCTTATTGATCTCTTAAAGAAATATGAAGCTACCTCGGGTCAGAAAGTGAATTTTTCGAAAAGCTACCTTTATTCGGATAAAAAGTTATCTCATCAAATAAGAAACGCTATTGAATCTATTTCTGGATTGGCTTACAAACAATTTCCAATGAAATATCTTGGATGTCCTTTGTTTAAAGGGAAAGCTAGAGCTATTCATTTCTCTGATCTAATTACTAAAATTAGGGATAGACTCCTCAATTGGTCTTCTAAATTAATCTCTCAAGCTGGTAGAGCTACTCTTATTAGATTTGTGTTACAATCTATTCCTGTTTATACTATTGCTGTTTTAAACCCTCCTAAAATCGTTGTTAAATGACTTCATAGTATATTTAGTAAATTCTATTGGGGTGGTACATCCAAAGAGAAACAATTTCAATGGACCAAATGGAATGACTTATGTTATCCATTTGAAGAGGGAGGTCTTAACTTTAGGAAAATTAAAGATATTGTTTCTGCTTCTAGCATGAAATTATATTGGAAATACAAATTTGAAAATGGCATTTGGTCTAGCTTTATTAGAAATAAATATAAAAATGGTCTTAGATTAAATCAAGTATTGTATTCTATGAAAAGGATAGTCTCCATTAAAGATTTATCTGACTCATACATTAATGAAGATAAAGCTATATGGATGGCCTCTATTAATGGTGAGTTTTCCATCAAATCTGCATACAATATTTGTAGACAAAGTAGGCCTTTATCCATATCTTGGAAAATAAATTGGATAAAAGATTGCCCCATGAAATTATCAAACTATACCTGGAAGTTATTAAACAACTCTGTCCCTTTTGAGTCAGAAATTCAAAAAGTTGGTGTGAGACTAGCATCTATTTGTAGATTTTGTAAGAATGCTGAGGATAGCCCTCACCATGTCCTTATTGAATGTCCTATTACTTTTGAGGTGTGGAATTTATTTGCATCTATGTTTGGTTTGTCCATTGAATTTTCATCTTGCAGGACTATCCTTTTCTCTTGGTGGCTACAATGTCCTAAAAGGGATTATAAAATTTTTCTCTTTAAGGTTATCCCTAAAGTGATCTTCTGGGAAATATGGAAAGCTAGAAATAAAAACCTTTTTGAAAATTGTCAAACTTCTGCGAATTACATTATCAAAAAAGTTATCCTTTTGTCTACAAATATTTTAGAATATTGCAAGTTTTACAACAAAATTTCTCCTAAAGATGATTTTATTGCCAGAACTTTTAATATCAATATTTTCCCGAAGAAGATTATCTTTATCAAGTGTCTTTGGAACAAACCTTCTATTGGTATTTTTAAACTTAACATTGATGGTGCTTCTAAGAACAATCCTAGCTCTAGTGGCATTGGTGGTGTCATAAGGTATTCTCAAGGTAAATTTATTGCTGTTTTTTCTAAATCAATTGGCATTCAATCATCCTTTAATGCTGAGGCTATGACCCTTCAAGAAGGGATTAAATTGCTTTCTTCCTTAAATATTTCTAATTTTTGCATTGAATCTGATTGTAAAACATTAGTTGATATTGTCTTAAAGATAGAAAAACCACCTTGGACTTCTCAAGATATTTTTGATAATATCACTTATCCAACGAACTTTAAAATCATCCACACTTGGAGGGAAAATAATGCAGTAGCAGATTTTTTAGCTTCAAGAGCCTCGGTATCTCAAATGGATGATTATTTCTGGAGTTTCAATTCTCTTACAACATTGGCTAAAGGTTATCTCAATATGGATAGACAAAATCTTCCTAATATTAGAACAATCATAAAGAAAATGTAATGGGGATGAGATAAATCCCCAAATTTATACTTTCTTTAACTCTCTCATTGTACTGGGGATTAACCCCTATATTTTTGTTGTAAGTTCTCTTTCCTTGTAATGGGGATATTTTATAAATCCCCGAGTTTCTTTTCTCTCATTCTAGAGTAATGGACCCATCCTCTAGATCTATTTTTGCTTGGGTTTGTAAGCTTCGGAGAGGCTTTTTCTCCTTTATGGTATAAATAAAATGGGTGGGGGTACCGTCCCTCTTTGGCAAAAAAAAAAGATGATGAGGAGTATACACTGCTGGAGGGTGAGGGATGTCTGTGTTCATTCAGTGGTCATGATGGTAATGATGGTTATGAGTCTTCTAGTCTCTAATGGAAAAGGTAATATATGAAATGTCTTTTTGCTATGTAGTTTTTCAGTTACATATTTATCTAATAGCATAGTTAAAATTCCCACCTTATTGTATCTTAATATAATTTACATCAACACTCTTCTTGCTATGTATATATAGGTCACATACATAGGTCCCACTCAAAAATTACCTCGTATTGTAGGCACATCTGAACAGGAAGTGATTGCAGTCAATCTCGCTAATTCAATAAGAGGGAAAGAAAAAGTAATTTATGTGATGCCTTAATATATTGTTCAGTAATTTATCATTTTATTTCTTTATCATTTTATCTATTTTTCTACCATTTTATTTAAGTTTCTCCATTTCACTCATGTCTTAATATTATGTTACATGTCCGCTCTTGTATTTTTTATTTTCAGGTCACACACATGGGTTCCACTTGCAAATCATCTCGTATACCTCGTATTGTTGTGACACTTGTAGAGGAGGCAATCATAAACGAGGAGCCTAACTCAGAGGGAGGGTCATTTGACATTCAAATTGATATGTCCAATAATGGAGGTAATTATAGCATTACATTACCATTTATTGTAGTTTAGTAGTTGACATTTCTATATTCAAATATCTGTCGACCTCATTTTATATTGAATAAATACATCAATTATTTAATTTCAATTTCAGAGTTTCTTTATTTATGTAAAGTTACACTTTTATGATTACTTTATGACATGAATCCTACTTAATTTTTCCTTGATTCAGTTTGGGAAGTCTGTTGAGTCTTAAATTCAGTTTGCCAGTGTTGGTTTCTCAGTGTATATAATGATGAAAACTATTACATAATAGTAGATATAATCTATTCATGTCGATAATTTCTTTCTTTAAAATACAAATAGATTTTTAAATTCAAAATCTCTCATTTCAGGATGTATTGGTGTTAACCAAATTTGGATCTTTAATCATCAAATATATCCTAATAAAAAATGTATGTATTCCACATTTAATGCCAAATATAAAGTTATAATTCTAATCAAGAGTTTGGATTCCTGAATTCGCATAATATACATGATACCTAGATCATATACTGCATAAATTGATCAAGAGCTTTAATTCCTAAATCTGCATACATATGAACTTGATTCCTAAATCAACATATAACATCACATAACTAAAAAAATAACATATATGTACACTTCTCATACATGTATGTACATACCCCTGTTTCCCAAATTTGCATACCTCTATTTCTTGAGATAATATGTTGTATACATATATGTATGTACATTTTTCACCATTAATGAAATCATATTGTAAGCATAAATAGAGGTAAGTGATCGAGATAAACTTTTAGTTATTGAATCAAACAATGGATTGAGATCAAACCTATAAAGGTTTGTGGATTTTTCTAATTTGGGTTTTACCGATGTCTTTAGATTTTGTTATTTGTGATGGTGAAGAAAGGTTGAGGGAGAATACTTATTAAGAACATCTTAGTAAGGGGAGCTAATGGTTTCGTATATAGGAAGATTGTAGTAATTCGCGAGGTTCAAGATATAAATAAATTATTCTTACAAAACAATAGTGATGGGTATTTGTAGTGGTTCTAATAAGCTTTGGTCTTTAACATTATACCCATGCTCATCATCAGAAACTAATAGTAGCTTAATTGTCATGCTATGGTGATTTTTTTTATGGAAGAGTAGAGGCATGAGAGGATACAAATAACTCTCTCTCTCTCTCTCTCTCTACTTGAATTTGTATTGGACATTAGAAAAGATATTTATGTTTGAAAGAATCTCTAGTAGAATCACCTTAATGGTTACTAATCATAATTTCTTTAATAGCTTAAGTCTTGGGAGGAATGTGCTTGGATGATCCTTTGTTTTGCTAAGAATTTGTCATTAATATTTAACAAAATCCCCTCACCTTCATTGGATGATTCGATATGTACCATTAGGTACATCCATATTCTACAAATGTCTTCTTCAGAGTTTCTAATGTAGCATCCATTATTGTGAGATTTTTTTGTTGTTTGTATACTTCCTCTTTTTTCTTCTTTATTAGTCGACGGTTGGTCCACTTCCTTGATGTACCTTTCTCTTTTTTAGCCCCCTCCACCACACACACACAAACACACACACACACACACACACACACACACACACATATATATATATATATATATATATATATATATATATATATATATATATATATTTGTGCTTCTATTAAAAAACATATTTTGTTTACTGATCTATGGATTATATAGATAAAGTCATTTATAAACCTGACTAGACACAACTTCAATCTTCAAAATTATTTTTAATCTAAAATCATAGATGGTTTTCTATTAGAAGTTATTGAACAATGAAATTGAAATTCAATCATGGGGTGATCAAATACATAATGCATTAAGGCGTTTAATGTGTTTCTATGACCATATATATGTGTATCCATTGTCATGACAACTAGAGAACACTGGGAGGATATTTCCTGTAGTCAAACTATTAGTGCACCTGATTACAGGAAATATCTGAGAATGTGATTTTCTCTACACATATACTTTGTGTAGTTATACAAATATGAAAATGAAACTAAGATATACAAAAAAATTAATTAATCAATATTATCGGACAACGTTAAAACTAATATAGTGTAGAGATATTATATGCATATGCAAGTGGTGGAGTGCTCCACTTTCAAATTTAGATGTTTCACTTTATCTTTGGGACATTGGATGTTACAATTAGAGGAACTCCAAAAAAATTGAAGTGTGTTGATGCTCCTCTTTCTAAAAGGGTATAAAAGCTACTCGTACTCCAACTGTTTTTGGTGATAAATATTCTTACTTCAACTATTAATCAAGGGCAAGAAATTTTTTTTAGTTGTTGTGTTTTTATTTGACATCTGTGTAATTATCCTACTTTGTATCTCAACCACCTATATCTATCTTTCGTTATCCCTCAAAACCTCATTAATCAGAGTATATTACCCTTCTATTGGTCCACATTTTTCACATTAAGTATGTATTAGATCATGTTTGAGTTTGTATTAGAACATGCTTGTAGTGTGTCAAATGTTTGGTTCATTTTCATTAATGTGTTCTCCCAATAGAAACATGGCTGCTACATTTTGATTTGGTAAGTAAATATAATATGTTTTGCATCTTTGACTACGAACTACAAATAACCTTCAGACTTGGTCTAGTGGTAGCGCACTAGTACTAAAGCTCCAGGCTTGACTGGGTTTGCTCCCCAGTTCGAGTCTCGGCAGCTGCAAACAATCTGGAGACCAGCGGCTGGCCACTGATCCGCGAGTGGGGATTAGTCGAGGTGCGCGTAAAGCTGGCCCGAACACCTCATGGTACCTCTAAAAATGGGGGAAGAAACCAAAAAAGACTACGAACTACAAATGAGGCAAGACACTAGGAAAGGTCATAACGAAAATTGTACAAAAAAGTGACGAGCTCTGAGTGCAATTCTCGATGAGCTAAGGGTCACCAGTGGGTAAAAGTGCTCCTTCTCTTGCGCAAAAAATTGCAGCAAAAATTAGGAATGTTGTAGTCTTCCAAGGCATTAAGTAGTGGGACCAAATTAATCCCTCAGCAAAACTGACAATAATACAGAGAGTCGGGTTCATCAAATTATAACTTAAATTCATTACTCAAGAAAAATATCAATAATTATTTTTGAATTTGTCCTTATAGGATAAATTCGACATTGAGGGTTGTGGTGATGATGAGATGGTGGAGAGGGCCATCAATAAAAAAAATGAGTGAAGTTACATAGATTGGAAGAGTCATATGTATGCATACTATCAACTATTGTTAGAGAATGATGTTAACCCCAGAATCATGCCATATGAAGAGACATTTTATGATGTCACAACATGGATTTTTTTGCACTTCCTATTTTATCCTTAAAAATTTTGGATTCTCCCTCTTTTCTTTCTCATTAATTAATTCCTCCCCTTTCACTTTAATTCAAACATAATGACTATTTTGGTGAATTTATTTTCTTTGTACTCTCTCACTTCAGCAATCTTTCACAACGGTATACCTGTTTCGTATCTCCCTTTAAAATTTATCTCAAAATGGGAACTCCAGATCACAAACTCGAAACCCTCTCCTTCTCAAATTCAAAACCCCATTATCTCTCACTTCTCCATTTTACAGGTATTATCTCTCTTTACTATAAAAGTTATGCCTATTTCTATATACTCCATTGATTTTGAGATATTTGAGATTTTAATTTGTTTGACTATTTGTTTTGGTCATACCGATCTGATACACACGAAATCAAACGCACCAATCTCAAATCAATCGAAATCCAATGCATACACACATAAAATCACTACCTATGACTCACCATTCTCAAATCAATCTAGAGTCAAAACAGGTATATGAGCATTTTTTCATGAAACTATACATACACAAAATCCATGCACATTCTCAAATCAATCGAAATCAAACGCACTGATCTGTTCACACCATCGAAAAAATTTGTTGCTTAAATACACAACCCCTGAAGTCACATGATAAGTTGGGTCTCTTCCCTAATTTTGAGATTTTAAACCCTCCACATCTTTATCTCAGGTAACTATCGTGTTACCCTCCAAACCATCCATGTCACTCCCTAAGTCGTTACTGAGATATTCAAAAATGTTGTTAATGTTGACCGGGATTTTTGAGTGAGGTCGAATTTGTTGTTGCCACACATTTGATGGGATGAGAAACTATTAGTCCAGTTTTTAATGAACTACTGACTAAGATACCCTTGATTTTTGTTATTTTCAAGAGTCTGATGTTCACTGGATTGTTTCTCTACTTTGGAAACAACGTTTTGTGTGCGTGTTGGATCAATGGTACTTTTAATTGATCTTTTAACTTCATTACCAAAAACTAACAGCTATAAGAAACATAATCATGAAATGGTTTGGATCTTACTATAGATGATAATCTCTATGTATTGTCTAATTTATAAAATGATTATTAATCTTATAAATTAGATAGTATTTCTATAAATTAGATAATATATTAAGATCTATTAATTAAACAGTGTATTAAGATCTATATTTTTTGGTACTTTTTGGGATTTTTGAAATGTCAAATTTGGGTTCCAAGGTTAGGTCTCTCTTCTTTTTATGGGTATAGATACATTAATAATTCCGGGTAGATACATTAAAACTTTGGGGGTATGGTTCAATTTTTTCATGTTTATTATGTATATGTTGTTACTTTATGGAACTTGAGATTGTATTTTAGTTGTTTACATATTTGAATGAATATGAGATATGAAGCTAATGCTGGTGAAGGTCTCAGTCAAGAATCATATAAATACATGGCTCAAACCTTAGTAAGTTGAATGAATCCAAACTTTTACATTTTCATATATTTGTTTGACATTATATTCAAGTTAGATTTAAAATACATGCTTATTATTTTCAATTTGTTAATATCATGGATATTTAGTATTTATAATGGGAGAGACATCTAGGATGACAGTAGGAGATTCTCGATGCATATTGGATATAAAAGGTGGTGGAGTTTCTTTCTTGACAGTTGATCATAGGTTGGAAAAAGAATAAATAAGAGAGAGAACGTGCCACTTGAAGCGGTAGTGAATTAGTTACATGTATGGTTGTTGATCCAAATTTAATGATTTTTCAACCTATTCTATTAGTTAGTTTCATATTTTATCTTTGATTGGTTGGTTTTTTGTTTCTACAACTCATAATGTTATGCTTTTGCTTTTATATTAGGTATGGGGGTTTAATCTTTTAGGTCTTTTTTACTGTTTTTCATATCTACAGTTTTTATTGGTTAAAAAAATATTTCCTAGTCTAATTCATTAGGGTGAATAATAATGTCTTTTTACCAAAATCAAGTTACTTGGGTTCTTATATATCCTGACATGGTTATAGCCATGCCAAAATTTCCATAACCAAGTTTAATCTGTATTTGTTTAGTCACAGATACAAAGTTTGTTTGGAATTGTATATTTGATATGAACTGATAAGCATATCTTTTTATCCTTTAAAGTAAGGTGATTTTTATGTTTATAATTTTGATGGTCTTACGACGTATGTCATAATTTTATTTTATTTTGTCTCACCAATTATTATAGGTGTGGAAGAATTATGGAGAGCTTAAATTATCAAGATTTGGTAAACAAGGATCACACGAAATTGGTAACTGAGGAACCAAACAACTACGTGTCGATTTAGTGGATCATCGATTCTCTACTGATAAGATTTAAGACTTCACAAATTGTCCCTTCCTTATTTTTGGCTATGTGTTACATTTGAATTTATTTTCCAATGCTTCAATTGGTTTTGAATTTGGATGCTATGTCATTTTTATTATTTTGTACATAGTAAGGTATTGCAAATGGGTAAAATACCAAACTACAAATTTTTGTTGCTTTTTGTATTTAAAGTCATCTGTCTTTACCTTTCTTTTTTATAGCATTCAAAATCCCATATAATTTTTGGGATTGAGAAGGTATATAATAAGTTCATATCTAAACTTTGTGATGTGTTGTAACACGATGAAAAGTCCTATATTATGTTGTGGACTATTTTTATTTTTAAATAGGGTGTATAGTCCTAAAATAAAGGAAATTTTACTCAAACTTTATAAATAACTTTCACATATGTGTTGTAGAAAAAGCATTCACTGATATTGCTTATACTTTCAATATTTTCGAAAAATTTTGGCGTGCCTTCATGACCGTAATTTTTTTAATTATTCGCTAATTGGTCTAATCACGTGCAATCATGTCATGTTGGTTCGGATCAAATCATGTCCAGTCAAATCATCTTATTGTGTCCCATTATGTTTTTAACATGTCGTGTTCAGGTTAAAGAAAAAAATACGCTATCGTGTTGTGTCATGTTCGGGTTGTTGGATTCTTATCGCGTCATATAGGGTCATCTGAAAACATGATCCGTTGAACCATTTTGCCAGCCATAATATAAACACATGAAAATATGTCAAAATTTTTAAAATTGTTTACAATTATGTTTTTTTGACTTCATTATACAAGACTAAAAAATTACCCAATTTTTCTGAAGTAATAGGTTTGTACCATATGTTATTTCAAAAATTGTTTATCTGTTGCGAACTAAATATGACTTATGGTCCTATCAACAACGTACAATTTTGAAAATTAGCGTCCTGCCTTTAGGCACGGGAATACCCTAGTGTGTGTGTGTGTGTGTGTGTGTGTATATATATATATATATATATATATATATATATATGTGTGTGCATGTGTGTGTGTGTGTGTGTGTGTGTGTGTGTGTGTTTCTAGAAAAACAAATTTGCTTACTAGTATATGGTTTATATAGATAAAGTCATTTATATATCTGGCTAGACACAACTTGAATATCCAAAATTATTTTTAATCTAAAATCATATATGGTTTTCAATTGGAAGTTATTGAACAATGATAATGGAATTCAATCCTAGGATGACCTTAATAAAGAATGCATTAAGGCGTTTATTGTGTTCTTATGACCATATATAAGTATGCATTGTCGTGACACCTAGAAAAGACTGGGAGGAGATTTCCTGCCGTCAAATGATTAGTGCACCTGATTGTAGGAAATATCTGAGAATGTGATTTTATCTACACATATACTTCATGTAGTTATACAAATATGAAAAGGTAACTAAATTGTACAAATAAATGAATTAATCGATATTATCAAACAACGTTAACACTAATATAGTGTAGAGATATTATATTTATATACAAGTGGTGGAGTGTTCCACTTTCAACTTTGGATGTTTTAATTTTTCTTTGGAACACTCGATGTTACATTTAGAGGAAATCCACACAAAAAATTGAAGTGTGTTGATGCTCCTCTTTTTAAAAGGGTCTAAAAGCTACTTGTACTCCAACTATTTTTTGGTGATAAATACTCTTATTGCAACTCTTAATCAAGGGCAAGAAAATACTTTTAGTTGTTATGTTTTTATTTGACATTTGTGTAATTATCCTACTTTGTATCTCAACCACATATATCTATCTTTATTTAGCCCTCTAAACCTCACATAATCAATGTACATTAATCTTCTCTTGGTCCACATTTTTCACATTGAGTATGTATTAGATCATGGTTAAGTTTGTTCTCCCATCACAAACGTTGTTGCTACATTTTGATTTGGTTGGTAAATATAATATTTTTTGCATCTTTGACTATGAACCATAAACATGGCAAGAGACTGGGAAAGAGGATAAAGAAAATTGTATGAAAAGGTGATGAGCTCCGAGTGCCATTATCGACGAGATAATGGGTACCAGTGGGTAAAAGTGCTCCTTCTCTTCCTCAAAAAATTGAAGGAAAAATTAGGAATGCTGAACTATCAAAGGCATTAAGTATTGGGACCAAATTATTCCCTCAACAAAAGTGACAATAATACAGAGAGTCAGGTGAATCTAGTTATTATAACTTAAATTCATTCCTCAATAAATATATAAATAATTATTTTAGAATTTGTCGTTATAGGATAAATTTGACATTGAGGGCTATGATGACGACGAGATGGTGAAAAGGGCCATTAATAAAAAAATCGGTGAAGATACACAGATTGGAGGAGGAGTATGTATGAATACTATCAACTGTTGTTGGAGAATGATGTCGACTCCAGAATCATGCCATATGAAGAGGTTAATAAGAACGATTTGGAGTATATGATTGATGAGGCGTTGATGGGTGAGACTTTCTTTATAACCTCTATACGTTTTAAATAACCTTGCTAAACTAGAGGAAAACAATATATGTACATAAATTAGTTTTGGTATTTATATAATTGACCGAATCAAAATAAATATTCGTGTTCATAATTTCCATGGAATCACGCTTGCAGGTCAATTGCAACAGCAATGACCACGAAGTGACACATTTTAAATATATACCATTATTTATTCATTTGTTATATTTCTTACTTGTAATTTGTTAAACTAGGCGGTGATACCTCATATTGTGGAATTCTTTAAGGAATCCCATTGGAGTAAGAAAAAGAATTATTGGATGAATGAGAAGTGTAAGGCGAAACATGTAAGTGTACTACATTCATTAGTGTTAAATGGTTATAGTTAACTTTTCAATCTAACTAATTATTTTAGTTTCTTAAAAATTACAGGAGGAGTTTTAGAGTTTGGAAAAATATGTTAACAACCATATGCACCTCATATATCACAAGAGGAGATGTCAATAGAAGTTCTTGGTAAGAAGTCAAGCTATCCAAGAGGTTTCGGGTCAGTCGAATTCCCTCTTACTCTTGTTTCGCCATTACATAGTCACATGCACAACAACGACAAATTCCGGAACAATGACAACAAATTGAAACTCAAAATAAAAAAAATCAAAGATTTCTAGACTTACACAATGTATTTACTGTAAAAATATGGGATAGTTAAGAAACATGGTGGTGGGGAGATCTCAAGCCATCATATTACCTCTCAATCTATATGTACACATAATGAACTATTTTAATTGTAAAATATTACATCATAAATTAAGGCATGGTTGTGGTAGTAATTGTTTTTATCACAAAAGAGAAAAGGCACCAGACATTTACTCACAGACCCATTTTTGGTTCTGTTTTCTTAATTTCTTCTTGTTCTTTTATTTAAAAAAAATAATTTATGCATTGCAACATATATTGTGAGGTTGTTGAGGTTTTTGAATACAGAAGCACATCACACATGCAATTTTAAAAGAACCAGAAAGTAGTTTAGAGGGTGATTGAGGTTAAAATGAAAACAATTATAGAGAGTAGGGCTTCCGGAAATATGAAAAAAGGGAGGGGGTTGCCATAATATAAAAAGGGGAGGGGTTTCTACGATAAAAAAAGGAGGGGGTGGACTACCAAAAATACAAAAAAGAAGGGGAGGGTCTGTGACACCCCGCCTAATTAAACCTTGGGTGATCAAGCCTTATTTTAATATAAACAGGTTTCTTAATGGTTCATTCTTAGCATCACTGTCGAACGCCTTTTAAAATTACTAACCACCTAAATGAAATTAAAACGGGTGCCAAATTTTATCTTTCTTAAACAATAAATAATCCAAACCACTAATTACCAAAACTAGATATGAAAGCTCAGTACATAAAATAATCTGAAAGCAAATAAAGTCTTGCCGTAAACCACGGCCCAAAAAGACAACTACAATTCCATAACTAGAATAAACTGTGATAGTGAAGGTGGAACGACATGTTCCAACTAGAAATAATAAAACTGAGATCCTGCACTAGAAATGAAAAAAGAGGAAGCGTCTAAACAATCCGTGCAACCTCCACACTGGCTGCAGCTCCCAAATCTCTGACATGGAATCAAGCTGGGTTTCCTTGTGGCTGGGCACCTAAAAGGTTTTTAAAATTTTACATAGCAAGAGTTAGTACTCAAAACATTTGAAAATATTTTACAAGCAGTTATCACAATTAAGTTATTGATTACACATATTAAGGTTTCGCACACTCCCTTGAACTTCCTCACCTCTCTTACGTAGTACGTAACTATCGAGGATACTTAGTCTACCTAATTATACTTTCCATGACCATAGTTAACTCATTTACTGATCGTTGTCCTTATTCATGTAATAATTTCATCATGTTATAAATTATTACTAAGACATTTACATCTCGTTTCATTGACTACTATTCTCAATTTGTAGATTATGCACCTAGAAACATGTTGTCCCACAACAATGTATTTAATATTAGTTACCTCTAATATATCATTTTATTACACACAAAGGACCCTTGGCTCGGAATAATTCATCGACTCCAAGTGAAAGTTGGTTCGGAATGATCCATCGACCCCAACTATATACAAATATAAATATATACACATATTCTGGTTCGGGACTCTTTCATCGCGGCACCAGTTCAAAGTTTGGTTCGGCATTAACATCGACCCCAAATATATAATAACTTTATGTTAGTTCAGAATGTCACATCGACCCTAACATAATTAGTTTAGGTAATATTCTCTTAACCCAAACCTATTTATATAGATATAGTAGGCACACACTCGACCTAATAAATCATACCCGTACGTAATATATTTTACTTATATTCTCCGTACTTATTAATTATAATTTCTCTCACTATTGTATTTATTCGAGTATTCGCGTAACTCTAAGGGTCCTAGTTACCCCTCCTTTAATTCAGTAGTTAAGTTAATTTTAACCTACTGGTATTTTCTTTCCGGAATTAAGTCTCACTCTTTTCGTAATTAAATTAACCATTTCAACTCACGGCTAAGTCAATCGTTCTATCGTCATTCCATTTCTCCAACATTCCTACTCAATCATTAGTGTAGGAACCTAATGGTACACCTACTGGTAATTTCCAAGTCCCCTCATAGGAAAAATATCAATTCTAAGGTTCCCATTAAGTAACGGCCATTAAAGAAATTTCTACACAAATTTTCTATAGTTCAGACAGGGTCGATCGATCGAAGGAAGATGGTCGATCGATCGACTGCTCCGATCGATCGACATTCAAGGGTCGATCGATCGATCGAGCAGTGACAGACCCAGTTCATCTTCTTCCTACGGGTTTCACCATTTTTACACCTCTAACTTTCATGATAGGCCATCATATTCACAACCAACAATTTCTAATCATTCCTACATATTCTGGGATGATTACTAACGATTTAAAACATCAAAATCATTATAAATCTTAGCCAAATTCCCTGAAAATCTCACTAATATTCAAGAACCCTAAAAATGCATTCTTTATATTTTTCATCCAAATTCCAGATTTTCATACGAATTTCTCATCAGATTTTCTATGATATAAACATACTTGGTAATTCAAAAATGTCCTACATGCAAATCCTAATCAATCATGGATTATTATCAACTGTTTGTTCCCAAGAATATCATAAAAATCATGTTCTTCCTCAAGCTTAATCATGGGTATTATAACTCAATTATTTTGCAAATAACCACTTGCCTTAAGAGTTGTAAGGTCTGATTTCGTGGTTGTTGATGGTGATTGATGATATTGATACTCCAATCCTCCTTCCCAACAATCCTTGTGGTGAAATCCTCCTAAGATGATCCCTCCTTCCTACTTTTGCCTTAGGAATTTGCCTCTCTTTCTCTTCTCTAAGGGCTATGGTGTAACTCTCATTGCCTAACCCTAGCCACCACTCTTATAATCAGATTTAGGGCTTCAAAATTCGTAGGTCTTCTTTCCCATAATTGTAAAGAGACCAAAATGCCCCCGAATGGTCCCGGTTTAGTCCGAAAATGACCCGACACTCAACTAGTACCCCCGGGTACACTATTTTGACTAATTCAACCCTTTCGGAATCAACCGTGGACTCTAAATTATCATTTGAGTCTCGTAAACATTTTTCTACTCTCATCCCTACATTTTGCCGAGATACTTCCGGTACGTCCATATAGTCACTAGACCGTACGTATCAACATTGAAAGTTTCTACTCACCTTAGTGAATTTTCTTTAATGCATATTCATCTTTATTAACATAATATTTATTTAAATTACTCTACTCACGTAATTTAAATCAAACATATTTAATCACATTTAAATTACTCTACTCACGTAATTTAATTAAAGCGCGCATCTAATCCCATTAAATTACTCTACTTACGTACTTTAAAATTAAGCAAAATTACGGGGTATTACATACTTCCCCCCTTACAAAAGGAATTTCGTCCTCGAAATTAGAAAAATACCCGCTATGAATAATTCTGGATATTGTTCTCGCATATCCTCTTCCCGTTCCCAAGTGGACTCATCCATATTGTGATGTCCCCACTGTACTCGCACTAAGGGTACCACCTTGGATCTTAGTTTGCGCTCACTATAATCCAGAATAGCCATGGGTCTTTCTTCATACGAGATATCTGGCTGTAAATCGATCTCCTCCAGTGGAATGTGCCAGAAGGCTCTCTCGCTCCTCTTGTATTTCTTCAGCGACGCCACATGGAACACATTGTGTATTCGCTGAAGATGCTCAGGGAGTCCCAATCTGTAAGCTACCGGTCCCACTCTCTTAATGATAGGAAACGGCCCCACATATCTCGGTGTTAACTTCCCCTTTTTGCCAAACCTCGTAACCCCTTTCATAGGAGATACTCGAATTAATGCCTGGTCTCCCACATCTAATTCCACATGTCTCCTGCCGGCGTCAGCATAACTCTTCTGCCTATCCTGGGCTATTCGAATACATCTTCGAATCAACTCTATTTTGGAGGAAGTCTCATGTATCATCTCTGGCCCTAAAAGTCTGTTATCCCCCACCTCTAACCAACAAGCGGGTGAACGACAAGGCCTCCCGTAAAGCGCCTCGAATGGAGCCATGCCAATAGTGAATTGGTAAGAGTTATTATACACAAACTCCACCAAAGGAAGATATGGCTCCCAATTTCCCCCAAAATCTAGAATACACATTCTCAGCATGTCCTCTAACATCTGGTTTACTCTTTCCGTCTGGCCATCCGTCTGTGGGTGATATGTTGTACTCAACCGTAAGTCGGTGCCCATGGCCTCCTGAAAACTCTGCCAAAAGTGCGACACAAATATCTTATCTCGGTCCGACACGATATTAATAGGAACTCCATGCAGCTTAACAGTCTCTGAAATAAAAAGTTGCGCGTAGCGCATAGTATCATAATCCGTACGAACCGGTAAGAAATGTGAGACCTTAGTCAAACGATCCACTATCACCCATATGGAATCGTGGCCCTTCTGCGAGGTTGGTAACCCGGTAATAAAATCCATTGAGATACTCTCCCACTTCCACACGGGAATCTCTAGTGGTTGTAGCATCCCTGAAGGTCTCTGATGGTCGACTTTTATGAGTTGGCATGTAACACACTTTGAGACAAAATCCGCAATATCTCGTTTCATACCTGACCACCAATATACTCGTCGCATATCCTGGTACATTTTGTCCCCACCTGGATGTACCGAGAATTTTGACCCGTGTGACTCTGTCATAACGGCATGCCTCAAATCATCATCTTCAGGTACTATCAGTCTACTGTTGAAACGTAGTCCACCCTCTGAACTAATGGAGTAGAACTCTGCCCCCTTGGCCAGTAACTGCTGTACTTTATCCTGACAAAATGGGTCTTCTGCCTGTGCCCTCACTATCCGCGTAACGTTTTCGGAAGTAATAGCTAGAACTGCCATACATGCTCTCGCCATATCATCCTCGTGTCGGAGCTCACTCCACTTTGCCTTCCAAACTTCTGCTAACTCTCCGGTAGGTCTTCTACTTAGCGCATCTGCCACCACGTTAGCCTTACCAGGATGATACTGTATATCAAATTGGTAGTCCTTCACGAATTCAAGCCACCTTCTCTGCCTCATGTTCAGGTCCTTCTGAGTGAACAGATATTGCAAAGACTTGTGATCCGTGAATAACGTGAACTGTTCGCCCAGAAGATAGTGTCTCCAAATCCTCAAAGAAAAAACAACTGCTGCCAACTCGAGGTCATGGGTGGGGTAGTTCTTCTCATGTGGCTTTAGCTTTCGTGACGCATAAGCTATAGCCTTCTCCTCCTGCTGTAACACACGCCCAAGTCCTTGTAAGGACGCATCAATATAGACTCGGTATTCCACTCCGCTCTTAGGCAAGGTAAGAACAGGGGCGGATGTCAACTTGTCTTTCAATTCATCAAATGCTAACTGGCAACTATCACTCCATACGAAGGGAATTCCCTTTCGATTCAGATTCGTCAACGTTCCGGCAATTTTTGAGAATCCCTTGATGAAGCGACGATAATAACCAGCCAAACCCAAGAAACTGCGGATTTCTGTCGGTGTCGTGGGCTGTCCCCACTCCCTCACCGCCGATACCTTACTTGGGTCAACAACAATGCCCCTGCTAGATACGACGTGGCCTAGGAACTGAACCTCCCGAAGCCAAAATCCACACTTTTCAAATTTAGCGTATAACTGATGGTTCTGCAATGTCTGTAGGACCAATCGTAAGTGCTCTGCGTGTTCCTCCTCCATACGGGAGTAAATCAGAATTTCGTCTATGAATACAATCACAAACTGATCCAAAAACTCCCTGAATACCCTGTTCATGAGATCCATGAATACCGCTGGTGCATTAGTTAGCCCAAAAGGCATCACTCTGAACTCATATGACCTGTACCGCGACAGGAAAGCAGTCTTAGGTACATCCTCTTCACGAATGCGCAATTGGTGGTAACCCAATCTCAAATAGATCTTTGAGAAGTATGCAGCCCCTCTCAATTGATCAAACAAGTCGTCAATCCTCGGTAATGAATACTTATTACGTATCGTTACTTTATTCAGCTCTCTGTAATCTACGCACAGACGAAGTGAACCATCCCTTTTCTTCACAAACAGTACTGGCGCACCCCATGGCGATGTACTCCGTCGAATAAAACCCTGTCCTAATAGTTGCTGAATTTGCTCTCTCAGTTCCCGCATCTCCGAAGGAGCCATGCGATATGGTTCTTTGGCAATCGGTCTCGTCCCCGGTGTTAGATCAATCACGAACTCTATCTCTCTGCTAGGTGGTAACCCTGGTATCTCCTGAAAGACATCCTCAAAATCCCTCACCACAGGGATTGAGTCCAGAGAAACGACAACCCCATGTGAGGTCTCCTCCTTAATATAATATAAATGAGTTCGCGATCGTCCCTCGGGAAGTGGCATTGCCACAAGGAACATCTCCTGCCCCGGGATGGAGAACACAACGGTCCTCTCATAACAATCTACCATTGACCTATTGTGTGACAACCAATCCATGCCTAGGATGACATCATATCCCTCCATATCCAGCAATAGAAGGTCCGCCGCTAGACTCAATCTCCCGACCATAATGTCCACACCCTTACAAATCGAGTGTATAAGGGATCCACTACCCATCGGTGACTCCACCCACATAAGATGAGTGTCTGCTGTCGCTAATAGGCCGGCTGCCCGTGCAAATCTAGTGGAAATAAACGAATGTGTCACCCCTGTGTCAAACAAAATATTCCCCTCAAGCCCATGAATAGGAAACATACCCGCAACTGCTGGCGGTGCTGGCTGAAATGGAATGTCACGGATGTTGAACACACGTCCGTACTGCATCTGCCCTGGCTGTGGGGCCTGTACTGCTGCTGGGGCTAACGGTGTCTGCTGCCCCTGTTGGGCACCTTACTGTTGTGCCCGGTCTTGCTGTGGACAATTTCTACTCTTGTGACCCTGCTGACCACAAGTGAAGCACTGCCCCTGAAACTGTCTTTATCCTTGGCCCTGTTGGCCCTGACGTTGGCCCTGTCGCCCTTGGCCTTGTTGTCCCCCATTTTGATTCCCCTGGCCCTGTCGACCCTGAGGGGTTGGTTGCTGAGGGCCCTGCTGGCCCTGTCGGTCGAAGCGATATCTCTCGTGTTTAAACTTCTTGGCAGGGTTCCCCTGTCGGGAATCCTGTCCCAACTGACCCGCTGTCTGCTGCTGTGTTGCGCTGCTGCCACTACCTCCATCCACCTTGCCCGGTTGGCTAGGCTCACCCTTCTTACTTCCCTTAGTATGGAAATGGTGATCCTGATAGTGCAGTAGAGCGGCATTGACGACATCTGTATAGGTTACCAAAGCCGGATTACCAATTAAATGTTGTCTGATTCTCCAGGTTAGGCCCTCCATAAATTTGGACTTCTTCCTCTCCTCATTGCTCACCTCGTTTGGCACAAAATTGGCCAAGCGGGTAAACTCCTCCTCGTAGTCAGCAACTGAGAGATCACCCTGAACCACTTCGCTGAACTTCTTTCTCATCTCAGACTCTACTGCTGGAGGGAAATACTTGCGGTCAAACCGCACCCAAAACTCAGAAATAGTCAAAGTATCTCTCTCCTCGGTGGTGGTAACTGACTCCCACCACTGTAGGGCCGCTCTTGACAGACGGAAAGTGGCTAGCATTTGTTCCTGTACACCGGTGCACTCTAGCATGCGCAAGTGGTGCTGGATATTCTTCTTCCAGTTGCACGCTTCCACTATATCAGTACTGCCCTGAAACTCGGGTGGGTGCCCCTTATGAAATGTCTCCCTGACTCGTTGCCAAGTAGATGGTCCTGCCGGAACTTGCACTGCCGGTGCCATAGGGGGAGGTACTTGGGGCTGAGGGAAGTGAGCTGCCATTGCCCTCATCGCTGTCTCAACTGCCTGAGCCACTATCACTGCAACCTGAGTAGTGGAGATTATCTCGGGTGGGGGTGGTGGTATCGGTACCAGTGGCTCCTGATGAGCCACCCTCACCTCCTCTCTGGCTTCAGCCCTCTCTGCTCTCAGTCTCCTTGGCGGCATCTGAAATAAGATTCAAATTGTATAAGTACACAGTTTATACAAAATTTAAGAGCAGAAGTACGATATCGCAACAGTGGAAATTTTTAGTCAACAATCCTAATAGTAGGGCTCTAAAACAAACAAATGTAACGCTGAATCGCAGTAAGCCGTACAGATCCTATGGATACTAGAACCTGATGCTCTGATACCATCTGTGACACCCGGCCTAATTAAACCTTGGGTGATCAAGCCTTATTTTAATATAAACAGGTTTCTTAATGGTTCATTCTTAGCATCACTGTCGAACGCCTTTTAAAATTACTAACCACATAAATGAAATTAAAACGGGTGCCAAATTTTATCTTTCTTAAACAATAGATAATCCAAACCACACATTACCAAAACTAGATATGAAAGCTCAGTACATAAAATAATCTGAAAGCAAATAAAGTCTTGCAGTAAACCACGGCCCAAAAAGACAACTACAATTCCATAACTAGAATAAACTGTAATAGTGAAGGTGGAACGACATGTTCCAACTAGAAATAATAAAACTGAGATCCTGCACTAGAAATGAAAAAAGAGGAAGCGTCTAAACAATCCGTGCAACCTCCACACTGGCTGCAGCTCCCAAATCTCTGACATGGAATCAAGCTGGGTGTCCTTGTGGCTGGGCACCTAAAAGGTTTTTAAAATTTTACATAGCAAGAGTTAGTACTCAAAACATTTGAAAATATTTTGCAAGCAGTTATCACAATTAAGTTATTGATTACACATATTAAGGTTTCGCACACTCCCTTGAACTTCCTCACCTCTCTTACGTAGTACGTAACTATCGAGGATACTTAGTCTACCTAATTATACTTTCCATGACCGTAGTTAACTCATTTACTGTTTGTTGTCCTTATTCATGCAATAATTTCATCATGTTATAAATTATTACTAAGACATTTACATCTCGTTTCATTGACTACTATTCTCAATTTGTAGATTATGCACGTAGAAAAATTTTGTCCCACAACAATGTATTTAATATTAGTTACCTCTAATATATCCTTTTATTACACGCAAAGGACCCTTGGCTCGAAATAATTCATCGACTCCAAGTGAAAGTTGGTTCGGAATGATCCATCGACCCCAACTATATACAAATATAAATATAAACACATATTCTGGGTCGGGACTCTTTCATCGCCGCACCAGTTCAAAGTTTGGTTCGGCATTAACATCGACCCCAAATATATAATAACTTTATGTTAGTTCGAAATGTCACATCGACCCTAACATAATTTGTTTAGGTAATATTCTCTTAACCCAAACCTATTTATATAGATATAGTAGGTACACACTCGACCTAATAAATCATACCCGTACGTAATATATTTTACTTATATTCTCCGTACTTATTAATTACAATTTCTCTCACTATTGTATTTATTCGAGTATTCGCGTAACTCTAAGGGTCCTAGTTACCCCTCCCTTAATTCAGTAGTTAAGTTAATTTTAACCTACTGGTATTTTCTTTCCAGAATTAAGTCTCAATCTTTCCGTAATTAAATTAACCATTTCAACTCACGGCTAAGTCAATCGTTCTATCGTCATTCCATTTCTCCAACATTCCTACTCAATCATTAGTGGAGGAACCTAATCGTACAACTACTGGTAATTTCCAAGTCCCCTCATAGGAAAAATATCAATTCTAAGGTTCCCATTAAGTAACGGCCATTAAAGAAATTTTTACACAAATTTTCTATAGTTCAGACAGGGTCGATCGATCGAAGGAAGATGGTCGATCGATTGACTGCTTCGATTGATCGACATTCAAGGGTCGATCGATCGATCGAGCAGTGACAGACCCAGTTCATCTTCTTCCTACGGGTTTCACCATTTTTACACCTCTAACTTTCATGATAGGCCATCATATTCACAACCAACAATTTCTAATCATTCCTACATATTCTGGGATGATTACTAACGATTTAAAACATCAAAATCATTATAAATCTTGGCCAAATTCCCTAAAAATCTCACTAATATTCAAGAACCCTAAAAATGCATTCTTTATATTTTTCATCCAAATTCCAGATTTTCATACGAATTTCTCATCAGATTTTCTATGATATAAACATACTTGGTAATTCAAAAATGTCCTACATGCAAATCCTAATCAATCATGGATTATTATCAACTGTTTGTTCCCAAGAATATCATAAAAATCATGTTCTTCCTCAAGCTTAATCATGGGTATTATAACTCAATTATTTTGCAAATAACCACTTGCCTTAAGATTTGTAGGGTCTGATTTCGTGGTTGTTGATGATGATTGATGATATTGATACTCCAATCCTCCTTCCCAACAATCCTTGTGGTGAAATCCTCCTAAGATGATCCCTCCTTCCTACTTTTGCCTTAGGAATTTGCCTCTCTTTCTCTTCTCTAATGGCTATGGTGTAACTCTCATTGCCTAACCCTAGCCACCACTCTTATAATCAGATTTAGGGCTTCAAAATTCGTAGGTCTTCTTTCCCATAATTGTAAAGAGACCAAAATGCCCCCGAATGGTCCCGGTTTAGTCCGAAAATGACCCGGCACTCAACTAGTACCCCCGGGTACACTATTTTGACTAATTCGACCCTTTCAGAATCAACCGTGGACTCTAAATTATCATTTGAGTCTCGTAAACATTTTTCTACTCTCATCCCTACATTTTGCCGAGATACTTCTGGTACGTCCATATAGTCACTAGACCGTACGTATCAACATTGAAAGTTTCTACTCACCTTAGTGAATTTTCTTTAACGCATATTCATCTTTATTAACATAATATCTATTTAAATTACTCTACTCACGTAATTTAAATCAAACATATTTAATCACATTTAAATTACTCTACTCACGTAATTTAATTAAAGCGCGCATCTAATCCCATTAAAGTGCTCTACTTACGTAATTTAAAATTAAGCAAAATTACGGGGTATTACAGGGTCTGCCTAGGGGGCTTTCAAAAATATTTAAAAAATGGGTTGGGCGACCAATACAAGTGGTAGAATCAGGATAAGGAGGTAGGATGCCATAAATATAACATCGAGTAGACCGAATAAATGATTATATTTTTGTGGGGTGGGTTGGGGGGTAAAGACCATCAACTTCAGGACGCCATACAAAGATATGATTATAGTTAGACAGATTGTGTTACTCGTAAAATTTCCACTATTTTTTACAATTTCAGCAGCTCTCAATATTGTACTAGAAGTCTGCATTTAATCAACTGAACAATGCACTCATAGTTAGAAAGATTTCTATAAATATGCAAGTTTAATATACAACGAAAAGGATGTTACAAAATTTCAAGCCTTTGGTATACATAAATTTCAACTTATTATGAACTATAGATTAAAGTATGAAATGATCTTTACATATGAAATTGTAAACATTAATCGATCTAGTCTTGAGTGGCGATTAATGTTTTTACACTTTATTATTATTTATTGTAGACATCTTGAAATTAGGCAAGGGAATATCTAATGTTTCACTTGGTTAATTATCATTTGGTTCATTTTATTTATTCATTTATATAATGTAACACTTAAGATTTCTTTTGGTAGATAACTAGTGAAGGTTGGTATTATGGCAAATGTAGAAGAGAATATGCTCATGCATAAAATCCATATTTTTTTATCCAAGTGTTCAACTTTTCAAATAATATTTTAATTTAGTTGTGATGTTATTTTTGGTACATGACATTAGTTGATTTTGACTTTGCGTTTTTCCATTGTAGGTAAAAAAAAGGTTTTTCGAAGGATGAAGAATTGTTTCAAGGAGGAAGATATTGGACCTTTTATTGTGTTGATCACAAATACTAGTTTATTTTATGTTGAAGGGATGAAGACCTTTACTTTTGCAACTATGATGTGTTGAAATCTTTATTTATTTCTCATGGATGAAACATTTGGTTAAGTAAGATCTTTGTAAGTGTATTTTTGGTTAATTAATTTTTTGGCAAATGTATTAGTTGTAATGCACATTTAAAAATCAATGACAAGTCTTTTTATTTGGTATAATTTTGTTGTTCATTTTTTTCGGTTGCAAAAATATAATGTGTCGTGGAAAATAATTAAAATCACGTAAATTTAGCCTTACACCACACTAACTATTGTATTAACATTTAATATTTATTGTTAGCACATTCTTGTTGCAAAAATTTATATTAAATAGCAGTAATAAATTTTTAAGACACATTAAGTATCTCAGCAAAATGCACTGGTGTCATAGCACTAGTGTTGTGGAAAGTTACACTAAAATAATTAATAAAAGAAAAGAAACTTTCGCATAAAGTATAACCATTTTGCATCTTGTCTCACTTATGTAGTGAAAGGTTTTCCAAGGCAAGGCAACTACAATATCTCTGCGACATGCTAGGTTGTGTCGTTGAAATAATTTTGTGATATAAAATATATTTTTTGTTGTATGTTCATAACGTCACTAAAATTATTTTTCCTTATAGTGTCATCATGTCCGTATATTAAGGATAAGGAGTTATGCATTCACCTCACCTTTAGAGGTTTTATACGCCTATAAGACTTCTAACAATAAATTATGCCAATCTCTGAGGTTGTTTTCTATAACCTTTCATAAAGTATCATTTATCACTGTATTTATAGTCATTGCCTATACATTGGATTAGTCTTAGTAAGGTGCTAATTTGGTTAAGGTGATCTCTAACTTAGAATTAAAGTCAATTACCATTTATGACTAAAAAAAAAGGTGGCATTATCTGAAGTGATGGTTTAAGTAATCCCAATCCTATACACAATGTCTTGTACAAACTACTTCATTTTGAGTTATAATGACTTTACTGTAATGGCTTCAACTCATTTAGTGAAATAGACGGTAGCCACTAGGCTAAAGACGTGTAATTTTGATGATGGCGGGTATATTTTTCCAATCACATTAACTGACCAACCTCGAAATGGCTAGGTTTACTATATATTGGAGGTCAACAACCGACATATGTATGAGGGGACCATATTGCTGACATTTTCGGTATCCCTTGGAAAATATTATATAATGTTTTAGATTAGTTCAGTAGTATCCGTGCCTCCTTATTTTGGGGGCTACTTGTTATGCTCCACACAAACCCTCGTGAATTTAAGTTATGGTTGTTAAACCATTCTCCTTACTTAGGAATTCAAGAATCATGTTGTCTGCTCCTATTTTGAACAGTTTATTAACATACATTACATAGTTAACATACCTTAACCTGGCTTCTCTATGAGCCTTGATATTTAGATCGGCCAAATATTTAATTATGATCTTTCTTCGATTTAAATGACCACCAATGTTACTAATTCCCATCGAAGGAAACCTATTATGAATCAAAGACAACAGTTTAGTCATGGGATTTAAGTTTAACTTTCTTTTAAGATCGCACCGGGCTTGAATTCGGAAGCCTTTTGATCCATTTCATTAGCCTCCTCATTTCGGAATCTTGTAATATAATTCAACGTAACCTTATCACACTTTGAACATAAATGTGTATCTCTTTGGTTATATATATGTAACCATTGATTCTTACACTATATTAACATGTTAATTGTTTAATAACCCATTGAGAATCCCCGTATATTTTGATCACAAAGAGTTAAAATCTTCAAAGGATTTCCATTCCTATCACTATTGTTTCATATTCTTCTTGGTTCTTTGAACATGAATTACTTTCCAACCTATATCCATGATTTTCCTTGATGTGGTCAGGTGATTTAATGACTATCCATATTCAATGTTTCACATACTTCTACCCTTATTTAATTGGTAGTATGTGCTCCACCAATCCTTAAATTTTTTCACTATATCTATGACCAACTTGTGGCCTCCGTTGATGAGTTTTTCTCTCATAAAAGTTATTTGTCTATTTTTCGCAGAATCTAAATTAATTTCCACCAATGGATCTGGTTGGTCGATTTTTAGATCTTCATAATCAACATGTAAATCTGAGAAATACCTCAATCCTAGGGCCTTTTCTTCTTATTTTTCTTCGAAGAAATTATCAGCCCAATTAACCATCTTTTCCTCATTGATCATGTTTTCTATTTCGAAATATATACACTTATTTATGACTAGTTCCACGGTCTTATTTATTTATTCCATTTTTATTACGGTTGGATCCATTAAACAACTATTTTTCATCTTTAGAACAATCTCATCAGACCAAAAGACATTTATTCCCAACTCTCACTAGTTTCATCTTCTCCTAATATTTATGCAAGAAAAGCATCTATTTTTATTTGTCCTATATTATTCTAGTTTATCTCAGCCTCCACAAAATTGGCAATTTCTTAGAAAGGAGCAGGTTCAGTTGTCATTCCTTAATATCCCCATCCTCTTTCATCAACAATAACTTCTTGTGTATTATAAAATAATAAATTTGTTACTATGAATTCAATATATGCCCAATAAAGCATTAAAATTGGGTTTAGCATCAATTAAAAAAAAGGTTATTGTAGATTTTTTAGCTCTAACCTCTAAATCAACTGGAAACACTCCTTGTTGTTGACTTTTTATCTTTAGTAAAATCAGAGATTGTTGTGACACCCCGCTCACCAAAATAAGGGGTGGCCAGCCCAATACTCCAATATAACAGGAGTCCCGGATGGAATCATTCTCACCATCACAATAAAATATAGAGTATCCAGGATAACCACCTAATATTTCAGAAAATGGGTTGCCGAAAATTTTGTTTTAAGGTTAAGGAAAGAATTCAAACAACCCAAATCCTGAAAAGATAGGGAAACCCCAAGACATATATAAATAATACAACAAGAATACAGTAAAAAGACCGAATATGTTACCGGTCTAAATCTTTATAACATCATTTAAACAAACTCATTAATTTATATAATACATTACATTAGACATTTACAAAATCTTGGGCCTCTCGCCCGAATAAAATACTTGATCTTAACTAGAAGGAAAAAAGAAAGCGGCTATACAATATAACCCGTAATACCCGCAAAGCATCACGGCTCGCCGAAGACATCGAGATAGGAAAAACAGATCAGGCATCCTTGCGGCGGAGTAACTGGGCAAATACAAGATGCAAATACAACAAGAAGTAGAAACGGGTCAGGGCCCGGTTCTATATGATTACCAGATGAATAAAGAGTATGATAGTTATGAATAAAATCATGCTAGAAAGAATAAAATCTATGTACACAGATATAAAACATAAGCTAAGACAGAAAAGAAAAGCATGAGTAACATAAATTTAAAAGCTTCCAATTTCATTATTTTGTTCCTTATCAGGAACTCATAATTTCAACATTTATGCTCTTTACTAGCATTTCATTTCTTATCAGGAAAATATAATTATATTTTTAATCTCTTTATGGCTTTTATTTCAATTACATGCCCATCCTGGCATTACCATTCCTTAGCAGGAATATATTCAACATTAAATGCTCTTTGTGGAATTATACTGTGCTCTTTGTGGCACTTCTTTATGCTCTTTATGGCATATCACAAACATCAAGTCCCACTTGATTATGAACTGTTATATTTATATACATATAACGAATTCTAAGAGTGCCCCTCCGAGTTTCCCCACTAGGCGCGCCCCTAAATGACCATCATCTTCCAGGGCCTATTTATACAAGACAACCTGGGCACCTACAACGAAAATACGTCGGGAAGCGGCCACATGCCTGCGGGAGAGTCAAGAACACACCCGGAATCTCCTCACCAGCGTAGAAAATATAACATAATCACTCATATGGCCTATGGACTATATCCACCCTTCATTCACTAGCCAGGGGGCATCACCAAGCGCGCGAACTTCCCTTATGATGCCATTTAGAGAGGTGTGTTAAACCAAATCATCATTTATCATATTAATGATTTTGTAAAATATCATTTACCATCATTATTTCTATTTCCATTTACCATTTCCAATTCCATTTACATTTTAGAAAATGTATGTTTCATTTTATTCCGAACAATATCCCTTTACGTTTTGTAAATAGTTCACCTTCGTTATCCGGAGCCATACATATTTTGTATCGTCATTACAATCCTCAAAGGATAAATGAACTCCCAATTCATTCTCCCAAGTTTCATTAATAGGTATTATAAACCATCAAGAATAACATAGCTCCATTGATCTTCTAAAGTCTCCCAAACATACTAATACATCTCCTAATTTTATAAAAATCAACTAGAAGAAAAAGTTCCCTAACTTAAATAGGCGTAACCCCGAAAAACCCCATCTAAACCAATTCTACTCTAGGGTAGCTTCTCAACTTATCTATAACTCTAGGACTCTAAGTTTACTTCATTCAATAAAGTTCCTAGGTCCTAATCCTAAAGAAAAAGGGTCAAAAATTGAGTTACAAAAATAACTCAAAAAATGCAGGAAAACGAATCGATTCACCCAAAAAGAGAATCTGTTCGGACCATAAAACCAACTTTCTGCAATTGACCGAATTGATTCGGCCTTAACGCGAATCGATTCGGGTTATGCAGACCTGGAAGCGACCCCTTACCGAATCGATTCGCCATAGGGCCAAATCGATTCGGTACTGCAAATTTGACAAGAATGGCTACGAAGGGTTATGAACCCTAATTTCTCCAAACTTCAAATCTCTTCATTTTCATACACATCCAACAACAAAAATCTACCCCAAACTAATCTACACGATTATTAGCCATCAAAACCCACAATTTCTTCAACATGAATCAAGTTTAGGGTTTAAAATCCCACAATTTCTACATTTAAACCATAAATGTCATATACATAACTAACACACAATTTATTCAACTTAAATAACATATTAGCAAGTAGAAAACTTCCCTTATGGTTGATATCTCAGATTTATTTGGAGAAGAAGCAAATCCCAAATCTTTTATCTTCAAATCTCTCTCATTCTCCTCTTTTCTCTTGTTTGGGTAAGACAAAATGAGAAAAAGAAATAAAAGGGGCAAGACTAAAATCGGGTTTTAAGTCTAAAGTTTCCAACTTAAGTGGTTGATACCACATTAAAATGACTCGCAAATACGCGTTTAAGATAAAACCAGGTAAAAGTGCCCGAAATACAAAAATACAATATGGCACTTATTTTGACTGTCTCGCACCTTCCGAGACTAACTACACCCTCTAAACTGGCATCCGGAAAATTTTATAAATTATTTCCAGTTCCAATTTCATTTTAACCATAATGTCATTTAAAATACATGACACTATAAAACATGCAACCTGATGATATTTACTTTCACATACAGTAAATATGCATCAATCTAGTAAATATTAACTTTCAATTCATTCAATTAATATTTACTCCAGTCCCCACATTTTATATAATTACCTTATGCGATAAATTAATATAAAATTAGCCTCCTAAAAGCGAGAGTTGTTACATACTCCCCCCCTTATGAGGGAATTTTTCCCCCAAAATTCGGGCATACCCAAATCTCCTAAAGGGTATACTACTCTAAACTAGGATTCTACCATCCTAAACAAACCCCTCGTTATCGCAATCGTCCTAAATGGACCCGGACTAAGGTCGACTTTATCGATCTCAGCCTACATCAATTGTGCTCTAGCATAGCACAAAGCATTCCTCACTAACTATCGATTCTACCATCTTAAAACGGAAGGAGATACCCACACAACTCGGCATAGACCGCTTTACTCCCTCCTCGGGGATATTTGTACCAACGCTAACTGGTTTAACCCCCAACACAAATCAACTTTTTTATTCGCATTGACTTATCCCATCTTGTCTTATGGCTCGAAAGCCAAATCTTTAAAGAAATTTCACGAGACCACTCCAAGTCTAAGGAACATATTACCCGTTGGTTCCATCCAATGAGTATGCGAATTACTCAACCGACCATGCTAGGCCACTCACGATGCCATGCCTTAGGAAATGATCCATAAGGCCATTCAATAGCCTAATGGTTGTACGGAAATCTCTATCCATATACTTACTGCTCCCATCTGCTATGCATTCTAAGGTGCCCGCTCAAGATATGCCTTTCGGCCCTAAGTCAATTTTCCTCTCATACATTCATCCACTTTAGGGTGGTAGGATATACGCCATTTCCATACGGTTCCCATTTCTTTGGGGATTTACCAAACCACTGACACGAATATCTAGTCTCAGTCCACCCTATTTTAATAGGCACCTCCCCCAGTTCTACCATTCCTCCCTCCATAATGGAGCTTACTCTTCTGCATGTAGTCCATCCATAATGGCCGGAAATACACCAGTTTGGTATAACGATCAACAATTTTCTCAAATAGGATCATGACCAGAACGGTCCCGGCACTTTAATGCAAACTCCTATGAATATACCCCTCTTCATTCCACCGATACTCTTCTTCGCACGAGTAGGTGAAACGGTCAATCACAGACCGGAATTGCTCTCGCTACAAAGTCTTTCGAGTCATACTCGCCTCATTTGGCTTTCCATGCCAACACCAATATCTCCGACGGGTTTGTTACTCGACGCATCCATTACCCCAATCGCATTTCCTTAGCGAATGAGAAAATCCAAATGATAGTTCTTTAAGAACTCCAAACACCAACTCAATTTTTCTCCCGCGACATACTGCAACCACTTATTGCTTGCGAGAAAGACTAAATTTCTGCCCAGGAAGTAGTGCCTCCATTTCTTTAAGGAAATTTCCACCGCAATAAATTTTAATTCAAGCAGGAAATAATAATTCCCGCCAATTTAAGCTTGTGTGATGCATAGACCACGGGTCCATGCTCTAATATTATTACTTCCCGCGCATGGCAGAGACTTATTCATTAAATTCACCCCCGAACTTAACCACATGGACTCGGGAGTAGAAGTACATTCATCCATTCAGCTCCCCGGAAGTTAAGTTATCAACATAACATTCAAATAAATAAAGGACTTATCTTCTTCGGCCTCACCTACCAAACCTCTCGAGACCCCATAAATCTCGTTCCTAGTGACTTAATCCCTCCTAGAGTTAACCCACAACCTATTTGTGGTCAACTCCTTACATCCTTCCAAAACTAACATCTCCTACCCTAAAGACATAACATCCTAATAATACTAAAGTCGATCTATATAGGCCCTATCTAAGTCGTAGATATATAATACTAAATATATCCCTAGTGTCCAAGACCTATCTCAACTTCCGACATTAGCTCGGTTTCGTGCGTGGGACGTCTCGCCGAGGTGAAATCCAAACAAGGAAACCTCCCGTTACACTACTACCTCGCATTGTCGGTCATTAAGATGTGATGGTCTAAAACACATAATCGAGATCGATAAATTTTAACTTGCAATTATTTCAACAAAATTCTACTTCTATGTCTTACCATAGCATTATTAAAGATTTTAACTGATCAGACATTCACTTTTCGTGAAGTCTTTCAAATACATATCCCCTTATATAAACATGGCCTTCTTATCAAGGCACAATCCCGAAGTCTCAATTCGACTTCGTATCACAGTCTCCCTCACATCGATCAGAGGAGAGAACTATATACAGTGCTTCTATCTCGCACTTTAATAGCCCTTAATCACTCTTCTACGTGATTCTTGGCTAATCCTTCCAATCCCACTTCTAACAACAAAATAAATAAAGTAAAAGAGAAAGAAAAGGATAGCATCTCTCCAATCACAACATCGTTAAGTGTTCATGCGGCGGAGTGTCTCGCCGAAGCGAAATTCAAACAAGGAACCCCTCCGACACATGCCTACTTAACTAGTTGATCATGGAGATAAGCGTAACATGCATAAAAAAACAAATAATCAAACACTCACACAAGGTAACTAAACGAATAACAAAATATCCTACCTACCTCGATCCGCCTCTATAAAGTCTCAACCTGTATCCAGAAGAGATATTATAGAATAACTAGTTCCATTTTGAACTAGAAGTAAGATAGCCTTACAATTTTATTTGCTTGCTATAACTCCAAACCAACCAAAATATCTTTACTCGCATACTATACATAAGATAAGAGAAAGGAAAAGTAACATTTCTCCACTCCTAACGTCGTTAAGGTTCACGCGTGGAGCGTCCCGCAAAAGCGAAATCCAAACAAGGAACCCCTCCTATGCATTACTACTTAACCTTGTTCGTCATGGAGATAAGTAATAACATCCACATACAATGCAAACAAACAATAAAACACTCAAACCAAGTAACACATACTGCAAATAACACGTATCTCACATGTATATTTAGAATATCATCACTCGTTTCATAACGAGTGAGGAAAAATAGAATTTCCATACCAAGGAAGTCATATAATTACTCTTCCTATAATAGCGTCAATACAACTACAAACTCAATATACACACCCGAATCGAGAGCAACCACAATACTACTCTATCTTATCGTGGGGGATACACCACCCACTACTAAGGTGGAATTCCCACCAACATTCTTGCTAACCACTCCGGACAATGCCAATGGTTCTGAGACACCGTACTCAAGTCTTATTCGAACCAAGTACTACTTCCACCACTCCCCAACTAGGCACTTTATCCTGTCCCTTGTTTTCCACTCCACGAAATTTAAAACGAGTGGTTCTACACTCCACATCATAGACATTGTCCCGACTCCGGCCGACAACAATTTCCCACGCAGTCCCTCTTACTTTCTCAGTAAAAGAAGACACGCTCTCGGCCTCCTCTTCCTCGACTCAATGAAACCTCCCCAGGCGGATATCCACCAAAGGGGTTTCACGGTCATTACTCCTTCAGAAGTGTTAACGACACTTATTCTGGAGCCTATCATTTTATAGTGCACGGTCTCCCTAACCGTACAACACTGTATTCATAACCGTCCTTTGACCGAACATTGTGTGAACATTCGAAAATCCACCTTCTCCTCTCATTTTAACATTGCTGAAATCTCAATCTTAGTACCACTTTCTACTTCTAGCGGTACTTGAGAAACTACATCAACTATAATTAGTAGTCATAGTATCAAGACAAGAAAGTGCTACAAAAAGGGAGCGACCTCTAAAGCGATCCTCATCCCTGACCACAATTTACAGTCCTTAGTAGTTCCTTCTCATGACGCCCTTCTTCAATCGACCTACTATACTCACACGAATACGCAAAAGATTTTATAAGTTCTACCTCATGGCAGAAGAACGAGATCTCACTAAAGAAACCAACGATCTTAATCCTAAGGCTCTATGTCAAGTCAAAAGCAACGCGGAAAACTTAAGGCATTAACACAGATTCCTAAGGACTCTAGAACCTGATGCTCTGATACCATCTGTGACACCCCTCTCACCAAAATAAGGGGTGGCCAGCCCAATACTCCAATATAACAAGAGTCCCGGATGGAATCATTCTCAGCATCACAATAAAATATAGAGTATCCAGGATAACCACCCAATATTTCAGAAAACGGTTTGCCAAAAAATTTGTTTAAAGGTTAAGGAAAGAATTCAAACGACCCAAATCCTGAAAAGATAGGGGAAACCCCAAGACATATATAAATAATACAACAAGAATACAGTAAAAAGACCGAATACGTTACCGATCTCAATCTTTATAACAACATTTAAACAAACTCATTAATTTATATAATACATTACATTAGACATTTACAAAATCTTGGGCCTCTCGCCCGAATAAAAGACTTGATCTTAACTAGAAGGCAAAAAGAAAGTGGCAATACAATATAACCCGTAATACCCGCAAAGTATCACGGCTCGCCGAAGACATCGAGATAGGAAAAATAGATTAGGCATCCTTGCAGCAGAGTACCTGGGCAAATACAACAAGAAGTAGAAACGGGTCAGGGCCCGGTTCTATATGATTACCAGATGAATAAAGAGTATGACAGTTATGAATAAAATCATGCTAGAAAGAATAAAATCTATCTACACAGATATAAAACATAAGCTAAGACAGAAAAGAAAAGCATGAGCAACATAAATTTAAAAGTTTCCAATTTTATTATTTTGTTCCTTATCAGGAACTCATAATTTCAACATTTATGCTCTTTACTAGCATTTCATTCCTTATCAGGAAAATATAATTATAATCTTAAGCTCTTTATGGATTTTATTTCAATTACATGCCCATCCTGGCATTACCATTCCTTAGCAGGAATATAATCAACATTAAATGCTCTTTGTGTCATTATACTGTGCTCTTTGTGGCACTTCTTTATGCATTTTATGGCATATCACAAACATCAAGTCCCACTTGATTATGAACTCTTATATTTATATACATATAACGAATTCTAAGAGTGCCTCTCCGAGTTTCCCCACTGAGCGCGCCCCTAAATGACCATCATCTTCCAGGGCCTATCTACACAAGGCAACTTGGGCACCTACAACGAAAATACGTCGGGAAGCGGCCATATGCCTGCGGGAGAGTCAAGACCACACCCTAAATCTCCTCACCAGCGCAGAAAATATAACATAATCGCTTATATGGCCTATGGACTATATCCACCCTGCATTCACTAGCCAGGGGGCATCACCAAGCGCGCGAACTTCCCTTATGATGTCATTTCGAGAGGTGTGTTAAACCAAATCATCATTTATCATATTAATGATTTAGCAAAATATCATTTACCACCATTATTTCCATTTCCATTTACCATTTCCAATTCCATTTACATTTTAACAAATGTATGTTTCATTTTATTCGAAACCATATCCCTTTACGTTTTGTAAATAGTTCACCTTTTTTATCCGGAGCCATACATATTTTGTATCGTCATTACAATCCTCAAAGGATAAACGAACACCCAATTCATTCTCCCAATTTTCATTAATATGTATTATAAACCATCTAGAATAACATAGCTCCATTGAGCTTCTAAAGTCTCCCAAACATACTAATACATCTGTTAGTTTTATAAAAATCAACTAGAAGAAAAAGTTCCCTAACTTAAATAGGCATAACCCCGAAAAACCCCATATAAACCAATTCTACTCTAGGGTAGCTTCTCAACTTATCTATAACTCTAGGACTCTAAGTTTACTTCATTCAAGAAGGTTCCTAGGTCCTAATCCTAAAGAAAAAGGGTCAAAAATTGAGTTACAAAAACAACTCAAAAACTGCAGGAAAACGAATCGATTCGCCCAAAAAGAGAATCATTTTGGACCACAAAACCAACTTTCTGCAATTGACCGAATCGATTCGGCCTTAACCCGAATCGATTTGGGTTATGCAGACCTGGAAGCGACCCCTTACCGAATCGATTCGCCATAGGGCTGAATCGATTCGGTCCTTCAAATTTGCCAAGAATGGCTATGAAGGGTTATGATCCCTAATTTCTCCAAACTTCAAATCTCTTCATTTTCATACACATCGAACAACAAAAATCTACCCCAAACTAATCTACACGATTATTAGCCACCAAAACCCACAATTTCTTCAACATGAATCAAGATTAGGGTTTAAAATACCACAATTTCTACATTTAAACCATAAATGTCATATACATAACTAACACACAATTTATTCAACTTAAATCACATATTAGCAAGTAGAAAACTTACCTTATGGTTGATATCTTAGATTTATTTAGAGAAGAAGCAAATCCCAAATCTTCCATCTTCAAATCTCTCTCATTCTCCTCTTTTCTCTTGTTTGGGTAAGACAAAATGAGAAAAATAAATAAAAGGGGTAAGACTAAAATCGGGTCTTAAGTCTAAAGTTTCCAACTTATGTGGTTAATACCACATTAAAATGACTCGCAAATACGCGTTTAAGCTAAAACCAGGTAAAAGTGCCCGAAATACAAAAATACAATATGACACTTATTTTGACTATCTCGCACCTTCCGAGACTAACTACACCCTCTAAACTGGCATCCGACAAATTTTATAAATTATTTCCAGTTCCAATTTCATTTTAACCATAATGTCATTTAAAATACATGACACTATAAATCATGCAACCTGATGATATTTACTTTCACATACAGTAAATATGCATCAATCTAGTAAATATTAACTTTCAATTCATTCAATTAATATTTACTCCAGTCCCCACATTTTATATAATTACCTTATGCGGTAAATTAATATAAAATTAGCCTCCTAAAAGCAAGGGTTGTTAGAATTGTTAATTGATTTTGTGCTAATTTTTTATTTTTTTTATTTATTTTAGCCATTATTAAATATGGCATAATATAAACGACATCTCCGTTATCTACTAAAATTTTATTAATCAATGAAAAATTCTCATAAGCGCATAAAATGTAATACTCTCATTTCATGCAAGTTTTTCTAGTAACAAAGATCAATCAAATCATGAAAAACTTTATTATTTGACCTAATGGGAGTTAATACATCACAAAATTAATAATTAATTAAAGGGGCATATACAAGATAGTCCATCGAACTTTTTTTAATACACGTTTAGTCCAAGCCTTTTTATTTTGCACCAAAACATGCTTCACCATGCCAAAAAGGCTTTACCATGCCGCTGGCACGGACCTTTAAAGATAAGAGAATAAGGGACTTTTTGGTACAAAATAAAAGGCTTGGACTAAATGTGTATTAAAAAATATTTGAGGGAATTTTTGGTATTTGATCCTTAATTAAATATGATTTATCCTATTGTCAAATTAATAATAATCTGATTTATATCACTATTTAAGTCAATATATCCTATATGATGAATTATTCTAAATCAATTATATATATATATCATAAATCATACGTAGAATGAGATGAGGCAAGGAATATTAACATGAATGATGTTTTAACTTGATAAAATCCCTAACCTAGGAAAACCATCCACGACTACAAAGTAAAACAAAAAATCCACTAGGATCAAAATGAAATATACAATTACAACAAGATAACAAAGAAGGAAATAAAAAAGGACCTAAATAGAGAGTCCATTCTTAGGCAAAACCTTCACTTGTATCTGTCTCTGACTCTTGTAATTCCAGTATGTTGACTACAAAATCCACTTCAACAACCAAACGATTCTAAATGTACAATATATAAATGTTATGAAATGTTTTAAAATGCACAACATGCAAGAACTCAACTCATACAAATAGTTAGCAAAAGAATTCAATCGATATTTAATACAATAGATAAACAGAATCACAATGCAAATATCAAGCAATTAATTTTTCTCTAAAACATACAAAACCGATTTTCAAATATCGATTCACGTAGATTTCAAGATATATAAACATTCAAGCATAAATTTGAAAAAATTGATTTAAACACTTTTCTTTTCATAAAAACGTTTTCAAGAAATATCATAAAAGGAAAATAAAATATGCATTTGTTAAAAGAAATATTTATCATAAACATATTCGACAATTTATCATTATAAGTATAAAACCACAACATGCAATATACAACAAAGTGTTCAAATAATTTCATAATTAAAATTCTAAGATATTCTGTAAAGATAATATGTATAACACTCAACATGAAGAGACAAAATATTCACTCTAACATGTGTTCTCACTCTCTAAAAAATATACATTCAGATTTAATGAGAGATGTGTTAAAATAGTATATCACAATCATAAGAGAAAATAAATCTATGAAAGATATTCAACAAACATTCAAGATCCGAAGATTTCTGATTTTAACTGCATTTAACATATAACACAAAGATCAGAATACGAAATCATAAAGAACAAACATTAAAATTCAAATTTGATTATAACTAAGAGAGTATAGTTTTTGAAAAAAATATTTGAATATTAAATAACAAAACTCTCTACTGCAACACTAAAAATCAAACTATTCTTAAGAGTATGTATTGTGTAAGATAATTAAGAATTCAACATAAAAAATAAAAGAACAAGAATATAAATGAAATCAAACCATGTGTTTGAATCTAAAAATATATGCATTCTCTCTCAAAATATTACTCTTTAGTTATCTATAATATTGTCTCTAAAAATAAGCCAACCCTCATTGTTTCTCACTCTATGGGTGACCCAAAAATTCTAAACCTAATAATGATTATAACTGGGTATATATACTATAGTGAAGAATATTCTAGAAATATATTTAAAATAAAGAGTTGAGAAACAATATACTAGAAGCACCTAATCAAAACCATTATAAAGAATATAAATATCAAAACCACGACTGACATATTGTTTGGTAACAAACTTCAAACCATTCAAAGTAAGTTCAACTGGCATTAAAAATAATATAAAGGTTAATATACGGATAGCTAGCATATAACAATCGCATTCCTCCTATGGCTTCTAAGCACTCACAAAGAAATGACTCGGTTATTAAATGTTACAATTGATAAACTCTAAACACAATACTGACAACTGGCATTAAACGGGTTAAAAGTTACTCCAAATGGGACAGTTGTACCTTATTCATTAAATAAACCAACAATTAAAAGCTCCGAATAGGACAACTATTAATTCCTATGGTCTTACGCTTTTAAGAACGTTTACTCAGTTAAAGATATTAAAAGGATTGTTTGAATTGATCTACGTAATCCTCTTATAATTTGACGGTTCAAGAGATTGTTGTCAACAGGTATTAAACACATAACCAATGCTAACAGTGGTTATATCACCTAATCCTTAAGCCTCGATCAAAACGAAGGTCAGGACAAAACCTAGACCAGTGAATATATTCGGTTATATCCAAACTACCTACAATTAAAGGTTTCTAACCTGTCAAGTCTTATTATGCATTTGATGCTCTACAGCTAGGAAGGATTCTCTTAAATCAATAGAACTAGCGTACAAAAGAAATCAGTAGGATTAAAATCTTCCTAAGCCTAAAGAACCTAAAGGTATAATGGATATTATCCGGTATATGATTTAAAATCTCTAACCAATGGCCATTAAATGAAACTGAAGGAATACCAATAATATGTCAAGTGACCTATAATCTTAGGTTACTAACCTAATAGGTAATAACTATTTAGTAAAAGACGGTAATGGATACCAAAATTCTAATTGGCTAGTTGATCCTAAATAATCTTAAAGGTTGTGAAGGAAACAAAAGAAATAACAAAATGGTCTAAATTGAATGCTCCTATTATTTGGTTATGTAAGAGTGACACCCCGACTAATTAAATACCGGGTAGCTACTCCTTTATTAAATTAATTCAAAATGTCAAGTTGGTCCAGTTAATAGCATCACTGTCGAAAACATTTTAATGATTACTAACCACCTAGTATTTAAAAAGCAAGTTGTCAAATTTTAATTTAAGTCTGATTAACATGCAATAAGTGTATTGAAAAATAATAACATCATTCACCATAACGAAGTAAATATAATAACCATCACATAATGTAAATAAAGTCTGGAGGAAAAAGCCTCACTACAATACCACAAACTGAAATAACTAAACTGAATACTAAATCAATACATGCCAAAGTCTGAAAAACTGTAATGGAAAGATGTCTCTAATAGAAATGGGTAACATGCCCTACAACTGATAGATACTGAATCTGGAATCCAAATGATAGAAGCGTCTAAAAGCAAATCCATGTAGCTTCCACAAACAGCTACAGCTCGTCACCTGAATGAGTATCCTATGCATGGTGTTCTTGTGGCTGGGCACCTAAAATGGTTTTACAAAAAAAATAGATTTGAAGGCAAACGGGTCAGAGCCCGAATGTGGAGATATTTTAAAAACCTGCAAGTGCTTTAAAAGCATTTAAAACATTAAATGCAAAGTACATGTTAGGACGTGCACTCACATGAAATTCTCACCTCTCATCTAACTGTGCACTCCTAATGTAAGTACCCATTTAAAATAACACAAACCACTAGCTAAGTGACATCATATCTAGCTAGACTGTCATAGGTTCTACCCTTATTACTCGGTTCCCATTAACATTATAACGATCTCAATTAAATAGGGGGCTTAACGTAAACTCAAGTTCTCATGTAAAAGCAATACAACTCGTAATAGATTTTCCCTTTTGTTATTCCATAGTTATACACACAATACCATATGAAAGTTCTCATTTACTAAGCGTATATTTTTCACAACATAAATATACAATATAAGCACCCCGAGACTAAGCTGCGGTGCACACATACTCTGTTATCCATCCCGGTACATCACGTACATAAGGATCACGCATTCCGAATCTCTCAGGAATCGTTCAGATAACACAAATCACAAACAGTGGAGGCGAACACAGTCACATCACATGGGTCATGCACATACCTACACTCCCACGATCAGCGGACTTATTAACATCCCAATAAGTCTTTCTCTGACCTATGTTCATCAAGGTAACCAGTCTAAATCCGGGCAACACAAGGATTAGAGGGCCCTAAGCGAACGCAAACCTCCCGTGATAGCAAGTATGGTAGGTATGTCATACACACAAATCATATACCAATACTAAGTAAACACGCATCTTAGTAATCACCGTAGTTTAATTGTAGTACTTATCGCATTCTCGTACTATCTTAATATATATATAACTTATATAATCCCGGTCCATATTTATGCGCGCCATAATTTATTCTCACGTCGTAGTAGACACTCACGTCTCAATCCATAATGTCTATTTGATTCGTGCCACAATTATAATTTACTCCTCATTATATCCGAAATGTCACAAGTATACCAGTACACTAACAAAGGAATGTTATCTCTATCCTCGAACAAGTTTACGGGACTCCCAAAATCCAAACAGGCCAAAAAGGCCTAAACTGTCAACTCGTTCGAAGTCTCGTTCGAACGAGGCTGTTCGAACGATAGTTCGTTCGAACGAACTGAGACTTCTAACGAGATCTCGTTCGAACGAAGTGGCTTTCTAACGAGATCTCGTTCGAACGAACTTCACCCTCGTTAGAAGTCAATGGTCAACTCGTTAGAAGCTCGTTCGAACGAGGTCGTTCGAACGACCTGGGTAGGTCTTCTAACGAGCGACCAGTTTCAAGCCCAGAATTCCTTATTCGTTTTCCACCAATTTCTACACCTCAAATCTCAACCAAAATTCGTCCCAACAATGTTTTAAGGTCTCTAATCATCCCTAAACATATCAAGGTTATATATTAACGTGTTTTCTAGGTTTAAATCATCCTAACACCAATCAATTTACAAATCTCTACACTTTTTCCCCAAATTTCAAAAACATAAACCCTAGAATTTATAATCATCAATTTACTCAAATTAGATCCGTTTTTGTTACTTCCAACATATATTAACCTCAGGGTAATCATCTCCATACTATTCTACATGCAATTTGTCCTCAAAATTCAAGTTCTAATCCAATTAAAATGGGTTTTTATTTAACTTCCAAGAGCATGTAAATCTTTCAATTTGTCTAACATGGAAGAAACATTCTCTGAATTAAATAGAATTAAACCACTTGCCTCGAGTGTCTCTGAATTTGGTGTTGATTTGATGAAGCTTTTTCTGCAGAATTCCTTCTCTCTCTCTCTTTACAAGCCTTATTCTCCAAAGGTGGCTAGGGTTTGTTTTGGGAACTTAGAAAACCTAATTCTAAAACTCCCCGTAGTCTTATGGGTCAATATGGTTGGTAGTGGGTTTAGTGGTTAGTTACCCAAATCAATCCTAATTTTCGTCATTATTAATTCCCAAAAATACAAAATTACTAAAATACCCTTTATGTTGCCGGTATGGCCTAAAAATACCCCGGGACCCAAACTAAACCCCCGACTAGTGTTTTTTGATTATCTCGACCCTTCCGGACACGTTGGCGCACTCAAAATGACCATAAAGTTAATAGAATTTAAATTCACTTTTATAATTTAAAATAATTATATACCATGACGCGACTGTCACACGCGTCTCAACAAAAAATTTCAAATTGCCGTATTTCAAACTCACGATAAATTTCATAATTCAATATTCATTTATAATCATATATACACATATAATCAAATACCAACTCGCATCTCGCTAGTATTTTATCCGGATTAATTCCCAATTAATTCTCATTTAATTCAATTAATCCCAAAAATAAATATCATAGAAAATACGGGGTATTACATACTTCCCCCCTAATAACTGAATTTCGTCCCGAAATTCGGAACTAGAAAGTACCTGGTAAGAATAACTCTGGATAACGTTCGCGCATCTCATCCTCGCGCTCCCATGTGGACTCCTCGACATTATGATGTCGCCACTGAACACGCACTAACGGAACTACCTTTGATCGCAGTTTTCGCTCACTTCGGTCCAAAATAGCAATCGGCCCCTCCTCGTAGGAGCTATCAGGTTGGAGATCGATGTCCTCTAAAGCAATATGAGAATGAGCCAAATTGTCTCTAAGATATTTCCTTAGCGAGGAAATATGAAACACATCGTGAATCCGATGCAAATGCTCTGGTAATCCAAGCCTATACGCAATCGGTCCGATCCGCTCAATAATAGGAAATGGTCCCACATATCTTGGTGCCAACTTCCCTTTCTTCCCGAAACGCATAATCCCCTTCATAGGAGATACTCTGAGCAAAACCTGGTCCCCCACTTGGAACTCTCTGAAGAACCTCTTCGCATCAGCATAGCTCTTCTGCCGATCCTGAGCTTCCCGAATGCGACTCCGAATCAATTTTATCCTTGTCGAAGTATCCTGAATCACTTCCGGCCCAAGTAGTTTGTTGTCCCCCACCTCCAACCAACATGCTGGGGAACGACAAGGTCTACCGTACAACGCCTCAAATGGAGCTATGCCAATGATGAACTGATAGGAGTTATTGTAAGCAAACTCTACCAGTGGAAGATACTGCTCCCATCCACCCCCGAAATCAATGATACTCATACGTAGAATGTCCTCTAACATCTGATTTGTGCGCTCGATCTGCCCATCGGTCTGCGGATGATAATCCGTACTCAACCGCAATTCCGTGCCCATGGCCTCCTGGAAACTCTCCCAAAACCGCGAAACAAATATCTTGTCTCTGTCAGACACGATATTTAGGGGCACACCGTGAAGTCTCACAATCTCTTAAATGAAGAGCTGGGCATATTGTCCCGCAGTGTAGTCTGTCCTTACAGGTAAAAAGTGAGCGACTTTGGACAACCTGTCCGCAATTACCCAAACGGAGTCGTGACCCCTCTGTGACGTAGGCAACCCCGTGATAAAGTCCATGGATATGCTCTCCCACATCCACATCGGGACCTCTAACGGTTGTAGCAGTCCTGCCGGTCTCTGATGATCCACTTTTACTAGCTGACAAGTGGCGCATTTTGAAACAAACTCGACAATATCTCTCTTCATTCCGCTCCACCAGTACTGTCGTCTCATGTCTTGGTACATTTTGTCCCCACCGGGATGTACCGCGAACCGTGAGCCGTGCGACTCTGCCATCATCTCATGCCGCAATTACTCTCCTTCCGGAACCACCAATCTCCCATTGAAGCGTAATCCCCCGTCTGAGCTAACGGTATAGGACTCGGCTCCCTCTGCTAGTAATCGAACTATCTGCTCCTGACAGAACGAGTCATTAGCCTATGCCCGTACTACCTTCGTGACAATCTGCGGTGTAACGGTCATCACAGACATGAATGATCGGGCCACTGCATCCTGGTGTCCCAATTCTTTCCACTTGGCCTTCCACACCTCTGCCACTTCATCTGTTGGCCTACGGCTCAACGCGTCTGCTACCACATTAGCCTTTCTCGGGTGATACTGAATATCGAACTGGTAGTCCTTCACAAACTCAAGCCACCTTCACTGCCGCATATTCAACTCCTTCTGCGTGAATAGGTACTGTAGGGACTTGTGGTCTGTGAACAACCGAAACTTCTCCCCCAACAGGTAATGTCTCCATATCCGAAGAGCAAAAACAACTGTCGCCAACTCCAAGTCATGAGTGGGGTAATTCTTCTCATGAGGCTTTAGCTTACGGGAAGCATAAGTTATGGCCTGACTCTCCTGCTGCAATACACCTCCAAGTCCTTGTAAGGACGCATAGGTGTAAACTAAATACTCAACTCCCGGTCTCGGCAATGCTAACACAGGTGCTGAGGTTAACTTATCCTTCAATTCATCGAATGCCAACTGACAGGTATTACTCCAGATGAACGGCACAGCCTTACGAGTCAGATGTGTCAAAGGACCTGCAATCTTCGAGAATCCCCGAATGAACCTCCTGTAGTATCCTTCTAGACCCAAGAAACTACGAATCTCCGTTGGTGTCGTGGGCTGCCCCCACTCCCTCATCGCGGATACCTTCCCCGGATCAACAGATATTCCCCGGTCAAAAAAAATATGTCCCAAAAACTGGACCTCCTTCAGCCAAAACCCACATTTCTCATACTTTGCATACAACTCGTTCTGATGTAGTGTCTGCAAAGCTTGCCTCAAATGCTCGGCGTGCTCCTCCTCTGTCTGGGAGTAAACCAGAATATCATCGATGAAGACAATGGCAAACTGATCTAGGAAATCCCTGAACACCCTATTCATCAAGTCCATAAACACTGCTGGAGCGTTGGTCAAACCAAAAGGCATAACCCGAAACTCGTAAGAACCATATCTCGACAAGAACGCAGTCTTCGAGACATCCTCCTCCCTGATACGCAACTGATGGTATCTCGATCTCAAATCAATCTTTGAGAAGAAAGAAGCTCCTCTCAACTGGTCGAATAAGTCATCGATTCAAGGCAACGGATATTTATTCCGTATCATGACCTTGTTCAACTCCCGGTTGTCCACACACAATCTCAGTGAATCGTCCCTCTTCTTCACAAACAAAACTGGAGCGCCCCAAGGTGAGGTACTCCTGTGAATAACGCCCTGACCTAACAGCTTCTCTATCTGATCTCGTAGCTCTCGCATCTCTGCCGGAGCCATACGGTACGGTGAGCGTGCTATAGGTCTCGTATCTGGCAGTAAATCTATAACAAAGTCTATTTCTTGACTGGGGGGTAGGCCTGGTATCTCCTGAAACACATCTGAATACTCCCTGACAACTGGGATAGAATCTAAAGGAATCACAACCTCCTTAGAGGTATCCTCCTCTATGTAATACAGATGAGCGGTCGATCCTCCCTCTGGGCGAGGCATCGCCACTACAAACATCTCTTGCCCCGGAATGGCAAAAACAATGCTTCCGCTGAAGCAATCAATCATGGCCCTATAAGCTACAAGCCAATCCATACCGATAATCACATCGTGCACATGCATATCTAATACCAACATGTCTGCAGGTAATACCAAACCACCAATCTCTACCCCTACTCCCCGGCATATAAAGAAAATAAGTGACCCACTCCCCAATGGTGAGTCGACACACGTCACTGTGCTCTCCGCTGTGGCTAACAATCCTAAGGCTTTCGCGAAATGTGTAGCTATAAAATAATGTGTAGCCCCCGTATCAAACAATACCCGACCCATAGTGCCATGGATAGGAAACGTACCCTCAATCGCGGGCGGTGCCTGTGGAACTGCTGCCTGGTGGACGTTATAGACACGTCCATACTGTAGCTGCCCCTGTTGAGCTGGGACTGCTGGAATGGGTGGCAATGCTTCCATCTGTGGCGGTGCGGGGAGAGCGGCGGGAAACATAGGCCTCTGCTGCTGCTGCTGTGGGACCCTGCCCCTATCAGGACAATCCTATAATTTATGGACAGTCTTTCCACAAACAAAACACTTCCTCGAAAAGTTCCCTCCTCTCTGCCCCTGCTGTCCCCGGCCCTGGTGTCCGTTACCGCTCCTCCCTTGGCCCTGCTGGCCCTGCTGAAACTGCTGCCCATTCTGCCCCTGTTGGCCCTGATGCCGTTTGGACCTTGATGGCCCTGACGAAAACCTCCCTGTCCGTGCCTATAATTTCCTAATCTGAACCTCTTCTGATCCCCCTGCTGGGAACCCTGCTCACCCTGTCTCTTCCCCTGAACAGATTGTGCCCCACCGGCACCATGTCCTCCAGTCCTGCCCTGATGGCTAGACTCTCCCGATCTCTTGCCTTCAGCAATATGAAAGCGGCGATCCTGGCAGTGTAACAAAGCAGCGTTAACCACATCAGAATAAGTGGCCAACGAAAGGTTCCCTAACAGATGCTGACGGATCCTCCATGACAACCCGTCGGTGAATTTCTCAATCTTATTCTTTTCTGTCGGTATCTCATCTGGAACGATATTCAACAGATTCGTGAACTCGGACTCATACTCGGCCACGGTCTTACCCTCCTGCTTCAGATTCATCATTTTCCTCCTCATTTCCGTATGAACAGCTGACGGAAAGTACTTGCGGTCAAACCGCACCCAAAAGTCCTGAATAGTGAGAGTATCCCTCTCCTCCACGGTGGTAATAGACTCCCACCACTGCAGTGCAGATCCAACTAGCTTGAAAGTAGCTAGCACCTGCTTCTGAACGTCCGTGCACTCATACATCCTCAAGTGCCTCTGCATATCCTTCCTCCACTGGCTCGAGACTACCACATCTGAGCTACCTGCAAACTCTGGCGGATGTGCTTTCTGAAAAGCGTCACGTACACGTTCCCAAGCAAACGGGAATGCATTTGCCTGTACTGGCGCGGCAACCGATGACTGAGGTGGTGCCTGCTGAACTACGACAATTGCGACATTTACCGCTTGGGCTACTATAGCTGCAACCTCAGCGGCGTTCATCATGCCCTGAACTGGAGCGGGCTGGGGTTCGGGCGTTGCATCCCTGGGAACTCGTCGTGCACGTCGTGGAGGCATCTGAAATAAGAATGAAGTTTATAAGTTCGCAGTTATAAACTTAAAATAGTTGAAGAACCTAGCATATACAAAAAGAGTACAATAGCCCTAAAATATAGGGCTCTATATCAAAGAAAACTTAGCGGAAACATAATAGCCGTACAGATCCTAAAGGACACTAGAACCTGATGCTCTGATACCACCTGTGACACCCCGACTAATTAAATACCGGGTAGCTACTCCTTTATTAAATTAATTCAAAATGCCAAGTTGGTCCAGTTAATAGCATCACTGTCGAAAACATTTTAATGATTACTAACCACCTAGTATTTAAAAAGTAAGTTGTCAAATTTTAATTTAAGTCTGATTAACATGCAACAAGTGTATTGAAGAATAATAACACCATTCACCATAACGAAGTAAATATAATAACCATCACATAATGTAAATAAAGTCTGGAGGAAAACTCCTCACTACAATACCACAAACTGAAATAACTAAACTGAATACTAAATCAATACATGCCAAAGTCTGAAAAACTGTAATGGAAAGATGTCTCTAATAGAAATGGGCAACATGCCCTACAACTGATAGATACTGAATCTGGAATCCAAATGATAGAAGCGTCTAAAAGCAAATCCCTGTAGCTTCCACAAACAGCTACAGCTCGTCACCTGAATGAGTATCCTATGCATGGTGTCCTTGTGGCTGGGCACCTAAAATGGTTTTACAAAAAAAATAGATTTGAAGGAAAATGGGTCAGAGCCCGAATGTGGAGATATTTTAAAAACCTGCAAGTGCTTTAAAAACATTTAAAACATTAAATGCAAAGTACATGTTAGGACGTGCACTCACATGAAATTCTCACCTCTCGTCTAACTGTGCACTCCTAACATAAGTACCCATTTAAAATAACACAAACCACTAGCTAAGTGACATCATATCTAGCTAGACTATCATAGGTTCTACCCTTATTACACGGTTCCCATTAACATTATAACGATCTCAATTAAATAGGGGGCTTAACGTAAACTCAAGTTCTCATGTAAAAGTAATACAACTCGTAATAGATTTCCCTTTTTGTTATTCCATAGTTATACACACAATACCATATGAAAGTTCTCATTTACTAAGTGTATATTTTCCACAACATAAATATACAATATAAGCACCCCGAGACTAAGCTGCGGTGCACACATACTCTTCTATCCATCCCGGTACATCACGTACATAAGGATCACGCATTCCGAATCTCTCAGGAATCGTTCAGATAACACAAATCACAAACAGTGAAGGCGAACACAGTCACATCACATGGGTCACGCACATACCTACGCTCCCACGATCAGCGGACTTATTAACATCCCAATAAGTCTTTCTCTGACCTATGTTCATCAAGGTAACCAGTCTAAATCCGGGCAACACAAGGATTAGAGGGACCTAAGCGAACGCAAACCTCCCGTGATAGCAAGTATGGTAGGTATGTCATACACACAAATCATATACCAATACTAAGTAAACACGCATCTTAGTAATCACCGTAGTTTAATTGTAGTACTTATCGCATTCTCGTACTATCTTAATATATATATATAAATTATATAATCCCGGTCCATATTTATGCGCGCCATAATTTATTCTCACATCGTAGTAGACACTCACGTCTCAATCCATAATGTCTATTTGATTCGTGCCACAATTATAATTTACTCCTCACTATATCCCAAATGTCCCAAGTATAACAGTACACTAACAAAGGAATGTTATCTCTATCCTCGAACAAGTTTACGGGACTCCCAAAATCAAAACAGGCCAAAAAGGCCTAAACTGTCAACTCGTTCGAAGTCTCGTTCGAACGAGGCTGTTCGAACGATACTTCGTTCGAACGAACTGAGACTTCTAACGAGATATCGTTCGAACGAAGTGGCTTTCTAACAAGATCTTGTTCGAACGAACTCATCGAACGAACTTCACCCTCGTTAGATGTCAATGGTCAACTCGTTAGAAGCTCGTTCGAACGAGGTCGTTCGAACGACCTGGGTAGGTCTTCTAACGAGCGACCAGTTTCAAGCCCAGAAATCCTTATTCGTTTTCCACCAATTTCTACACCTCAAATCTCAACCAAAATTCGTCCCAACAATATTTTAAGGTCTCTAATCATCCCTAAACATATCAAGGTTATATATTAACATGTTTTCTAGGTTTAAATAATCCTAACATCAATCAATTTACAAATCTCTACACTTTTTCCCCAAATTTCAAGAACATAAACCCTAGAATTTATAATCATCAATTTACTCAAATTAGATCCGTTTTTGTTACTTCCAACATATATTAACCTCAGGGTAATCATCTCCATACTATTCTACATGCAATTTGTCCTCAAAATTCAAGTTCTAATCCAATTAAAATGGGTTTTTATTTAACTTCCAAGAACATGTAAATCTTTCAATTTGTCTAACATGGAAGAAACATTCTCTAAATTAAATAGAATTAAACCACTTGCCTCGAGTGTCTCTGAATTTGGTGTTGATTTGATGAAGTATTTTCTGCAGAATTCCTTCTCTCTCTCTCTCTACAAGCCTTCTTCTCCAAAGGTGGCTAGGGTTTGTTTTGGGAACTTAGAAAACCTAATTCTAAAACTCCCCGTAGTCTTATGGGTCAATATGGTTGGTAGTGGGTTTAGTGGTTAGTTACCCAAATCAGATTATAAATCCTAATTTTCGTCATTATTAATTCCCAAAAATACAAAATTACTAAAATACCCTTTATGTTGCCGGTATGGCCTAAAAATACCCCGGGACCCAAACTAAACCCCCGGCTAGTGTTTTCTGACTATCTCGACCCTTCCGGACGCGTTGGAGCACTCAAAATGACCATACGGTTAATAGAATTTAAATTCACTTTTATAATTTAAAATAATTACATACCATGACGCGACTGTCACACGCGTCTCAACAAAAATTTCCAAATTGCCGTATTTCAAACTCACGACAAATTTCATAATTCAATATTCATATATAATCATATATGCACATATAATCAAATACCAACTCGCATCTTGCTAGTATTTTATCCGGATTAATTCCCAATTAATTCTCATTTAATTCAATTAATCCCAAAAATAAATATCACAGAAAATACGGGGTATTACAGTAAGTTAACTAGCCGCTAAGATATTAATGCACCAAAGGACCTAAGGCTACAATAGTTCATGAAGGAAACTGATCGAGAGAAATGTCCTTATCGGTCAAAGTTTATAAATGCTCTACTACTATGAGCTACAAAAGTATGACCTATAATTGATGCCAAAACAATTCAAGTATATAACAAATGGTTTCAACCTCAAAGTAATGGATATTATAGTCCTATTAGGACAAAAGAAATTACTACTGAGGTTCCTAATAGTGTAGGGAACCTAAGGTCAAAAGAGTATTTGATCAAGGTAATAAATGATATATCTTACCAGTCAACAAGGATAACCAAACCGGTCAAAAACATATCCTATGGCTAATAAACAAGAGAAAAAAATACAATGACCTAAAGGTATGGGCACAAAAAATGACTTTTTTAACAAAATATTGTAATTATTTATAAGATTGTTATAAAATTAGGAATTTAATTTTTAATAAAAATTAATTCAATTTTATTTTTATAAAATTATTTTAGACATAATCGATAATATCCATAAAAAATATATGAGTTCCTAATGTGTCAAAGTGTAATATGTGCAACCACATGTGTTATACCTTTACCCAGATATGATCTATGAGTAGTCTCGGATCTTGAGGAGTCTTGGTTAGTTGAGTACCGTAATGTCATACCCCTAACTTTCGTGTATTTATTTTTATATTAAATTGTCGGGTATGTGTGTAATTTAACATAATTAAGAAGTAAAACGAGAACTTAACATAAATATTGATTTCGGGAGAATAGTTAATATTTATGAGAATTGTACTTCTACTAGTGTGATATGGAAAATATAATCTTGTTGCATGCAATTACGTCGTATGTGTGTATTAGCGACGGGAATTAGTTATTTCTCAACCGAGGCATATCTGAGTGAGTTATATGAGATTGGGAGATGATTTTTATATTTGCAATCTCGGATGATAATTTGGAGTGCTCGGTTGATATCAGAAGAGCCAAGAAATTCAAAATGACTGCCCCGGGGTTTTATTTGGGTTTCGGGGTCTTTTTGGCTAGTTTGACTCGAATTGGAGTATGCGAGTCATTTTATGTGTGTATTATCATTTAAAGTTGGGATTAATAGTAATCTGGGTTATTAGGGTTAAGATAAAGTTAATCAATCTCATTTTGAGAGAAAAACCATTCGAGAGAAAAACGTAAGGAAGAAGAGAAAGAGAAGAGAAAACCTTGGAGCTTTGGGAATCCCAAGAAAATTCATGATTTTGAAGAAGATTCGGACTCTACATCTTTTAGGCAAGTGATTAAACTTGCTAAATGTTTATATGTGTGAATTATTTCATAATATTTGGATAAATTATGGTGATATTGTATAGATATGATGAACATTAGATTTTTGTGTTTAAATCAAGCATTTGAGTAGTATGTATGGGTTTGATGGTGTGAAAATGGTTGGGAGTATATTTAGGTTGATCTATGATATTAAAATGAGGTAGAAAGGGATTTGGAGATTTAGGAAAAATCTCATATGAATAGAATCTGAGCAGATCAGATCGGTTCATTTTAGCAGCGAACTAATTCATTTTTAAAGGTCATCGATTCGATTCTCCCTTCTCAGTGTAGTGGATCAATTCATTTTGGGAACCTACGGTTCGGTTCCGTTTTATCAGATTTCTAACTCTTCTGTAACTCCTTCCCATTTGGGTTTGGTCCTTGGAAACCCACTAAAATAATATGATAAAAATGTTTATGAGTTAAAAGGCGGGATAATGTTGTGACATGATGGTTGGGGATACATCGGGTCAATTATTGAGACATATTTGGGAGTTGTTATGACAATTTCATTCGTAAATTCTCCTAGTGATAAGAATTTTTTTAAGGATGGATACGATCTAGTAGAGAGAGTTCGTGTGTCCTGCGAAGTGTTGTATTGGTAACTATTTATGTCATATGTGTGATGGGTAATAATGTTTCAAGTGAGGGATTGAATCATAAAATGAATTGGGAATAATTATGTGGATTATCGGCTAGTGTAAGGTGTGTGTATTTACACATAGCCGGGACTAATGAGATATACATTCAGATATGAGATGGTTTGTATGTATATGATGTGTGTATATATATATATATATATATTGTGTGTAGGATATATATCTATTATGTGGACATACCCCTCTAGTGCTATCATGGGAAGTTGCGCGATGTGGGTGAGGCCCCTGGCTTGAGGAGCAAGGAGCGTATAGTCCCCGGGTCATAGCGTCCATTTATTTATTTCATGGCATTTATCAGGGGTAATACGTATTGGGTATGATTCGTCTTATTTCCGATGAGGAACTATGACCGTTTCCCCTGCATTTGTGCTTTGGTTTATACCAAGTCGGTGTGAGAGTCCGACCACTGGTAACCTAGGATGGTATGTGAGAAATTCCCTGGAAGATAATAGCAGTGTAGAGATTGCATCCATTGAGTTAAATCTCTGAGGGATGGTTAGTATACATATATTATAGGTGTTATGTATGTGTACTTGGTAGCAATGATTTATCTTGTATAATAATGAGACTAATATTATACAGACTTGGAAATAATGTGTAATATGTTATAAAAATAACTAGTGGAAGTTATTAAGTAATGAATTGTTATATAATAATTTAGGATGACATTAAAATGATTATATTTTGGATAAACTAGATATGCGAGTGGGGTAAATGCGTAGATTTGAGGTGGAGTTATCTCTAGATGAGTTGGGTAGCTCGTTTAAGATTAAAATGCATATGTTTAGGTGAGCACCCACTATAGTTGAGGGGTAAGGTTGAGTCTCAAGAGAATGCGGCACCACTTTATATTATGAAATTGTGCATTCATAATTATTATGCATTTTAATTCACTTGGTGAACTATTTTTAAACCTCGGGCTCTGACCCATTTATATCCTCTCTATTTCTTTTATTTATTTTATTCGGTGTCCCACCGCTAGGACGCCAATGTTGACTCTTCCATTCCTGTGTATTTGGAGTTGTAGCACGTGCGAACTATTGCAGGACTTTTGTTGTAGCCGCTTCTCATTTTTGTAAATCTAGTTAAGGATCCAAAATTATAACTTGAGTGTGTACCCAAGGGTTATACAAATGTATATCTCTTATATTTCAGATACTTGATATTGTATTATCTGTTGCCCAAAAGCTTATTCGGGTATATTATTTTTTTGTACATGTTGTGTACATATGATAACTTTTCGTTGTTGTATATGGTTTGTTTGCTCTATATGTTTTAAAAATTTGGCATCCATTTATTTTTTTATTGGGTGGTTAGTTACTCTTAGGTATTTTTGGCAGTTGGTGCTGAGAATGATCCACTTGAGATCCCTGCTTTATCTTAGTATAGGGTTGGCCACCCGTTATTATTATAAGCAGGGTGGCACACGTAACATGATGTACTAAAAAGAGTGTCCTCGAACTAAGAAATACGTTTTGACACAATATTCAAACTATTTGAAACGTCTAATAATATAGACTCGCGCAAAAACTAGGAGTCAAATATTTAGGGTGTTTCAATCAAGACTCAATTCACATAATCCTTTATGAACAAAGGTTTAATGTGTCCGGTCATGTTTAGAGTGGTATCTTTAAAACTATAATCAAGATCTAAAGTAGGAAACGATGAATCTAAATAATATACCTTCAAACAATCGTCTTAATTGTTTTTTTGTTCTTGAATATCCAACTCTCTTTATTCTTTGAATGTATTTGGTGGTATCATTACCATATTGATTGGTAGTGGACTAATTAAGGTGATAAACTATATATATTTTTTATAATGATCCACTCCTTCAACAGCTTCAATAGGATCCACACCCATCACTTCATTGGCTGCTTATATATCTTCAACACAACGCATGTCATCAGTTGTATCACTTCCATCAATTCTTATAGCTTTTTCTAATTCCTTGATCTTTTTGCCTAAAATCTCTAATGATGATTTCCCTTCTTCCCTCTTAGCCATATCAAACATTGGGTTGGTCTTTGATGAAGAAGATCTTTGTCCTTCTAATCCTCGTGGGTAGAAAACTTGGGGTGACTCTTTCGAAGCACTAAATTTCCCTTGAATGTTCCTTTGTTGAGTCTTTGTTATCTCCACTTTTGGTTCCCTCTTCTTGGGCCTTGGTTCTTATAGCACATTGCACATCCTAGGAGCAACCTGCTGAGGTTTAAATAACTTTTTCTTTTTATCAATGTTAAAGAAATAAGTCATTTTTTGGACACCTTAGGGTCTTGTATCACAAACCAATCTGGCAGACCTTTAATGAAAGATACTTTTATAGGTATCATCAACCTTCCAGTCAAATACTAGTTGAGTAGGTACATTCATCTTTAAGTCTTGGCCTTATGTACTAAAAATTCCTTGGAGGTTGAACACCTGTATTGAATTAGTTTATCTTCTCATTTTGTGTCATGCGTGAGGGTATGGGTAAATACCCTCTTCTTGGGCATTATTCATGGACTTATGAACTGCGAATAGCGATATCCTGACGCGTAGTTGCTTCTTCTTTTGGATTGTTTGGTAATGGTGATTTATGGCCACTATGTGTTCCCTTTTTTGTTTATGTGTTTGTTTCCCTTTCGAAGCCATAACTTTACACATTTTAGTGTATTCCTCTCCACACCTAATGCACAAATGCTTCAGCATTTTCGTGTTTGGGTCATCGATGGAATTTTTTATTTTTAATACTTTTGTTTTGGACTAGGTTTTAACCTTGAATTCTACTTGCTCGCTATCTTTTGGTACTTAAGTTGATTGCATGTTTCCCTATCCTCTATGGTGTTAGGAAAAGGATTTTAATCAACCTCCATTATGTTGTTTTCCTTTCTTGAGAATTCGAGCTTCCCTTGTTTGACCAGATCTTGAATCATATCTCAAAAAATAGAACAGATATTAGTGGAACGAGATCAGTATTGTTCCATTTGCAATACTTGTTTCCTTTTAATTCATTATTAATGGGCATTCGTACATCATCGGGAAACTTCAACATTTTTGCACATAATAAGTAAAATTTTTATCTACCTAACTAATATAAAAGGAGCATTTTTTTATTATTCCCATATGTTTTCGTGCAAAAATTATGCTAAAGTTTCATTTTAACCAAAGTCTCGCATACTATTGGTTCTGCTTCTATGATTTCTGTGGTATCCATCTCTAGGTTTAGATTTTTATAATACATTTTGAGGGAGGAGGTATTCTTATCTTGATCTTGTTCCGAAAGAGACTCATATATTTCTACATTGGTAATTAATTCTATCAGATCCCTCAATTCTCTAGCATTAAACTTCTTTCCAAATCTAAACTTAGACCACTTTAGGCTAGTTTAAAAATAATAATTTTGGTTGTATTATCTTGCATTTATTCCTACACCTCTTGAAACTATTTATGAAATGAATGTACTTAAGTCCATTCCTTTGTCTTAACCTATCAATTGTAACAACCCGAGGTTTTAGAGACGATAATTTATTTATTTCGGGAGAAATAAATATTATTTTATTTGGAGAATAATTAAATTGGCAATTGAGGTCAAAATGTGAAGTTGTTAGAAAGTGCTTCAAATGGCAATTCTGAGGGTGTAGTTGCATCCGGAAGGATCGAGAAAGTCAAAATTATTGTACCTGGGGTCTATTTAGGTTCTGAAATAATTTAAGTTCGTTTGGCTCGAATTTAAGTTACCGAGTCATTTAAAGTGTGTATTATCATTCAAAGTTGTGTATCTTGGATTTAAGGCTTATTAAGCCTACGGGAGAAACAATTCTCCTTAGAGATAAAGAGAGAAATAGAAAGAAAGAAAGAAAGAAAGAAAGAAAGAAAGAGAGAAGAATGAGAAAAAGAGAGAGAAAGTGGATTTTCTGTCCAACACGCGATCTCGAGGACGAATCAGACCCTATGAACTCGAGCCAAGTGATTAAACTTGCTAAATAATTATAGTGTATCCTTTATTTCATGATTTGTGGATGTAAATTCTGAATTTTGGGATAAATATGTAAAACCTAGATTTTTGGGAAAATCTTAGATTTGTGGTGTATATATGAATTTGAAGATATAAAATTTGTTGGGTTGGGTTATTTGATGAGTCTTGATGTTAAATATATATTTAGGTTGAAGAGAAATGGTTGGGTGATGATATAATGAATTTTTGGGAATTTTGGTATTTGAGGAAAATAGCCCATTTCGTAGCTTGCTGAGCTTACCGAATCGATTCGCCCCTTCCGAATCGATTCAGTCTGTTGCAGAACCTACAGGTCTTTAGGGCCGAATCGATTCGCCCCTTGTGAATCGATTCGGTATGTAGCAGACTCTCAGTTCCTTTGGATCGAATCGATTCAGAGGGGCCGAATCGATTCGCTCTTGAGGCCGAATCGATTCAGAAACAGGGTAATTTTGGAGATGTTTTTCTAGGAGGAATTTCATCCCGTTTTGCTCGAGGTTATCGATTGGGAGACTCTATAGGAATCATATGAAGTATGTTTTGTAGATTTTAGGGAGTTTCCCTTATAAGAAATTATTGGAGTCATATTGACTTAAATTGAGGAATATCAATTCGAGAATATTGTATATTCTAAGTGGGCAAGCCCGCTACCATAGAAAGTTCTATTTGGAGATAATCATGAAATTTATGAATGAATGAGAATGCGCTTAAAGATAATGGATTTTATTATTAAATATTAAATGGGATAACTTTAAATGTTCATTTAATAAATTGAACCACATTATGCATTGAGAATATAATGCTAATAAATGTGCATATGGATATAGGAATATCCTTAACGATGATTAAATTGGGAGATGTCTCACACAGTGAGAAATGCTAATTGAGATGCATTAGGATATAGAATGTCCTTAACTTAAATAGAATTGAGAGACAATTCATCATCATAAGCAACATGTGAGCTTCAAGCGAGAAATAGTATAGTGTATACTAAGTGGGGAAGAAGTGCGAGAATTGACGATTAGTATATCGAGATGGAAATATACTAAACAATAATATTATGTCAACTGCGCCTAAGAGCGTACTATGAATATGAAAATGATGTGGTAGGTATACCTTATATGATGGTATATCTTTATATGATGTGATGATGTATGTATACCTTATGTGATGGTATATATATATATATATATATATATATATACTAGGATATGCCCGTGCCTAAAGGCACGACGCAAATTTTCCAAAGTGTACGTCGTTGATTGGACCATACATCGTATTTAGTTTGCAACAATAATAATAGTCCGTCTTGTACATCGTATAATACGTCATAATGGCAATGTGAAAATTGGACATCATTTTTTAATAAAAACTTGACGAATTAATCCTTTCATTAGGGATCGCAAAGTGGCAAAAAATTCCAAAATACGTAATCACACGGTGAAAACTTGAAGGCACGACAAAAATTTCAAAAATACGTAATAACAAAGTGGAAATTTTTTTCAAAATACGTAATCGCAAAATGATGAAAATTTTGTTCCCCGACAAAACAAAGTGTAATTTTTAAAAAATAGCCATTATATCCTTTGTTTATATGACTATTCTGCAAATCGGTAGTGGTAGTGTTCGTGATTGGTAAAAAAAAATCATGTTATGTCGTATTTATTTTAGTCAAGTTCATATTTGATTAAAAAGATATTGTGTTCTTCCACTTTTACTTTGATCGTGTTCGAAATAAGTAAACATTCCGTTTCAAATTCTTATGTTATGTAATATACTTGAACACGGATCAATAGGGTGTACCCGTGCCGATGGCACGATTGTTAAAACATTTTGAATATTTAAGACCCTTAATAAGTTGATGTGTGGATATTAGATATAAGTTCTTCATATTCAATTTCAACCTTTTGATTATAATGACCAAAAATCCTAGTAGACAACGGATACAATACGATACTTTAATGAAATAAACAAATATTTTTAGAACATTTAATTTTTGACACGGGCAATAATTATAAAATTCCTATTACGGGGATTACTATTAGCCAATGTATATAAGTTATTACGGGGATTACTATTAGCCAATATATATAATTTTCCCATCAAGAATTAAAATTCCATCCAGTCTTACATATGTCTACGCTCTTTGTATTTTCTTAAAGTGTCAGATCCAATAGGTATTAGCTATATAAATCAATTGAGTTAATTTTTATCAATATGGTTAATCAGATCCCATAGCAATTGTTCATTCACTTTAATTAAAGTATGACAAACTTTTATATAGAGCCTTGAGCCATAAAAATTGTCTTCAATCATATCTTTTTTCCTACCAACCTCGAACCATGTGCCCAACCAAAAAAAGATATGACATGTGCATCATTGATACTTGGGGCCAACCATCTTGTGGATTATTTTGGGTTGTAAAGCATGTCCATAGGGGCCCTTAAACATTTCAGTTTTAAAATCAAAACTAAAACAAAAACCATGGTTATTACAGATACAACCACATTCGGCTTATAGTTAAAAACGCACAAAAAATTTCTTTTGTTTCAAATCCAAATCCACAAACCTGCAAATTCATCCAAACAAAAAAAAAATTACAAATGAAAATATCTCTACCCACTTCATCAATTTTTCTACAGACAGAAGAACCCCCACTTCATCAAAATGTGATGATAAAAATAGGTACCTGAAACATCAAAATTAAAAGTCAGGTCTCTTAAGAGTCTTGATTTGAAAAAATAAGAAACAAAAGCCTAAAAGTTTAAATAAGTGATAGAGATTGACAGAGAGACGATACATGAGACATGTAAATGGTAAAACTATGAACCAATAAGAAATTAGAGAGGCCAAATCAGAACCTGGAAAACCAAATGATAGTAAAAAATAAATCACAGTAGTTAAATAAAAAATTCTTCAAACTTATTTTAATGAAAAAAGAAAAATGCTGAAATATAAATAAGAGATAGAGTTTCAATGAGAGATTGAAACCCATATTTTTCACCGCAAATCAAAAAGATGAAGAGTATACCTGAGAGATCCGCGCGCAAAAACTGAAATCCTCTCCAACCATCTGCTACTACTACCCTCTTTAGAGTGTCTCAAAAACTAAAATCTTGTTTGAAGACATTTATTTCTTACTAATCCCCTTTTTCTCTCTTCCGAGTCGTCGCATCTTTGTTTTCCTGTCATGGTTATGCCAAGGACATCTCCAACTAAAAACCAAAACAAAAAAAATCAGTACACAACAAACTAAAATAGAAAACCAAAAATCGAGACAAATCGAAAATTAGAGTGAAAACCCAGAAATAAAAAAATCGAGGAGAGGTCCGCTATCTGCTACTACTACCCTCTTCAAAGTGGCTCATGGTTATGCCAAGGCCATCTCCAACTAAAAACCAAAACCAAAAATAAATAAAAAAATCAGTACAGAACAAACTAAAACCAAAACAAATCAAAAATTAGAGGGAAAATCCAGAAATACAAAAACCTAGGATAGGCCCGCTGCATTTTTTTATGGTGCGTTTTGTCCACCTTGTCTGAGTGTTGTGTTTTCCTTATGGTGCATTTTTTCCACCCGTTGATTCATTACCGCTTCTAAAAGATGGTGAGGTAGAGAGAGGATTGGTTGATAGAGATGCTGAGCTAGAGAAAGGCCATCTCCAATTAAAAATAAAAACAAAAAATTAAAAAATCAGTTCACAATAAACCCAAATCGGAAGCACAAAGAAAGGGGCATCTCCAATTAAAGCACCATTATGCTATGTTTCACCTGTAAAACGTTTTCACCATTGTATGAACATGTTTTCACCTGTAAAATAAAGATAAGGAACAAACATAAATTAAACAGTAAACGGTATAACTATTAAAATAGATGGAGAGAGATATGATATGGGTATTATTCTGATTCAAATAATCTAGGGTTAAAAATCTTAGGTGTTAAAACAGGAAGAAAACTTTGAACCTCTCAGAGAAAAAAATGGAGTTCCAGCAAAAGTTTGGAGTTCAAATCCATGGAGTTCCAGGAAGAGAACCGCGGATTTGGAGAAACATACGTAAAAATCACATTCTCTTCCTTGCTCTCTCTTTTGATGGGGTGGATTTGGATTGTGGGAGAGAGTAAAAAAGTATCAGATCAGTTTCTAAAGTTTGGAGTGAGAGAGAGAGATATTGAGCGTCCTTTTTTCTTGGGAGAAGATGTTATTTTGTGGTGGCGTCCCCTCAGAGAGGTAGAGAGATTGGACAGTTGGGAGGCTCATGGTAATACAATGTGGGAGACATTTCGGATGCTTGTGGCCACAAAAGCAATCATTTACGTGGCTTTTGATCTCACCGTCTATATATTGCCTACGTGGCTTAAATCTAAACCATTAAATTTCTTTTCAACTTATAAACAGTAAAAATACCCTTACTCCTTATTATATATATATATATATATATATATATTCACATATATAGTGAGGCATACCCCCTCCTTGCTATCATTGGGAAGTTGCGCGCGATGACGGTGAGCATCCTGGCTCGATGTGCAGGGTGTGAATATTTCCCAGGTCATAGTCGTCCATGGTGATTATATGTGTTATACATTCTTATTTTGGGGGTGAGAAGTCGTGGGTATATGTCGTTCTCACTTTCCGGTTAGGAGCTATGGCCTCTTCCCGGGGCGTTGTGTGCGTGAGTTGATCACGAGGTGTGTCACGACCCCGACCCGAAAATAGTATGGAACGAGTGTCTTGACATGCCACCAAGGCATCCAATATTCTGGCCTTAAAATTTTTCTTTTAAAATATATGTAGTGGAAGTATAATCACATGTTTATGAATCGTAAAATACTAAAAGTGAAGGGATTACATCATCAGAGCTTTCTAAAGGGAACTTCATTTGTATTAAAATATCAACGAGTTACAACTTGACACAAAGAGCAAAACATGCTCTATCTAATTAAACAAACTTCTACTTAAGGTAACAAAAAGATCTTTAAAAGGTAAATCTTCTACATAGTTCTTTTTCGTTCCATCCACGAGCTTAATTATTTCCTGAAAAATGATTATTTATAAAACGTCAGCTAAAAGCCGAATGAGATTCAATCTCTAGACATTCTAGGGTTTTTCAGAAAATTGATACCTATTCAATTTAGAACATAAAGTATATACATAAAGATAGGAATTTCAAGTAATATGTATAAAGTAGATGACAATATATATATTCAGAATAAACAGTTCAGAACAGAGCAAATAAAATAATTGAGCATGTGTAAATTATTCAGTTTTAGTGGCCATGTACGCTCTAATACCCAGACGGATAGTGTTACCAAATGTTTCCACCCGATAACATCACAGACAGATAATCGTGATATCTGAAACAACGCCTTATTTAGGGCACACCAGCGATAAACCAGCTGGGAAGGAACCACCCAAATATTCCCACCCGGTAGTCAAGGCCAACATAGTAAGAGAGTTTCCATAGGCTGAATCAATAATTTTAGAATTCAAATTAGATGTTTATATGGAGAGATATAAACATATAACAAACGACGGAATCTTCGGTATCAGATGCATTTTGAGAATAAAAGCATTTCACAAAATATACATAGTTTGCATAATATTATATAATCAAAATGCACAAGAAATTGCATAGAGTACTCACTTAAAATAGAGGTCGAAATTATAGATAATGAGTCTTCGATCGCACGTTAATCTAACAAATACAATAAAGGTTTAAGTATATGTTCTAAACAAGGTCCAGTCTACATATTGTATTTTAATAGTAACTTGTTTCAAAGGATTACTAAAAACCATTTTCTTAACTTTTAAAACTTATTGATCGTAATTAAAGGATTCAATTCATAGTTCTTCCTAATCAGTCGGTTCCCAGTAGAGATAGAGGGTCACAGGGGCACCGCTTAAATACCATCTCCTCTAGACAGAACATTTTCGAATTCATTCCCAGTAGAGATGGAGGGTCACATGGTCACCACTTAAATACCATCTCGTCTAGATGGAATTTCACCGGGCTTGATTTTGGAATTACTTAAATGGGATTCCATAATAACGAGCAATTACTTTTAAAAATCATTTTTAAAAGCGTATATACAATTTCAAACAAGTTTACATGAAAATAAAATCAGCTTTGATTTCTTCTAAAGTTTAAGTTTTGATTAGTGAAGTCCTTAGCGTATTTTACCAGCATAACTACTAAGTAAAGCTATAAAACACAAAATTAAAACTATAAAAATACATTATAACATTTAAATAAAATCATACTTATGAAATGAATTCTTTCTTTGAAATTATAGAACTCCTTCTTAAGATATTTCCCAAGCTTTCTTTCACTCTTTCTTACTATAATTCTCAAGGAATTGGTGTGAGTTTCAAATGAACCCTAATGCCCTATTTATAGGTTTCCAAAAGTATTACGGTGTTGACACGTGTCTAATGACTAGGATTTTTGGAGTGGTGATTTAACACCGAGTTGTCGATATCCGGAGTGGTCTTGCAGTGTTAATATCACCAAATGATGACAAGTGTTTTAGCTTTCTCTCTAAAGATGACATGTGTAAGGTGGAAGTGACCAGCACGCGGTAGAAAGGTGATAAGGGTATAAGGGTCATTTCACACATAAAGGGTAATTTGGTAATTTCACACTATATATTTTGAATATTTCTTGGAGGTCCTTGAAAATATTTTATTGACAAAATGGCCCAATTTATATTTTTATTTTAGTCCTTAAAGTTTAATAAAATTATATTTTTTTACCCCAAAACTTATTATTTGCCTTAAGATATGTCATAAGACTTCGATTGATCCAATTTACAGTTGATTCTTCGTAATTAAAAATGAGGTTTGTTATGTTGATAGCCAATAATACCACATATTTAATAATACAACATTTATAAGATAATAAGTAACACAAGAGTGTAAAAACAAACTATATATAAAAGTGGGGTCATTACATCCTACCCTCCTTATAAAAATTTTGGTCCCCAAACTTTACTTATATTAATTTCCAAAAAGGTATGGATATCTCTCCTTTATTTCATCTTCCCGCACCCACATTGCTTCTTCAACAGAATGATTCTGCCATAATACTTTAACTAGTGGAATAACCTTGGTTCATAATATTTGATCTTTATGGTCCAAAATTTCCACTGGATGCTCAATGTATGACAAATATTCTCTAACATGAAAAGGCTCATGACTTAAATATGTTTTGGATCTGGGACATATTTCTTTATCATTGATATGTGAAACACATTATGTACACTAGAGAGTTCAGGTGGTAAGGCTATTTTATACGGAACAGCTCCTATCCGTTCAAGGATTTCAAAAGGTCCTATATATCTTGGGCTCAACTTCCCTTTCTTCCCAAATCGTATTACTCCCTTTGCAGGCGATACTCGCAAGAACACATAATCTCCTCTTTGGAATTCTAACTGTCGGTGTCGATTGTCAACATAACTCTTTTGGCGGCTTTGAACGGTTCGAAGTCGGTCTTGTATTAATTTCACCTTCTTTGTTGTGATCTGAATCAATTTTGGTCCCAACAATTTTCTTTCCCCAACTTCTACCCAACATGTAGGCGAACGACACCTTTTACCATAGAGTGCCTCATACGGAGCCATTTGAATACTTTCTTGATAGCTATTATTATATGCGAATTCCACTAACGGTAAATGATCATCCCAATTCACTTTTAAATCACGTGCACATGCCCTAAGCATATCCTCTAAGGTTTGAATAGTTCTCTCTGATTGTCCTTCCGTTTGAGGATGAAAATCAGTACTAAAATTCAATTTTGTGCCCATGGCTTCTTGTAAGATTTTCTAGAAGCGAGACACAAATCTAGGGTCACGATCAGAGACAATTGAAATTGGGGTTCCATGAAGCCTAATAATTTCCTTCACATACAACTTAGCTAACTTTTCTAAAGAATGGGTAATCTTAATGGCGAGAAAATGAGTAGATTTAGTTAGCCTAACAATAATTACCCAAATAGAATCATTACCACTTGAACTCCTTGGTAAACCTATCACAAAATCCATAGTGATATGTTCCCATTTCCACTCAGGGATAGGCAGTGGTTGTAGCAATCTTGATGGTCTCTGATGCTCAGCTTTTACTTGTTGACAAACCAAACACTGAGATACAAATTTCACTATCTCTCTTTTCATGTTATTCCACCAAAACACTTCTCGAATATCTTTATACATCTTGGTATTTCCGGGATGAAACGTGAATCTCGAGTAGTGAATTCCCTCCAAAATTTGCCTCTTTAGTTGGGCATCATGTGGAACACACACTCTATTTCCAAATCTCAATATATCATCCCATATTGAAAATTCCATTCGCTTCCCTTCAATAACCTCTTCTCTAATCTTCTTCAGTTGTGGGTCATTTACTTGTGCAATTTTGATCCTTTCCATCAATATGGGTTGTACTTGTAAGTTTGCAATCATTACACCTTTACTATAAATATGAACATCTATTTCCATATTTTTTAAATCCTTCAATAGAGCCTCCTGGTTTGTAATAAGACATGCTAAATTTGGTGTAGGCTTCCTACTTAAAGCGTCAACTACTACATTAGCTTTCCCTGGGTGATAATGCATATTTAAATCATAATCCTTCATAAATTCTAACCACCTCCTTTGTCTCATGTTCAATTCTTTATGAGTAAATATATATTTCAAACTCTTATGATCGGTATAAATCTTACAAGTCTCACCATATAAATATTGTCTCCAAATCTTAAGAGCAAAAATTATAGCTGCTAATTCTAGGTCATGGGTTGGATAGTTTTGTTCATGTGGTTTTAACTGTCTTGAGGCATAAGCAACTACTTTTCCATTTTGCATTAACACACATCCTAAACCATTTTTTGAAGCATCACTATAAATCACCAATCCTTTCGTACCTGAAGGAATAGTCAAAATTGGGTCAGTCACTATTCGATTCTTAAGTTCTTGAAACCTTTTCTCGTCTTCCTCATACCATCAATATTTTACCTTCTTTTGTGTTAACCTAGATAGAGGTTTGGCAATGCTAGAAAGTCCTTCAACAAATCTTCGATAATAAGCTGCTAATCCACGGAAACTACGAATCTCACTCACATTAGTTGGTCTGGAACAATCTAGTATAGCCTCAATCTTTTGAGGGTCAACTGACACTCCCTCTTTGGATATGCCATGTCCTAGAAAAGAAACACTAAGCATCCAAAACTCACACTTCTTTAATTTTGCATATAATTTCTCTTTTCTAAGGATTTGTAATATTGTCTCTAAATGCTTCTCATGTTCTTCAATACACTTAGAATAAATGAGAATGTCATCAATGAAAACAATAACACATTGATCCAAATATTTCCTAAAGACTCTATTCATCATATCCATAAAAGAGACTGGTGCATTAGTTAGTCCAAATGGCATTACGAGAAATTCATAGTGACCATATCTAGTACGAAAAGCTGATTTTGAAATATCATCATCCTTAATCTTCAAATTATGATAGCCTGACCTAAGGTCAATCTTAGAGAATACTTGTGCACCTTCTAATTGATCAAACAAGTCATCTATACGAGGTAAGGGGTATTTATTATTAATTGTCACCTTATTCAGCTTATGATAATCTATACACAGTCTCATTGTCCCATCCTTCTTTTTCACAAATAACACTAGAGCACCCCAAGGTGATATACTTGGTCTGATAAGACCCTTGTCTGAAAGGTCTTCTAATTGAACCTTTTAACTCTATTAATTCTAAATGTGACATATGATATGGTGGATTTCAGATTGGTATAGTTCCAGGAATAAGGTCAATGGTAAATTCTATTTCTCTATTAGGAGGTAGACCGAGTAAATTATCAGGAAAAACATCCATAAAAATTTCTTAGCAATAGGAATATATTCTAATCTAGGCTCTATCATCTCCAAACTAGTAACGGTTGCAAGAAATCCTTGACATCCCTTCTTAAGAAAACTATAGGCTTGCATTGATGAAATAATACACATTGGAGATATGATGCCAGTTCCTTCAAAACTAAATTTTGGTTGGTGAGGAATTTCGAAAGTAACACTCTTCTCAAAACAGTCTACCTTAGCATGATGTGATGCTAACCAATCCATCCCCAAAATGATTTCAAAATCTTTAATGTCTAAAACTATCAAATCAAAAAATAGTTTATGACTATCAATATCCATGGGGCAAGCCTTGTATACTAATTTACCCATCAATAACTCACCCGAATGAGTAGAAATGTGTATGTTATGATTCAAGGGTTCGGGCAATTTAAGAAAGCGATTTAATACATGTATAGATATGAACGAATGGGTAGAACCAGGATCTATCAAAGCTGTAAAAGGCTGTGCACATATAGAATGTGTACCTGACACTACCGCATTAGAAGCTTGGGTATCAGAAAGTGAGAAAACTCTACCCTACCTGTCTTGATCCTTCTTTGCACTTGAAGGCTTTATCGGAACCCTTGTTGGGTTTGGGCAGTCTTTTATCTGATGTCCTTTCTGTCCACATCTAAAACAAGCTCCTGAATCCTTATAACAAGGTCGTCCTCCATGCATCTTTCCACATTGCTGACATGTATGGTTATTATACTGTTTGTTATCACTAGATCCCCCAACATTGGATGTGTTCCTAAAGAAATTTCTATTATTCAAGTTCTTTCCTTTTTGTTCCCCATACATCCTCTTGCCATCTTTAATTCTATTGTACTCCTCACCATCCCTTTCAGCTATTGTAGCCCTAGTCACGACATCAACATATAATGTTAATTTCAGTATGGAAATTCAACTACGAATATTCAACCTTAACCCACGCTCAGACTTCTTCGCTCTTAAAACATTAGTTGCTACAACATGACATGCAAAACGGGATAACTCAGTAAACTTTGCCTCATATTGACTAACCGTCATATTCCCTTGCACCAGACTCATAAAGTCATCTGCCATTTCGTCTTTCACCGTTTCCAGAAAATATTTCTCATAAAAGATTACTAAGAAATCATTCCAACCTATGTAAGTACTCCTTTCCCCGTGTATTCTCTTAGTCATTCTCCACCAATGTTCGACCTCCCCTTCTAACATAAATGTTGCAATTGACACCCTTTGTTCATCGGTACACTTAAGAACATCAAGTATCTTTTCCATCTGCATCACCCAACTTTCTGCCTAGGTGGGATTAGGAGTACCTTTAAAAGATGGAGGATTCAACTTCTTGAACTGTTCAATTGTACATATACTTAGTTCAAGATTCTTTGGTACTCCATTGTTCACCTGTTGCTCCACAATCTTTGTTAGACTTTCAATTTCCTTGTATGCACCTTCCAGTCCTTCTATACTCAAATCACTAGTTCCCATTGATGATCTTCTCTTGGTCATTTTCTATAGTCATGGAAAAATGTAAGATCCACTATACTATATCAATATTGAAAACTAAAAGACCAATAATAAATAATATAACACATAGGGAGGGTTATCACATAAATTAGATTTTTAATACTTTCTCCTAAGGATGGAAACATAAAATCTATAACATTCGAAACCTATGCTCAGTAGTCTACGGGTTCATAACCTATGCTCTGATACCACCTCTATCACGACCCGGCTCGAAAATAGTAGGGAACGAGTGTCTTGACATGCCACCAAGGCATCCAATATTCTGGCCTTAAAATTTTTCTTTTAAAATATATGTAGTGGAAGTATAATCACATGGTTATGGATCGTAAAATACTGAAAGTGAAGGAATTACATCATCAGAATTTTCTAAAGGGAACTTCATTTGTATTAAAATATCAACGAGTTACAACTTGGCACAAATAGCTAAACATGCTCTATCTAATTAAACAAATTTCTACTTAAGGTAACAAAAAGAGCTTTAAAAGATAAATCTTCAACATAGTCCTTTTTCGTTCCATCCACGAGCTTAATTATTTCCTGAAAAATGGTTATTTATACAACGTCAGCTAAAAGCCGAATGAGACTCAATCTCCAGACATTCTAGGATTTGTCAGAAAATTGATACCTATTCAATTTAGAACATAAAGTATATACATAAAGACAGGAATTTCAAGTAATATATATAAAGTAGATGACAAGCTATATATATATATATATATATATATAGAGAGAGAGAGAGAGAGAGAGAGAGAGAGAGAGAATAAATAGTTCAGAACAGAGCAGATAGAACAATTTAGCATGTGTCAATTATTCAATTTTAGTTGCCATATACGCTCTAATACCCAGACAGATAGTGTTACCAAATGTTTCCACCCGGTAACATCACAAACAGATAATCATGATATCTGAAACAATGCCTTATTTAGGGCATACCAGCGATAAACTAGCTGGGAAGGTACAACCCAAATATTTCCACCCGGTAGTAAAGGCCAACATAGTAAGAGAGTTTTCGTAGGCCGAATGAATAATTTTAGAATTCAAATTAGATGTTTATATGGAGAGATATAAACATATAACAAATGACGAAATCATCGGTATTAGATGCATTTTGAGAATAAAAGCATTTCACAAAATATACATAGTTTGCATAATATAATATAATCAAAATGCACAAGAAATCGCATAAAGTAGTCACCTAAAATAGAGGTCAAAATTATAGATAATGAGTCTTCGATCGCACGTTAATCTAACAAATACGATAAAGGTTTAAGTATATGTTCTAAACAAGGTCCAGTCTACATATTGTATTTTAATAGTAACTTGTTTCAAAGAATTACTAAAAACCTTTTTCTTAACTTTTAAAACTTATTGATCGTAATTAAAGGATTCAATTCATAGTTCTTCCTAATCAGTCGGTTCCCAGTAGAGATGGAGGGTCACAGGGGCACCACTTAAATACCATCTCGTCTAGACAGAATTTCACCGGGCCTGATTTTGAAATTACTTAAATGGGATTCCATAATAACGAGCAATTACTTTTAAAAATCATTTTGAAAAGCGTATATACAATTTCAAACAAGTTTACATGAAAATAAAATCAACTTGGATTTCTTCTAAACTTTAAGTTGTGATTAGTGAAGTCCTTAGTGTATTTTACCAGCATAACTACTAAGTAAAGCTATAAAACACAAAATTAAAACTATAAAAATACATTATAACATTTCAATAAAATCATGCCTACGAAATGAATTCTTTCTTTGAAATTATAGAACTCCTTCTTAAGATATTTCCCAAGCTTTCTATCACTCTTTCTTACTATAATTCTCAAGGAATTGGTGTGAGTTTCAAAAGAACCCTAAGGCCCTATTTATAGGTTTCCAAAAGTATTACGGTGTTGACACGTGTCTAATGACTAGGCTTTTTAGAGTGGTGATTCAACACCGAGGTGTCGATATTCGGAGTGGTCTTGCAGTGTTAATATCACCAAATGATAACAAGTGTTTTATCTTTCTCTCTAAAGATGACATGTGTAAGGTGGAAGTGACTAGTACGTGGTGGAAAGGTTATAAGGGTATAAGGGTCATTTCACACATGAAGGGTATTTTAGTAATTTCACACTATATATTTTGAATATTTCTTAGAGCTCCTTGAAAATATGTTATTTACAAAATGGCCCATTTTATATTTTTATTTTAGTCCTTAAAGTTTCATAAAATTATATTTTTTACCCCAAAACTTATTATTTGCCTTAAGATATGTCATAAGACTTCGATTTGATCCAATTTACAGTTGATTCTTCGTAATTAAAAATGACGTTTGTTATATTGATAGTCAATAATACCACATATCTAATAATACAAAATTTATAAGATAACAAGTAACACAAGAGTGTAAAAACAAACTATATATAAAAGTGGGGTCATTACAAGGTGGGTGTCGTTTAGCCCCACCAGGTGGTTCCCAGTATTGCTACGTGGTTTGGGCAACTGGAAGATGATAGCATTGTGAGCCTGCGTCCACGAGTTATAGCTCATTTGGATGGTTATTATATTATGAATGTGATTGGTTACTTGGGTATCGAGGGCATAATGGACCTCAACGACCAACATTACCAAGGAGTAGTGTAACTGGGGGGTTCTTTTTTGGATTTCGCTTTTGCGAGATGTCCCACGCATGAAACACAGTGTAATTTTGAGAGTGAGGAGAAGTTAGTTCTTAATGCTCATATTTATTTATAATATGTATCTCGACGATCGACAGTGCCAAGAAGTAGTGTATCGGGGGGTTCCTTGTTTGGATTTCGCTTCGACGAGACGTCCCACGCACCAAACGCCGTCTACTGTTGAGAATTGGGAATAATAATTAATTAAAAATAGAGTAATAAGAATTTGGGTTACATGCATCATGCATTGAGGGCATAATGAATCTCGAAAATTAATACTGTCAGGAGTAGTGTAACAGGGGGTTCCTTGTTTGGATTTTGCTTTTGCGAGATGTCCCACGCACGAAACGCAGTGCGGGATTAAGAATTGGGAGTAGTTTAGTCCTTAGTACTTAGATGCTAATAACTCATCTATATAATTGTATATTGTTGGCATAACTAGAATATGAGAAATTCTAGTAAAACAGAATGTTTATGTATTGTGAATATGTTGGTAAGAGAATGGGTATGTAAACCATATATGTTAAGTAAATGAACGGATGATTAAGATTAAAAAAGATACGAAATTGAAGTATGTAATTTAGATGGAATTTAGATAATTATAATTGAGAGATAAGTTAGATGATTTTAATCGAATAATTATATTGGGTTTAAGTTAGATAACCTTGCCTAAATAGAATTTGGCATTCATTTGGAGATCACGTGCATACGTTTAGTTGCGCGCTTTAGTTGGGAGGTGAGTTGGATTATTATGGAGAGTGCGACTCAACCTTAATCATGTAATAATGCATTTATAATTATTATGCATTTTAATGCACTTGCTATAAAAATGTTTTCAACTCGGGCTCTGACCCGTTTATATTTTCTCCTGCTATGTATATATATATATATATATATATATATATATATATATATATATATATATATTATATTACTTTAGGTGTTCCTTCGCAAGGAGGCCATTGATGTTCCGTCATCTAGTGTATTCGTGGGGCTATGGTAGTAGAGGACTATTGCGGCACTTTGTTTTTGTCGATTCCTATCTGTTGTATATCTAGATTAGGATTCAGTTTGTATTTTGGGTCTATACTCATGTGTTGTAGTTTAACACTTTTATATTTTCCCTTCTCATATTATTGTATTGTCTGTGACCCGACAGCATATTCGGGTATTTTACTTTGTACATTGTATTTTACTCTTTTATATTATTGTAGAGTTTGTTGTATTACTTCTCATAGTTATATATTGTATTGTGCGGTTTTAATTGGTGTTAAATAAAAGTTTTAAATTTTTGGCAATCCACTTTTAATAGTTTCGGGTAGTTAGCCTTACATTATTTAGTATTGTCAGTTGATGTTGAGACTGATCCATCAGAGATACCTAATTTAATGTAGTATAAGGCTGGCCACCCGTTATTATTTTGAGCGGGTTATCACATCAATATCATACATTGAAACTTCTGTCTTAGTTTAGAATAATTATGCATGAAGCGTGTCCTCCATTTCCTCCTAATTCTCCGTTAAGGAACTAGAAAATAAACTCTTTTACAAAAAACCATTCAGTCATGTGTGAAAGTAGATCGACTTCCATCGCCACAAAACAAGGTAAACGTCGGGAACTTAAATCCCCTTGGAAATTTGATTATGTTTATCCATTCAGGGCATGGTTTCCTATACATAAGAGTTTAGACTGCATGAGCTAGATGTCCATAGATATGATGGATGAGATCAACTATCTCATTTCTCCCAACCACTCCTAGAAGCTGCCTCACTAGCTACACTACTGGTGGGTTTACAATAGGTTCATGTTGTATTATAGGTGGTGGGACTTATGGAGGTATGTTTGCTTGAGTTTATAAGGGCACTGGTAATGGTCTTATGGTGCTAGATCATCTATACTTCTAAAAGGGTCATTAATTACCCTTCTTCTATTCCCCACCCCTCCAGGTTCCACTTCAAATAAATGATTACTTACCATTATTTGGTTTGAAATATTGCCAAAGTTAGTTTGTTATCATACACGAACTGAGGAAAAACATGTTCACTTCGGAGACACTCATTGTTCCTGAAGGATTAATTAAACCTATTTGTTAGTAAACCTCAACTCCTATATATATCTCGGTGAAATTTTTTAAGGTGAATCCATTAGGGGTTTCTATAAGCCCCATTACGTGGTTCAGAGAAAAATTGGTTTCTCCTGTGTTTGACCTATACTAGGATGATAAGGAACTAATTGGTTGACTTTGTTTGTTCATATTTCCACATACAAGGCCATCTTATAATTTTTTTTATCAGTTGAATAAATTTTAGCATGTTCAAAAAGTCATTCCCAAACCAAAAACCTAAATGAGTAGACGTAAAACTTTTAAAAGTGATTAGTGTCACAAATTATGTATTTTAAAGGATTTTTTCTTTTCACTCAAACCAACCTAACAATTGCATCATGGTAAGAATGGTATGATTTTTGTGAGGAACAATAACACTCAAATATCTTCCATTCTAAAAAAATCACCTAAACCCATTGAAAGAAAAATGTGGATTAAGAAGAATCAAAGCATTTTTTAGAAAAAGGATCAAAGAAAGAGAGGCATGGAAAATCAAAATGTTCCTTATGTCCCATCTTATCCTAAATCTCCTCATGTGAGCCACATGTGGGTTAGGAAATACACTTCGAATCAAATTAGGATTGAGACTAAAAATATTTCAAAATTGGTCCCCTTGAGCTATAAATGCTAGAGTTGGATTATTTTAGCAATAGCCTTTGTTAGAAATTTATTTCATATATCTTATTGTTGATGTAAAAAACTAGACTAGATCTAATTCTTCAATCACAGATAAAATATGAAAATATAAAGAGAACAACATAAGATTTTTAAGTGGTTTGGCTATGTATTAAAGCCTACATCCACTGTTATGGTATTTGGCGTTGCAATAGCTTGCTTGCTTGTGTTTTTGACTTTGATGGCAGAGGTACAATTATTTATAATGACCCGGAGGCCAAGGGATAGAATGCATTTATATATTAAGCATTTACATCCTTTCATACTGTATGTGACGATTAGTTGTACAAACTATGAGTAATATGACTCTTGATATATTGACCCTTTACTGATCTTGTTAGTCGACCTTCTCAGTACTTGATCGGCATTCCTTGTGTTGGTTGGCATTCCTTGTTAGGATATTATTAGCTGACTGGGGTTAAGGCCACGTAGGAGAAAAAATGTTTATTTCTTATTGGTCCACATAGATGGATAATTTTTTGTATCAACAGAAGCCCCCAATGTTCTATGCTTGATGTTTGAATGAAAGTATAGAGCATTTGCTCCAGGGTATAGCTCAAGCTATTTTCATAATACTTGGTTGGAAGCCTACTTACCACACTTGTAAAATTTAATTGGTACTGTTTGAAGATGGAATTTTTGCAAATAATTTAAAATTTGACGAACCGTACAAGGGTAAATGAGTATTTTTCATAATTTGATTTGCGGAGCCGTCGGAACGCCAATCGTTGGTATGTTTAATCATTATATTTGCTATTTTTTAGGCAACCTATAAAAGGCGGTGAATTTTCTCGATTTTGCTTTACCCCCAAACTTTTGAACTATAGCCGCTATCTTTGAACTCTTTAATGCCCATTTGTTGTCGTTCTTCATCTCTTTTGACAGTTCTTGCTGAATCCTTAAGTTTTTGTAAGAATTCTTTCATTTTATTTCTATTGATGTCTTCTCTTTATCTGAGGGTCATTGGATTACCTCATTATTCATAGCTGAATGCGGCTTTACTTTTCCCCCAAATCGTTTTTGCTTAGAGTTCTGTCAATATTTTGATTTTGTACCTACTATACTAGTCCCCAATACTTGGAGGATAGTTAATGGAATCTATGGGCTTAACCAAATCCATGGGACCCATATCGAAATCCCTGAAATTATATTTTGTTACAAATGGGTCACTAGTGACAGTACATATTTGGAGACTAGGTTTACCAACAGAGCCCTAGTTGTTAATTTTACTGACTCAAATAAAGATTACTTTGATCATGGGGTTATAGCAAAGAAGTGGAAATACATTCCTCCTCAATGGGGTGAAGTATACGATAGACCCAGATGCCCTAAAGATGGCCATGGCATAAGTTGTAATAAATATATTTTGTGTATTCATGCTGATGAAATACCTGTTGATATTGCCCATTAACATTTTTTGTTTATTTACTTGCAGTTGATAAGAAGAAGAAGAGTCCCAAACAAAATGACAACAAGCTTGACGACGCAATTTTTTGTGGGGCATCCATGAAAAGATTGGGGAGGAGCATATTAGGTCAGCTTCATACTTGCTAAAATATAGAATTTATGTAACTTCTTTTGTTTCCCAACCAACAACGGCCACCCCTTCTAACATTGTTGTGACACCCCGACTAATTAAATACAGGGTAGCTACTCCTTTATTAAATTAATTCAAAATGCCAAGTTGGCTCAGTTAATAGCATCACTGTCAAAAACATTTTATTATTACTAACCACCTAGTATTTAAAAAGTAAGTAGCCAAATTTTAATATAAGTCTGATTAACCTGCAACAAGTGTAATAAAGAATAACAACACCATTCACCATACTGAAGTAAAACGAATAACCAACACATAGTGTAAATAACGTCTGGAGGAAAACTCCTCACTACAATCCCATATTGAAATAAATAACCGAATGCTAAAACAATACAAATCAAAGTCTGAAAACTGTAATGTAAAAGATGACTCTAAATAGAAATGGACAACATTCCCTACAACTAATAGATAGTGACTCTGGAATCCAAAAGATAGAAGCGTCTACATGCAAATCCCTGTAGCTTCCACAAACGGCTACAGCTCGTCACCTGAATGAGTATCCTATGCTTGGTGTCCCTGTGGCTGGGCACCTAAAATGGTTTTACAAGAAAAAGATTTGAAAAGCAAACGGGTCAGAGCCCGAATGTGGAGTTATATTTTAAAACCTGCAAGTGCTTTAAAAACATTTAAAACATTAAATGCAAAGTACATGTTAGGACGTGCACTCGCATGATATTCTCACCTCTCGTCTAACTGTGCACTCCTAACGTAAGTACCCATCTACAACGATATAAACCACTAGCTAAGTGACATCATAACTAGCTAGACTGTAATAGTTCCTACCCTTATTACCCGGTCCTATTAACATATAACGCTCGTGATTAGATAGGGATTTAATGTAAACTCAGATGCTCAATATGCAATATATTTCTCTATCAGCTAACTCATTATGTTCTTCGGAACAATACCGTAATTATTTATACAACATTAACATGAATGTTCTCATTTATTTAAGTATATATTATTCACATCATAAATATACAATACAAGCACCCTGAGAACTAAGTTGCGGTGCACACATACTCTGCTATCCATCCCAGTACATCACGTACATAAGGATCACACATTCCGAATCTCTCAGGAATAGTTCAGATAACACAAATCACAAATAGTGGAGGCGAACACAGTCACATCACATGGGTCACGCACATACCTACGCTCCCACGATCAGCGGACTTATTAACATCCCAATAAGTCTTTCTCTGACCTATGTTCATCGAGGTACCAGTCTATATCCCCCCCGTAGGCACACAAGGATTAGAGGGTCCTAAGCGAATGCAACCTCCCGTGATAGCAAGTATGGTAGGTATGTCATACACACAATTCATATACCAATACTAAGTAAACACACATCTTAGTAATACCGTATTTTAATCGTAGTACATATTGCACTCTCGTATTAACTATAATTATTACAATATGTACTATTCCGGTTTGTAATCATACTCGCCATAATTTCTCACGTCGTAGTAGACACTCACGTCTCAACCCAAACCGTCCATGTAATACAACTCTCGTATGTAAATTCCTTCTTATAATACCCAAATGTCCCAATTCTATCATTACTATATCTACGGAACGATATCTATATCCTCGAATAAGTTTACGGAACTCCAAAAAATCAAAACAGTCCAAAATGGCCCAAACTGCCAGCTCGTTAGAAGTCTCGTTCGAACGAGACTGTTCGAACGAGTTTAGACTGTCAGCTCGTTAAAAGTCGCGTTCGAACGAGACTGTTCGAACGAGATCCAGTTCGTTCGAACGAACTGCACCTTCTAACGATATCTCGTTCGAACAAGATATCGAACGAAACTACCCCTCGTTAGAAGCGACTGGTCAATTCGTTAGAAGCTCATTCGAACGACCTGGGAATGGTTTCTAACGAACGACCAGTTCAAGCCCAGATTTTCCCAAAAATCATTTTTCACCATTTTTACTCCTCAAGTCTCTTCTAAAATTCGTTCCAACAATGTATTAAGTCCTCTAATCATACTAAATCATGCTAAGGAGATATACTAACATCTTTTAAGGGTTTAATACCTTCTAAACATCAATAAATCACAAGTTTCTACATTATTCCCTAATTTTCTTCAAGAACATAAACCCTAGATTTTTCTCATCATAATTTCCCAGATTTTAATCCGTTTATACATCACATAGATATGAAATCTCTGATTTCAATCTCCAAACAATGTTTCTACATGCAAACCTATTCCAAAATTAAATAATAACTTCCAATTTCATGGGTTTTCTTTTAACTCTTATATAAGGTTGATTATCAAGGTTTCTAACATGGAAGAAGCATTCACTGCTTAAGGAATGTAATTTAAATCACTTGCATTGGTTTGATTGCTGATTTTGGTGTAGGTTTGATGGAGTTTTTCTGCAGAATTTCCTCTCTTCCAAGCTCCTTCTCCAATGGTGGCTTAAGGTGGCTAGGGTTTTCTTTGGGAAGATTGTAAAACCTAATGTTAGCCTCCGTAGCTTAAAGGGTAAATATGGGTTGGTTAAAGGGTTTAGTGGGTTAAATCCACATCAGATTTACATCTCCAATTTTCGTCACTTTTAATTCCTCAAAATGTAAAATTACCAAAATACCCTTTATGATGCCGGTATAGCCTAAAAATACCCCGGAACCCAAACTACACCCCCAGCTAGTGTTTTCTGACTATCTCGACCCTTCCGGACGCGTTGGCTCACTCAAAACGACCATACGGTTTATAGATTTTAAATTCACTTTTATTATCAAAATATTACACCGTGACGCGGCGGTCCCACGCGTCTCAACAAAATTTCTAAAATGTCGTCTATCAATCTCACGACAAATTTTATAATACCAAATACATATATCAAAACATGTATGCACATATTCAAATACCAACTCGCATCTCGTTAGTATTTATAACCCGAATTAATTTCCAATTAATACGCATTTAATTAATTAATCCCAAAAATAAATATAGTCAAAAGTACGGGGTATTACAATTGTATACTTGGAGAGAGATCCAATCTCTACCCCCTCTTCCACTAAATCTGGTGGTGGTGAACTTGTTGTTGGTACTTCCTCCTCTTTTTATTTCAACCTTACCCTTTTTGTGAGTATGGGTTAAAGGAAGTTTCTCAATCTATTGGGGGATGAATCTACTACTGGCACCAATAATCTTGTTGATATTGGTGCCTCAAAGAAAAAGACTGATGTTGGCAAGAAGCCCCCAAGTAACAAGGGTGATGAATCTCTTCTGAAACGACTGAGGAGAAGTCCTGCTGACAAGCAGGTTGAGAAAGTTATTGATGCTGACCAACAAGGCTTGGTTGGTATTACTTCATCTATTATTGGCTCATCTGTTGCCTTGAATCCTACCTTGGCTAGGAAATTGATTAAGTCTAGCACCCTCCTAGACCATAGAGTTGTTGATGCCTCTTTGCCCCGATTAAAACTATCAGAAAGGGATACTCAGAGCTTAGCCTTGGTAAATTTTTATCTTCAAAGTTGACTTGTACTGACTTGGATTTTTCTTACAATTCTTGGTCGACTATAACCAAATGCTAGAGAAGGATGATCTCTTCGTTATTCTTCGAATGATGTAGAGGAGGCCTTTGCAGGTCTTAGAAAATCTTTGTTGGATTCCCAACAAGCCTTGGAGATAGAGAAAAATACTTGGGAAGAGAATATCAAGACTGATGAAGAAGCTCGATAGAAGGCTGACTCGAATGCTGCTCAAGCTGAGCACAAGGCAAATGCTGGTGAAGGACAAGTGGATAAACTATCAAAAGACATTTCTTCTGAAAGGGACAAGAGAAATAAGGCTAGGGAGGAATCCTTCAATAAGGGTTGGGATAAAATCATTTTCGCTACCTCTGCCCAAATTGAATATGAAAAGAAGATATTCTTTGAGAAAGGTTGATCGACAGCATTGAAGGAAGTTAACACTACTGAAGATTCTGAACTTTTTTTGAAGCATGACCCTATCTCTGGCCCCAATCTTGATGATGAAGTTGAGGATGATGTTGGTTCTGGGGAATAATCTTTGGTGCTTTATTCTTCTATCCCTTCTGCCGATCAAGACCAGAATGTTGTTGATTCAGTTATCCTTCCAGCCGAGCAAGATAAAACCCTTGTTGATCCAGTTGCCTTTTCTTCTGACTAAGGTGTAAATCTTGATGTTGAAAAGGACAAGAAGAAGGTGTGGACTTGTTCATCATTTTGTCTTTGTATTTTGCACCTTTCTTTTGTTTTCTTTATGTTTCTACTCTAATGTACTTATAATTTTCCTTTATTCATTAATGAAATAACCCTTTCTTCATATTGTTTGTTATCGCTCGGCTAGTGTTATATCATATTTTATTTGTTGATTAATTGTTACTTTATCTTTCTAGTTTATGTATAAGATGGAATAAATTTCCTCCACTGATTCTGATTTACTCAAGCGGTACAACAACCTATTCAAAGTTGGTCACTTGGATTTAACTGACGAAGAATTAACAAACTTACTCGGCGCAGATGTTTCTGATCAGGCCAAAGATTCATATACTTATATCAAGTTTCTTCTTGAATGGGTTATGGATAATAATGTTTCATACTATAAAATGATTGATGAATTGCATGCAAAATATAATCAGGCCAAAACTTGACTGCATACCGACTATGAGGCCAAATACCAAGCATTGAGTGAAGCGTGGGGTTTGGGGAAAAATTGGACAAATATGCTTGTGCTTTTAGGAAGAAGGAACTTTTGCTGAACCGTGAAGTAAATGAGGGTAGAGAAATTGTTAAACTCTTGGTGGAGGAAGATAATAATAAGTTAAGAGATGAACTTGGGTCTTTGAAAAGTTCTTCCACTACTATTTCTGACGAAGGTGCTTCTTTCCTAGAGAATGAGAATGCTAAATTAAAAGAAGAACTTGAAGCTTTGAAAAAGTCCAAACCTGCAACTTTGACTGATCAGGCTACCCAGATGAAGGCCAAGAACCGAGCTATTACTGATTTGTTTACAAAGCTAGAAGTTAAAGAGCAAGCCATTGTCGACCAATCTCCTAGTTGAAGGTGAAGGATGAGGTTATGATGAGACTTTAACATCAAATTGAAAGATTAACCTTACAATTTCACAAGCAACCTAAAGAAGTATGGATGGATGGATATAATGAAGCTTTGGGACATATAGATGATCACCTTGCGCAATATAATCGTGAAGGTTATAAATGGGGTTGGACGAATTGCTTAATTGTAATGAAGGTTGATCAAGATATCAAACTCTGGTATTGGCATGATTCCTATTTCTTAGACTGCCAACAACCTCCGTTCAAGTTGGATGTCAGCTAGATTCCTATTGAATCAATTCCCCAATGCTTGATATAAAAGTACTTAGGGGATTATGAGTTATATGGTGATATTGAAATAGTTCGACATCCTCATCTGACTAACAGACCGAGTAGCAGTAACAAAAAATGCTTCAAGATTTCAACTTCATCCATTCTCCTTATACGCTAGATGATCCTCCTGTTGTCATGGAAAAAGTGCAGCCATCTTCCAAAGCTGAAGGAAAACGTCCAATGGAATAATTATCATGTAATTCATTTGAAGTACATCTGATTGTAATAAAATTTATATGAATGAGATACGTTAATTTTATGACTATTCAAATCAATTAGTTAACTTAAAATTGTTGTGCCATTGGTTTGACTGATACATTTAGATATATTTATCCAAATTTAGTATCATTTACTAGTAATATTTCCATAAGTCCTACTAATTCACTTAGATTTATCAACCTAAGTTTAGAATCAGTTACCAGTGATGTTGCCATAGGTTCTACTAATGCACTTAGATTTTTAACCTAAGTTTAACATTAGTTACCAGTGGTGACCAAGAGTATGTGGAATATATGTTTATATTCCTATATCTAGGAATTTTTACAACCCTTTCTTCATTTTACTTGGTTCGGGTAAAATGCATCTTTACCACTAAATGTTTTGGCCAAGTGCTGAGGATTTTAATCCTATTTGGACTTGGATTTTTCATAGCTGACGAAGTACTGAGGATTGAAATCCTATTTTGACTTGGTTGGTTATTGCTTTGATTGTTGATTTTTTTCGATCAAATGCTAAGGACTTTTTATCCTAACCAGAACTAATATCTTTGGTGGGAATTGAGATATTTGATTTGGGGGATATATTTATATGTACCTCCATACTCTGAAAAAAATCAAAAACTAAACTGAAATAAGGAAAACCAATAATTTTGTTGATAACAACTGAAATACAAAGCATTCAATCTAGTGATAATACTTTCTAAGGTGCTCAGTATTCCAAGGATTCTTGAACTATTCACTCTCCAAAGTTTCTATTCGATATGTGCCTGATTGGATGATAGCAGAAATACATTAGGGACCGTGCCAATTAGCTTCAATCTTGTTGCACTTATGTATCACATTATTGAGAACATAATTTCCTTCTTTCAAGTTGGTCGACCTGAACACTTTATTATAGAAGTGATCAGCTTTCTATTGGTAGGCAGTATTTCTCATAGCAGTACCATCCCTTACTTCTTCTAGTATATCAAGATCTATTCGCCTCATTAAATCACTAACTAAGGAATTAAAGTTCAATACCTATGAGTCGGTAAGCCAAGCTCAGCTGGTATCACTGCTTCAGTTCCAAATGTAAGAATATATGGCATTTCCCCTGTTATTATTCTCGATGTTGTTATGTAAGCCTATAGGACTGAGTGCAACTCATTGATCTAATTTCCCTTAGTTGCGTTAAGTCGTTTCTTCAGTTTATTCAGCAGGTTTTTATTTGTTACTTCTATTGGACCATTACTTTGAGGATGGCCTGGTGCAGAATGCAACTTCTAAATTTTAGATTGGACACAATAGGCTTAAAACTCCCCATTATCAAACTGAGTGTCATGATTTGTGATGAAAGCATATGGCAAACCATATCTACAAATTATTCTCTTACATATGAACGTGTATACCTTTTCATAAGGCATATCGACTAGTGGCTCTGCCTCAACCCATTTGATGAAATAATCAACAGTAACGAATAGGTATCTAAACCTGCCTTTAGTAGTCGGTAATGGGTCGACCAAGTTTATTCCCCAGATAGCGGATGGCCAACGTGAAGTGATTGGAGTTAAAGCAGCATTGGATTTTTTTTAATGTTAGAAAACCTCTGGCACTTATGACATATGTTTACAAAGGCTCTGTAATCTACCCTCATGGTTGGCCAGTAGTATCCCTGTGTGTTAATTCAGAAGCAATATTCTCCCAACTGAATGAGCCCAATTAGAACCTTCATAGACTTCTTGAATTAAATCTTTCACGTATATTGGGTGAACGCATCTTTGCATGAAGGTTGTCAGTCCCCTTTTGTATAATTCTCCTTTGTCCAGTACATATCTTATAGCCTTATATTTCAGCTTTTTAGCTTCCATGGGATCTGCTAGTAAGGTTTTGTCTTCAATAGAACTTCTGATAGGATCCATCGAGTAGGGTCCTAAATCTACTGCAATGAAATTAACCATTAGGTCTTCATCGATGCTCTGATTAGCCAGGATCTCTAGCGATATTGTCCTTCTAAGCTCAATCCTTATTGTTGATGCTAGCCGAGAAAGTGTGTCTGCTCGATCATTCCCTATTCTTAGAATTCTTTGTATTTGGATAGCAGGTAACTCGGTTATCACTTCTATATCTTTGGTAAGGTATATTGTCATTAAATCTCCTTTAACTCCATATATACGAAGGACTTGACTCACTACCAGCTGTGAGTCACTATAGGTCACTACTTACTCGGCACCGAATGATTTGGCTAGATTCAACCTGACTATTAAGGCTTTGTATTCTTCTCTACAGCCACTAGAGCATGAAGAGCCATTAACATATAATTTCCATATTAAGATATCGCTATTGAAATTTTCATCAATCAACAACCCATGCCTGAAGATCTTCTTACTTTCCTCATTATACTTTAGTGCCATTTCTTGGTTTTTGGTAATTTAGGCTGCTCAGCAACAACTTTAGCTTACTTTTGAGATGAAATTTCCTCTTTTAAGTTCTGCTCGGCATGCAAATTCAGTTGGTTGGGCACTTCTAGGTAAGGGAATTTGATAATAAAATTTTCTAAAGTTTGACTTTTCAGTGACGATCTGCGCTCATAAGCAATATCATATTCTCCTAACTCCACACCCAAAACATTAATCTTATCAACTTCTCATATTTTTGGAGTGCTTGTCGAAGAGGTGGATCTATATATACTACTATGGTATGTGCTTGAAAATAATGTTTCATTTGCTTGGAGGCCTCAATAAGGGCTAGGGACAATTTCTCCAAACGTGGGTACCTAATCTCAACTCCCCAGAAGGTTTTGTTGGTGTAGTATACTGGCTTTTGTACCCCATTGTTCTGTCTTACCAAAGTCGAGCTCAGAGATGATTCGGAAATGGCTAGGTGTAAATAAAACTTCTCCCCTAAAACTGGTTGGGAGAGCAATGGTGGTGATCCCAAGTATTTTTTTAAGTCCTGGAAAGATTGTTCACATTCTTCGTTCCACTAAAAATTCTTCCTCGATACTTTAAAGAAAGGCAAACACTTATCTGTTGCTCAGGCAACAAATCAATTTAAAGTTGCCACTCTTCAAGTCAGACTCTGCACATCCTTCTTACAGACTGGTGATTGCATCTCAATCAGAGATTTTATCTTCGTGAGGTTAGCTTCGATTACCCTTTGGTTGACAATGAAGTCGAGGAACATCCCTTCTCAGACTCTAAACACAAACTTCATCGGGTTTAGTTTCATCTGATGCTTCTCCAACTAGTCAAAAGTTTGAGTTAGGTCGGCAATATGATCAGAACCTATTCTACTTTTTGTCAGCATGTCATCCACATAAACCTCCAAATTTTTGTCTATTTTCTCTTCAAAAACTTTGTTTACCCACCCCTGGTATATTGCACCTGCATTTTTAAACCAAAAGTCATCACATTATAATAATAAGTTTCTCAGGGAGTGATAAAAGTTGTACTTTCCCTATCTTCGGGCTTCATTTTTATTTAGTTATAACTAGAACAAGCATTCGTAAATCTTAAAAGTTCGTATCCTGATGTAGCATCTACCAGCTGATTAATTCTTAGCAAGGAAAAACAATCGTTCGGGCAATCTTTATTTAGATCTGTAAAATTTACACAAATCCTCCATTTATCATTCTTCTTTTTTACCATAACAACGTTGGCCAACCAGTCTGGATACTTCAGATAAATCGGGCTTTTTGAAGCTTCTCTACTTAGCTTGATTCTTCTCAGGACTAAAATTTTACATATTTGCTTGATTGGCTTGGCATCTTTGTCGACGTTGAGTTTATGACATAGGAAATTGGGATCAATGCCAGGCATATCCTCATGACTCAAAGAAAATACATTTATATGTTTACTAAGGAACATAATCAACTCTTGTTTGAGGGCATGATATAGTGTTTAGTCGATCTGCGCAGTCCTTTCTGGTTTACCATCGTACATAATGACGCTTTTAGTTGCTTCCATAATTTGGCCTTTGACCAACTCTATTTTATCCTATGAGTCTAAGGTTTCCACCTCAGATTCACTATTAGGCTCAGTGGTATCCACCAAATAAGTTGTAGTCTTCTTCTTTAATTGAATTAGGTCGTATTGTTCGGCTGAGGAGTAGTAATATTCTCGGCTACCTTTGGTCTCCTTTCACCATAACTACCCCAAAATGAGTAGGGAACTTCAAGCATTGATGAACTGTTAATGGGATAGCCTCAAACTTCTTGAGACGTACCCTATCGAGGATCACATTGTAAGATGATTGAACATTTTTTTCCATTATAAAGAAGCGTATTTTCTTGATGCAACTTACTACCAGGTGTCAAACAACACTTCTAACTTAATTGTTCCCAGAGGATAGACCTTTTCACCAGAAAATCCTATTAGTGGTCTGTGATATGGTTCTAACTGGCTAAGCTTCAAGTCCAGACATTGAAAATAGGGATAAAACATTATGTTTATTGAGCTCCCATTATCAATCAATATTCTGGCGATGACGATATCTTGGATTATGAATTTAATAACAAATAGATTGTCATGATGATAAATTACCCCAAAGAGGTCACTTTTGGAGAAGTCAATCACCAGCTTATCCTTTTTGACCTTCCTCGATCGATCTTCCTTGGATAAATTGATCATTTGGATATAAGAGTAAGCTTGGGCCTCATTCAGGTAATCTTTGTTTTCAGTCGTATGATCTCCTCCTCTTGCGTCGCCACTTGTAATCATATGATAATCAAATGAACCAAAACTGAGCATAAATACATCACGTTATGGTTGTTTGGGATTTTTTGGCAGGTCGAGATCATCCTCGCAATCATTATTGCAATTTCTATTATTATCTTCTCTAGACTTACATGGAGAATTTGATCTTCTTTTAGATTTTCTGCTATCATGCCGATCAATTTCTCGGTGAATGAGAGATTTTATCTCATTCTACAAAGCAATGCAACCGTGTGACCATGATCCTTGTGGAAATCGCAGTACTTGGATCTATCTCTTTTGTTAGGAGGGGCTCTCAGCTTCCTAGGCCATCGCAATTCCTTACTATGCTTGATTTTTTCCAAGATATGGTTAATTCCAACACTCAATGGGGTATAGTTCCCATATCTCTTGAGTTTTTCTTCCTTCTTTTCCCAATATTCCTTCGACTCCTTATGGTCTTTTATTCTTTCTTCTCAGATTTCACATCAGACTTTGTGGTTGGACTCTGTTTGGCAATTATTGCTTCCTCGGTGTTTATTTTTTTTCCTGCCTTTGACATGACTTCATGTATCATCTTGGGAGGTTGTTTAGCCAAAGCGTAATACAGTTTCTCGGGAATCAAACCACTCGTAAGAGTAGTGATTGCCATTTTTCCCTCATAATTAATTACCTTCAACTTCTCATTATTGAACCGAGTAATGAAGTCCCTGGTGCTTTCGCCCACTTGTTGTCTTATACATAGAAGATGATCCACTATTTTTACTGGTTTATCTCCAAAGAAAAAGTTGTTAATAAATAGCTTGGTCAACTGATTAAAGTCGATGATCTGTCCTCGGGGAAAATTATTACACCATATTTAGGATGAGTCTGTAATGGTGCTAGAAAATGCTATGCATCTCACCTCATCTAGTACTGCATAAATATCTGATGCAGCTTGATATTGCTCATTATGGAGAATATGATCGATTTTACCATCATGTTTAAGGATAACCACCGGAGCTTTAAACTTAGAGGGACTAGGAAAGTCCACAATTTCCTGAATAAAAGGAGATCCTTTAACTAAAAAATGAAATGATTTTTCACTATCTCAATTGAAGTAATGAGCCTCCCAATAGACCCCCAGTTACTGGATCTAATCCTCCACGAAAAGTAAGAAAGTCCACGTATTTTGACCAATTCAAGGTGAAAAATGGGGTTGCTCCCTGAAAATTCTATTTCGGTCGTATCTACTATGAATTAGAATAAATAAATAGGATTTGGTTTGTTTATATTTAAATATGTTATATATATATATATATATATATATAATGTCATTTTTCCCCTTCCTTGGAAGCAATTTCTCATAGATCTATCCCATTTTGGGGGGTTAACCAAAATAGGTTAATGGCATTGCATGAGTTTCAAACTTCAATATGAAATTTTGATTAATAATCAGTTTTCATTTTTTCTTTTTTCCCACCTTCAGAATAATAAAGATATTTCATTAGAGTTCTATGATTCAGAGTATCCTTTCCTATTTAATCCCTTTGGATTCATCGTGAATCATAAATGAAACTTGGGTAAAAACTTTCATAGATACAATTGAAATAAATAGGATTCATAGTTACTCTAGATGGTGAAGATGCTATTGACTGTGAACCAATATTGGGTTATTTACACAGAAGGATGGAAAAAATCGCGAAAAATCGAACAATTATACAATATTTGCCCATATGTCAAATTATTTTGTCGATTGGATTTCACTTGAATGTATACGGTTCCGTTGCAAAGAATTCTTCACTTTTGCCATTTCACCTAACCTGTCTTCCAACCTCTAGATTGATCCATTCCACGAAGGATTACCTGTATCAGATCTATGCGAAGTAGCTCTGGCTGTTCCGACCATTTGTCTACACTGAACTCTCCTCCTGAGAGGTCTGCTTGATGCGTTCAGATTATTGGATGCTTGATCTTGATCGGATTGAAGCCTCATGTTGGTTGGCTGGACGTTCAGTGTTCTTGTATAATGCCCTGGGTGGGTTTCTATTTCGTCTAGATCCCAAATGATTAAAGGGTGAATCTCTGCTTAGCCTTTCCAAGACACTTGGCCTTTCAGGAGAAAAAGAATAAACGTCATAGGGTTCTGTAGACCTGAGTGATGAACTCGCTCCTGGGCGATAAGAAGTATCACGTGAAGTTCTGGAATAACTGTATCTACTGGATCTTAGAGGTGGAGGCAAAATTTGTCCCTGTTTGACTTGCAATGATTGGGCTAGTTGTCTCATTATGTCTTTCATGGCCTCCTATCCACTGGCGAGACTAATGAGAATTCCATTTAGATCACTATTTGGTGGTGGAGAAAATGGAGCATGCAGGTTGCCTTCATTCCTAATACTAGGCTCATAATCATTCATCTTGTTTGAAAAAGGGTGTATGAGAATGAGAATGGTGATTAGACACCTGTTCACACAGACGGCACCAATCTGTTAATGTAAAAATCTAGACTAGATCCAATTCTTTAATCACAGATAAAATATGAAAATGAAAATAGAACAACATAAGATTTTAAAGTCGTTAGGCTATGTATTAAAACCTACATCCACTGTTATCGTATTAGTCATTGCAATAGCTTGTTTGCTTGTGTTCTTTCCATTGATGGAAGAGGTACAATGTATTTATAATGACCCGAAGACAAAGGGATGGAATGCATTTATATATTAAGTATTTACATCCTTACATAATGTATGTGACGATTAATTATACAAACTATGAGTAATATGACTCTTGATATGTTGACCCTTTACTAATCTTATTTGTCAGCCTTCTCAGTACTTGCTCGGCATTCCTTGTGTTGGTCGGCAATCCTTGTTAGGCTATTATCAGCTGACTGGGGTTAAGGCCACGTAGGAGAACAAATGTTTATTTCTGATTGGTCCACGTAGATGGATAATTTTTTGTATCAACACTTATGTTAGGCTATATGCTTTTGACTCATATATGACCTTTTATATCATATGCATCATCTTTGATAACTAATATATGAATTTTCTATCTTTTTGATTTGTTCTTACTTCATATCTTGAATAATTTAAAAATATATTTTTAAATGATTTGTTTATGGTTTTCCAAAAGTAAGCTTTTAGTACTGCCATATTTAGTTGATCCTTTAATGTATCCATGTGTTTTATATTTAGGTGCATATTAAAAATATCTTCATGTGTGCCTTGGGTTAGTATTCATTATGTATGATTATTATCCTTGGTTTTTCGATTTTGTATTAGGCATTGCATGTTTTTTTAGTCTTAACCATTATGACTATCCATATTGATTATCTTAGGACGTCATTGTTTACTTTCATAATTAATTGATCTTATAGGTATATGTTTAGTATTATGAGCTTCATGTATATCTGTTAATCCTATGACATGCTCTTTTGTGGTTGTGTGCTTTTTTCATGAAAAAATTTAAATAAATTTTATAGAGTCATATTTATACCCTTTTAGATGATATACTCCATGGAGTACTTTTGTATATCAAAATGGCTTATTTATTCATTTTTGCCTCTATTTTGGAATATGACATATGCTTCATATGATAGATTTTATTTTCTTTTTAGTCGTACAAACTTCAAGAATTTTTGCTTATGCATATATGCTCATGTCTTGTTGCACGTTTCACTGCACTACACATTGTTTAGATTCCACTTTATAAGGAATGGCAAATATTTATGGTCTTCTTCAAAGGGTTCAAAACTTCACTAGACTTGTGAATGTGTGTCTACACTCCTAAAAATGTGTATGCGAGGAATATAATTTTATGATTTGGAGAATGTTGAAAAAGCTCATGATATATAAAAAAATCATGAGAGAAAAAGTAGTTAGGGCTACAACTTTGATTATGTGGTGGTACCTTTGAAAATTGCAAACAGTATCCCATCTTTGTGCTTGCGTGAAGCCGCCACTTGCAAAAGAAATTTTAACATAGCAATGTCTCAAAGATTTCAATCTATCCAAAAATAGGTTACACGAAGGTTATTAGACCAAAAGTTTTAACCAATTTCTTATTTGAAGGAGAAAAGTGGTAGTTGAAAATGTTCCTAAAAAGGGTATTGGAGATTTCACTTGAGTAAAAGCTTTGCATTCTTTATTTTATGATTTTTTTATCTTAATTGAACTTATATGTAATACCCCATATTTTTTTAACCGAATTTAATTACTTAATTAATTGGCTTGATTAATTAAAATGATTTATGAAGTTGAAATTTGAATTAATTGAGAAAATATTTAATTTAAATGAAATTGGTGATTTTTTACTAATTAAATAAATATTTTGGGCATTTAATTTATTATTGGGTAATATGGGAATTTGGTAAAAAACGTTTTGTTTTGGCATGGACTCCAAAAAAATAAATTATTTGGTGAAAACACGTTTTAAGTTAAAAAGTTTTAAAGAACGTGGAATTCTAGTTAAATTGCGATTAGATTTCAAAAACATGGGGGGGATCGTTGCCTGTAGCTGCTACAACGAGCTAGACTGAACCGCTAGTGTGGCCACCATACTGATCAAGAGGGGGTATCATCATACGATATTATGACATTGTCTATATGAAAATGAAATAATGATAGATGACTTAGGGAATGAAATTTATATATCGTATTTTGTAAAGATATAAGATTAACTTGGTATGTTATTTTTCGTGATTAGATGAATGTTGATACCAAATTTAGTCAGATGACATGGACCAATCATATAACGACACGTGTCTCCATCGTAGAAAATATAAATACTTTCAACGAACAGCATACTTTCACCGAGTTACTCAGGCGTTCCGAGCTACTTAAGAGTACCGAGCAACTTAAGCGGTCCGAGCTACTTAGCATGCAGAGCATCCAATCAAGAAAACCAAAAGGCGACTGCGCATTAAATGCACATTATTATTGTACAAATGTATATGTCTACTAGACAACAACGCATTACCTTTTCTAATGTATACCCTCAAGGCTATAAATACATTGTAACCTCGTCATAAGAATGGGGCTTTGGATCTCTTAGTCAACTTATCATCGAGATTCAAGGCAAACAGTCGGCAATATAACAACAGTGGACGTAGGCTATTTTTTTATAGCCGAACCACTTTAAAAACCCATTGTCTTATTTATTCATTTTTATCTGTGATTGATTAATTAGATTGCATCTAGTTTTTTACATCAACAGATTGGCGCCGTCTGTGGAAAACGATTATACTTAGCGTTTTTCACCAAACAACTCATCATCTATGGCTGAGATTCCAGAACCCAATAATCAAAACACTGGGGTCCCTCCAAACCCCTCTACTCCACCAAATATTCATGATCTGGCTGGCATAATGGCTAATTTAGCCCAAGGGCAAACGACCATGCCAGAAACCATGCGTTAACTTATACAAACTGTTCGAGATGGAGTGTCGGCTCAATCCGGACAACGAAGTGCTCAGAGAGATACCAATTTACCATCTTCAAGAACTAGATGAACGCTATTTCTGAAAGTCTCTCAATTTAGACGTACTAGCTCATATCGTACTGAGAGGACTAATGATATTTCGTATCAACCTGGTCCAACTTCATCAGTACGAGCTACAGATTCTCAACAGAATGTCACTCTAACTCCATAATGGACCAGTGCTCTGGAAAGGTTGAGTAGAGTCTCTCCTTTTGATCGATTGGGCCCTAGGAGGAATAGAAACCCCCTAGGATCGCGTCGAGAAACTTTCAACATCCATCCAATCTAAGGGAAGGCTCTGCCCAATCACGCCCAACAGCCCATAATGAAAGGTCCCAAGAGGAAAACTCAACGCGATCAGTCGCTTGAACAAATAGGCCCGAGGTGGAAAACGATGCATGAAAAGGCTTTATTCAAAGGTTGGAAGATAGGTTAGGGGAAATGGCTAAGGCCAAGAATCCTCTACAAAGAACTTTTTTCCAAAGGACACCATTCGTGCAGGCAATTGTGAATTTTACCACACCATCAAAATTCAAAGATCCTATGGTGACACCTAGATATGATGTAAAATAGATCATGTCCTACATATAGAGTAATACCAAGATGCTGACGATATCTACGCGGTTCCAAAAGAGATGAGATGCAGGGCGTTTTCAGGAACTCTCACCGGGTAAGCTCAGATATGGTACAACAACCTTCCTCGGGGGAAGATTGCAACTTTCCTTCAACTGGCAGAGCTTTTCATAGGGAATTTCTATTTTGGAGTGAAACTAGTTAAAAGAGTAGCACACTTATTGAGCGTTAGACAGAAGACAGAAGAAAGGATCAGGGACTATATTACTCATTTCAATAAGGAAAAACTTTAGGTAATTGATTACGAGGAGAAAACAACAATTACTTCTCTAATGAGTGGACTGTTACCAGATAAGTTGTACTATACTTTGGCCATAGATCCGCCTAGGACCATGGCAGAACTGATGGCAAGGCAGCCCAGATCATGAACGCTGATGAAGCCATGGCTACGAAGAAGAATATAGATACTAAGGATACCAAGGTTGAGGCCAGTAAGACTGAGAATAAGGATCAGAAGAACAATGGTGGTAGCAAGCAGTCAAAAGGCAAACAAATGCTGGAGAAGATGAGGAAATATCGAAATTATACCCCCTTGAAGGTAGATATAAATCACATTATAGAGGAGATCAAGAACAGCGAGGAGCTAACTTGGCTAGAGAAAATGAAGGCAAATCCAGACAAAAGGGACAAGTCTAAATATTGCGAATTCCACAAAGACCATGGTCACACGACCAAACGTTACATATCTCTCCAGAATGAAATCGAAACACTCATCAGGTGAGGAAAACTAACTAACTACGTTGATCGCCAAAATGGTGGAAAAACCAGCGATAGAGGAAGGCAAAGATCTAAATCTCCTCGCCGAGCAAAGGAAGACAAGAAAAGAGATCACGAAGATGATCCAGAAGATGATCCCGATCTCCCCAAAAGGCTAAGGCAGCCTGAGCGCGAGGTATTTTCAATCCATTTTGGATTATTTGAATGTAATGTCATTACAGGTGGAGACGCAGGAGGTGGAGATCTTACTACGGAGAGAAAATCTTACCTCAATGAGGCCCAAGCTTGCTCTTATATACAACGCATAAACTTGGATGAAGACGAGCAACCGAGGAAGGTGAATAGGGACAAACTGGTCATCAGCTTTTCTAAGAATGACCTGGCAAGTGTACTATATCCTCATGATGACCCATTGGTGATCAAGATGAGAATAAAGGAGGTGGTGATTTCACGGGTACTGGTGGATAATGGTAGCTCTGCAGATATCATGTTCTACCCATGCTTTGACAGTTTGAATATAAAGTTAGCCCAGCTGGAGCCATATCATAGGCTCCTCCTCGATTTTACTAGCGAAAAGGTTTTTCCACTTGGGACGATCAAGTTGGACATGCTTATTGGTACATGGCCTGCTTGCCGAACAAAAAGAGTACGCTTTTTTGTAATGGATAAAAATATCCAATCAGCCTACAACATCATCATGGGGAGGGTAGGTCTGAAGAAGTTTGAGACAGTACCATATACTGTACATCAATGTTTAAAGTTGCCAACCAATTTCGGAGTGGGAGCTGTGAAAGGCGACCAGAAAGTAGCTCGGGAATGCTACTATTCATCTGCTGAACAGGAAGAATGAGAAGAATCCAAGAAGAAGACTACTACATATCAAGTGGATGAAACACAAGATGCAGAGATTGAAACATTAGACCCTAGAGACGAGTCTCAGATCGTGAAGGTCCAGGTCATGGAAGCTACCGAAAATATCATTATGGATGATGAACACTTAGAACGAACAACCCAAATTGGTGCGTCATTGGATGTATCGATAAAATAGGAACTGGTAGCATTTCTAAGGCGTAAAAAATAGACTTTTTCATGGAGTCATGAAGACATGCCAGGGATAGACCTGAGTTTCCTGTTCCACGAGCTCAACGTTAACAAGGAAGTGAAGCCAGTGAAGCATCGAAGAAGGGTGTTCAGCCCTGAAAAGAACCAAGCTATACAGGAAGAAGTAGAGAAAGTACAGAAAGATTTTTTAGTGAGGACGTCAAGTATCCTGATTGGCTAGCAAATGTGGTGATGGTAAAGGAGAAAAACAATAAGTGGAGGATGTGTGTGGACTTCACTGATCTTAATAAAGCCTACCCAAAGGATCATTTTCCTTTTCCCCGAATTGATCAGTTGGTGGATTCTACATCGAGACATGAATTATTGAGTTTCATGGATGCTTACTCTGGTTACAACCAGATTAAAATGAAACTTGAGGATAGGAAAGTACCTCCTTTATCACCCTAAGGGGTACTTATTGCTATAATGTTATGCCTTTCAGACTTAAAAATGCATGTGCAACATATCAGTGGTTGATGAATAAGGTGTTTGTAGAGCCAATCAGTCATAACATGGAGGTTTATGTTGACGATATGCTGACGAAAAGCAAGAAAGCTGCTGATCATTTAGTTGACCTAGGTCAAACTTTTGATCAACTAGAGAAATATCAAATGAAGTTGAATCCCACCAAATGAATATTCAGAGTACGAGAAGGTATGTTTCTCGGATATATTGTTAACCAACGAGGTATCGAGGCGAACCCTAAAAAGATCAAGGCCCTACTGGAGCTACGATCTCCATCTACGAAAAAGGAGTTTAAAAGTCTCACAGGGCGAGTTGTAGCACTTAACAGATTTGTGTCACGAGCAACAGAAAAATGCCTCCCATTCTTCAAAGCACTTCGAAAAACTTTTGAGTGGAATGATGAATGTGAGGAGGCCTTTCAAGAGTTGAAGAAATATTTGGGGACACCTCCATTGTTATCTAGACTAGTGATGGGAGAACGGTTATACTTGTATTTGGCAGTTTCAGATAATGCGGTTAGCTCGGCATTGATAAGAGTGGAGGACAGAGTGCAAAAACCAATATATTACACCAGCAAGGCCTTCCAAGGAGCATAGATCAGATATCCAAGACTAGAGAAGTTAGCACTAGCACTAATCGAAGCAAGCAGAAGGATGAGTCCATACTTCCAATCCCATACTATAGTAGTGTATACTGATATGCCATTAAGACAAGCTCTACATAAACTGGAGAAATCGGGAACATTGATGTACTGGGCAGTAGAACTTGGTGAATATAGCATAGTTTATGAGCCTAGGTCGTCACTTAAGGGGCAGGCAGTAGCGGATTTTATCACAGATTTTACTCACTCTGATTCATTCGAAGAGCAACAGTTTAATACAGACCAACTGGTGGATGTTACGGGATCATCGAAGATAACACCCGACCAACTTCTATCTGTGGATAAGCAAGAGAAGATAATCAATGAGCAGCGAGAAGTGTCGGGGGAAGATAAAAGGAAGTATCAAATATTCCACCGAGGAACTCTGTCTGACCAAGAGTTTGATAATGAAGTACCTGTATGGAATCTATACGTGGATGGATCTTCGTCAGCCACAGGCAGTGGAGTAGGAATAGTTTTAAACAGTCCTGATGGAATTGATATGGAGTATGCTCTACGTTTTCAATTTAAGGACTCTAATAATGAAGCCGAATATGAAGCTATGATCGTGGGTCTAAGTCTGGACAAAACTATGAAGGCAAAATAGGTCGTTGTATTCAGTGACTCATAATTAATCGTAAATCAAATTCTCGAGTTGTATGCAGCGAAGGGAGAACTAATGGTCAAGTATCATGAAAAAGCTATGGAATTTCTATCGACTTTTATCGCAGTTCAGTTGATCAGAATACCAAGATTGGAGAATGCAAGAGCCGACGTCCTAGCTCAGCTAGCATCAGTAACACGCATCGAGCTGCGAAGAATAATCCCAATAGAAATCCTAGTAAATCGGAGAGTAGACGAAGATTTGATGATGAACTTCATTGCCCTCGACCTGGAACTATCCTGGATAGACCCCATCAGGGCCTATATTGAAGAGGGGTCTGTGCTAACCGATAAACTCGCAACCAAGAAACTGAAGTTTAAAATTTCTCGTTACGTATTAACCAGTGGCATTTTGTATAGAAGAGGCGTTATAGCAGAACTACAGAGATGTGTCCACCCCTTCGAAGTTAAAGATTTGATTAAAGAGGTTCACGAAGGGTCTTGCGGGGCCCATGTAGCAGGTCGGACGCTTTTGCAGAGAATAACAACACAGGGGTATTACTGGCCAACGATGAGAGCTGACTGCGCAGCTTATACTAAGAAGTACGACAAATGCCAATGCTTCTCTTCCATCCGAAGAACTCCCTAAGCATTGTTAACACCCATTACGTCTCGTTAGCCATTCGTTATATGGGGGATAGACTTGGTCGGGCCACTTCCAATAACCAAAGGGAGATTCAAATACCTCGTAGTTGCTATGAATTATTTTACCAAATGGGTGGAAGCTGAACCTCTCATTGATATGACGTATGACAAGGTCTATCAGTTTATTTCTAGATATGGTCTCCCACACGCATTCACTACTGACCATGGAACCCAATTTGACAACGAGGAATTCGCTACATATTGTCATCAATCCAATGTACAGAAGATCCACTCTGCGCCATGCCATCCCCAGAGCAACGGGCAAACTCAAGTGACAAATAGAACCTTACTGAATGGTCTAAAAAATAACTGGATGACGCAAAGGGAAATTGGATTAACGAGCTACACTCTGTCTTGTGGGCTTATCGCACTACACCGTGAACAGCAACTGGGGAGTCTCCATACATGTTGACATTCGGGAGTGAGGCTGTCATACCTGCTGAATTTGGTTTACCCACACATAGGGTGCTTAATTTCAATTCTCATGTAAGCGACTTGATGAGACGTTTAGACATGGATATGCTCGAAGAAGTTAGGGAAGAAGAAGCAATCAGGAATGCAGCATACCAACAATGAGCAACCTTGTTCTACAATAAAAGGGTGAAGAAGTGTGATTTGAAAGAGGGGGATTATGTGCTGAAGAAGGTGATCCAAAAGCATAACAAACTGGAGGCCAACTGGCATGAACCTTACAGAGTAACTGAAGTTGTTCGTCCTGGGACATACAGAATTGAAACTTTGGAGGGAGAAGAATTCAAAAACGCATGGAATGCAGAGCATCTGCGCAAGTATTATTAGTAATTAAAATCCATATGTAATACATTTCTCTCAATATGAATAAAGTGATGTTTCGCCCATATTTCCTCCTTTGTTGAATTTTCTTCATAATATTAGTGCTACACACTACCCAAACATAAATTCAGATCAGCAACCACCAACCCCGATTGGTCGGCAATTCAGTAACCACCAACTCCGGTTGGTCGGTAATTCAGTAACCACCAACTCCGATTGGTCGACAATTCAGTAACCACCAACTCTGGTTGGTCGGCAATTCAATAACCACCAACTCCGGTTGGTCGATAATTTAATAACCATCAACTCCGGTTGGTTGGTAAATAAAAATCATACAGTACAAAAGCCTGTTTGATCACGGGTGATCTTAAGGGACACCCCAAACTAGGCAAGAAGATGGATGACCTCCCGAGGCATCCACTGTCTAGGCAACAAGGTAATCCTGGCAAGATTACTACAACTAAGGAGGAACATGGGATGAAAATCATTCCATTTCTTAGGCCCAAATAGTGACAAGTCACTATAATCAGATAACAAATGGGACAAGTTCCATTGTCTAAAAATGAAACAAGACACTTTGTCCTTCTATATATATATATATATATATATATATATATATATATATATATATATATATATATATATATATATATATATATATAACAAAGACATTCTACAAAATATTTCCAAGGAAATGAAATTATAAAAGAAACTAAGTATTTCTTTATTAAAACCAAGCAGATTACATACGATATGAAATTTGATTCATTACATACAAATGTCCTATTCTATGGGTTTCTTTCCCTCTGCTTTTGAAACAGGTTCCACCCCAGCTGGAGGATCATCTAATGCATATGGAGAGTTTATAAATTTCATATCTCGCAGCATTTTGACATTAATTATGAATGGTCGATCAAGCAAGTGCTCTGGACGAGATATCTCAAAATTCAAATGAAGACTATAATCACCGAGATACTTAGAGATCAAACTCCGAGGAATGGCACGGGATGGAATCCAGTTAAGGTCAAGTTTGAAAGGAGGCACAGGTAAATCAAGAACTCCAGGTTCATAATAATCCCATAAGAAATGACCTTGCTCCAGTTTCAGAACACATAAGGCATTCAACCATCCCTGCTTATATCCTTCGTTGCTCGATTGCTGAAAATGAGCATCAAGATGATACAGAGCTTCATTATACCCAGCTATCCAAAACTAACCTGGATGCTTATGAAATTGATAGGTCAATCTATCAAGCTCCTCGTGGAGCTTTTTTACCAAAAGATCCTTATTTTCCAATAATGAATTTTGGTTTGAGAGTTGGTCGGTGAGAACTTGCATTTTTTGAGACATTTCGACCAAGGCTTGAGTTTTGGCTTTTATCTGAGTGGCTTAATTTACTAAAGTCTGGTCAGTCCTCGTCCCTTCAACACTTTTTTGAACAGCTCTACCTCTACCTCTTGAGGAGGATGTCGATTTAGCTCGTTTCAAAGTCTCTAGCTCTTCTCTCAAAGCAGCATTTTCAACCTCTAAAAAGTAATAACCCCCATCATTAACTGGAACCAAGGCTCCCGAGGAAGCAGAGGTAACAATTTTAAGTCATTTTAGCTCCTCCTGCAACGTGACATTTTCTTCTTCCAACAACTTAGAAATGTGCCTATGTTCTTCGACCTCATGACTTAGAACATTTTCTCTTCTCTTATGAGCAGAGAGATACTTATCATAATCCCGATCAGCACTCAACTGTTGATACTTTTGCTCGTAACCCTCATATAGGAGTTTGCTGGATTCTTTATACTGCTGTTGAAGTTCCTCGATCGCTCCTTGAAGATCTTCAATCATTTCGTGATAAGCCACATTATTGGCTATAACACGATCAAGTAGGCACTTCAAGTACTGGTAAGCATCAATTGCTCATTCAGAGGCATCTGATCTGAGGATGTCAATTATTTGGGCCTCAGTAAAGTCTGTATGACCATCTTTGAAATAATCATTGCATTTCTTCATCAACTCTGTATCATTAGCTGATAAGAGTTCCATCCTGGCCACAAACTAGCGAAGAGAAAATAAAAAACAAAATCAACAATGATGAAAACAGAGCAGGGAAGAGAAAAATTCAAGACGAATAACAAAAGTTCATTTTTTATTCATCACGACAAAGGAAAATACATTTTAGGATTACATACAAGAAACAACACAATAAAAGACCCGCACAACTTTATACTTTCTCCTTATTTCCTATAAACTCTTTGGATGGTTTGGATGAAGGGGTTGGTTGCTCGGAAAGTAATGGCAGTTGCTCGGAAGATGTGCTAGCTTGTTGGACTTGTTCGGAGGGTTGAATAATAGCAACAACAGGGACTTGATCTCCTATCATCATAGAAGACCCATCTGATGCAGCTTCATCTTCTTCTTCTTCTTCTCTAGGAGAGGGAGTAGGGCCATGAGTATGCTCCTGGAATAACTCAAAATTTTTAGCAACCTTAAATTTCTTCAAAGTTGCTATCCATCCATCCCTAAAATACTTAACATTGGCATACTCCATTTGAGAAGACATAATAGCCAGAACCTTATTCCAACCCTTGTCCCAACCAGCACTAAAAGATTTCGTAACAGCAACTTTCCTTTTTGCTCTCTCCGAGGAAGTCTTTTCCCTAAGGAGCTCTTCGGCAGAGTTTAGTTTTTCTTCTACCTCTTTCTTAAGTCATTCAGCATCTTGAAGCTTGGTGACATTATCCTCGGCAGATTTAAGCTTGACCTCAAGCTCCTGTTTACGTTGTTCAGCCACCTTTAATTTTTTCTCCATCTCTTTAGAGGCAGTCACAGCTTGATCTCAATTTATTTCAACAAACTGGAATTGTTTCTCCTATGCATTTTGGTCTTCCTCATACTTCTGACGAGATTCCTTCAAAGATTGAGTTAATTTAGCAAAATCTTCTTCTATCCCACCTGAGGAAGTGGAAGCCTTGATGGCTTCATCTTTCTTCAAAATACTATTAAAACACGTCACAATCTAAAAAAAGAAAGAATTTAATTCGATATATGAATATAGTACTAGAGGATAAAGGACTCAGGCTAACGATACTTACTGGCGTAATGTGTTGAGCAGCCAAAGTAGTAATTCTCTGAAGAGAAAATGTGTCTTCAATACCTTGGAATTCTAGGACAGTCTAAGATCTGATCAAGCCCGTAGCAGAGCTCGGAGGAATAAGAGCTGGAACATTACCCTCAGTATTTGAAGGTTGAGAAACAGAGTCAACAGGTCTCTCAATAGGACCTCTTTTCAATCTCCTCAGAGGAGCACTTTCAATTAAAGGTAATGTCTCTCCTTATGAAATGGCAATAGTTTCAATCGAAGGTGCTGCCTCTTTTGGAGGCACAGGGGGCTTCTTGCCAGTTTCCTTAGCAGCAGTAGATGAGGGTGCATCTACATTCTTTGCCCCCTCATCTGGGGCATCCTGTTTGTTCTTATTTTCCCCTTCAGTGGTAAAGGCAGACTTGTCAAAAAATGCGGGAGATTTCCTCTTCTTCATCAGATTAGTAATAGGAGTACTTAAATCAGAAGAAGATCCTTCCACACGGGTTTCAGAAGTCGGTATCCGATCAAGATCAACCACCACAGGATGAGCAATGAAAGATGAAGTGGAACTTCCGTATCTCAACAAATATGAAGCGGACCTCACGTGCTCTCCATTGATCGACTGATGCAAACTCCAGATAAGTTTCAAGTCATTTAAATTAATATCAATTTCCCTTGGAGATTTCCTTTTACTGTCAACTGTAACAAACAAAATTAATGTCAGTGATGCATTTCATCGAATACAAAGAAAACAAGATTTCAAAAATAAAAACAACCTATCCCATTGCCATAAAGCGGACACCTGGGATCTTGGTACACATAATTTCCATTTAATGGGGGGTGTTTCTAATCTTTCATCACAACCCCATGATCAAAATAGTCCCTGTTGGCATCGGGAAGATTGACAACTAAAGCTCTATTCGAAAACCTAGTTTTTAAATAGAAAGTAGTGTCACTGGTAACCCATCTATAACAATACATAATTTCTGGAATTCCCAAATGAGTTCCACGAAGTTGATTCAACCTATATACGTCATTAACTACCCTCCATGTATTTGGAGCTACCTTTGTAGGTACAATATCGAAATATTAGCAAAACTTCAAACACCGGGAATTTTGCTGGAAAGACACTCAGCTAAAAAAAGAGTTGGGAACCAGTGTCCCTCCGCCAAAGAAAATAAATCAGAAGGACAAGGAGGTTCTTCCAAAATAACCCACGAAGGGATTGAAAAATCAGACCGAAATTTACCCTACGATTCAACAAGATAAACCATGGCAAATAAAGTAAATAAAGAAGAAGGAAGAAAATCTTACAGAAGAAAGAGAGATCAGTTGACAATGAATGATGGAAAGAACAAAGGCATAAGATAGAGAGAAAATGAAGAGTTCAGAAATACAGATTTGAAAAGTAGACGACGATAGGATTCCTGTCGCACTTAAATACTTTACCTCGGGAATAGAGAAAAGCAATGATTACAAGGGAAGACATTTGCATTTTCGGCGGCTAAAAGAGGAAAAAGGCACAAATATTGAAGTGATCGTGAAAAATTCAAAATATTTATGAAGTTTGATATTATGTGCTCAAAAGGAATTATATACAATGAAAATTTTCCTAATCTCTGAAGACCAGTTATCCGAGCAGCTTTCAAGAAAAATGTTTCACACTCTTTATCAACCTCAACTGTGAAACATTGGGGGCTTCTGTTGATACCAAATTTAGTCGACTGATGTGGACCAATCATATGAAGACACGTGTCTTCATCGTAGAAAATACAAATACTTTCAACGAACGACATACTTTCACCGAGCTACTCAGGCGTTCCGAGATACTTAAGCATATCGAGCTACTTAGCGTACAGAGCATCCAATCAAGAAAACAAAAAGGCGACTACGCATTAAATGCACATTATTATTGTACAGATGTATATATCTACTAGATAACAGTGCATTACCTTTTCGAATGTATAGCCTCAAGGCTATAAATACATTGTAACTTCGTCATAAGAATGGGACTTTGGATCTCTTAGTCAACTTATCTTCGAGATTCAAGGCAAACAGTCGGCAATATAACAACAATGGATGTAGGCCATTTTTTTATAGCCGAACCACTTTAAAAACCCATTGTCTTATTTATTCATTTTTATCTGTGATTGATTAATTAGATTGCATCTAGTTTTTTACATCAACAATGAAACATGTTTATATTTACATCTTGTATTCATTTTATTACTTTTGTTTTATTATCATATGTATAAGCTTTGGTATCTTAATGTATTTCCTAGTGTGTCGTTCCCTTTTTATGCCTTTGCCCAGGCAATGTCGTGTCATAGGTATTGGATTTGATTCATTTATTTATAGTCTTTCATTTGTGTGTTTTCTCAGGGAATAGAATAAGGGGGAGTTTGTAAAAGTACAAGTACGCTCAAGTGCCCTCGGCTTTTGAATTGTCTTATTTCATCACCAAAACACTTTGAGTCGTAGTCTAGGTTGGTCCGAAAAGATTCATGTTCAAGATTTCAAGACTGAACTTCTTCATCTTCATCCGAGAGATACCTCCTGCCATGAACAAAGAGAATGTTTCTTTTAAAAAAAGGTAAATGACTTAGATGACTTAGAACACCCATGATTTAAAACTAAAAAGGAGAATTTTCTTAAAATGAAAATGTGTTAAAATTATGTGTGTGCGTGTTGTAACAAGCCATACTTTTGGGGATAATTAAATTCCATAATTGGGTGCAAATTGGAATTTTGAGGAATTTCTCGAAATAGTAATTTTTGGAATTTTCAAGGATAAGATGATTTTCTATGGGTGTTATATTTACTTTCGGGATTAAGTAAATATGTCGAAGTATTTTAATTATACATCGTAGTTGGGTAAAGCGACGGATGATAACATTTTATTGGGAATACCGCATTAACTTATGTGGGGTTAAATTAGTGGCTTGCGGTCAAGTACCTCGGATGGAGATTTCGAGTGTGCGGTTGGTCTCGGAATGGCTGAGATAGTTAGAATAACGTATCCGGGGGTAATATTTAGGCTCCGGGAACTTTTAAACGAATAGGGACTCGCAATTGAGTAAACAAGTCAATTTTGGGTTTTAAAAGGTATAAACCCTTTTTCTCCCTATATAAGGAGGGAGAGGGGGAGAGAAGAGAAAGAAGAGAGAGAGGAGGAGAGAAACGGGGAAGCTCCGGCCAAACTCCCCTGGATTCGACTCGAGGTCGTCGAATTTTATCCACGAGGCAAGTGTTTACTTATTTTATTTATTTTTAAGAATAAATCTCATATCGTAGTTGGTAGTGATACACCACAAAAAATTTCGGGATGCGTTTTTGTGAATTAAAATGGGTTTTCGGAAGCTAAACAAGTAAAAACCCCAATAATTTCCAATTCGAGAAACTTAGGAATTCGTAGAATTAAATTGTGGATTATGGGTTCTAGGATGTTTAGAACCCCTATTTATATGTGTATATGTTGTTGGTTGAGGTTGGAGGAGGTTAGGATAAGAAACAAAAATCTTGGAGGTATGTTAATGGACGAAACAGCTTCTCGAAAAAGAAGTTGTCCGACCGAAGCGATCGATCGAGGGTAGAGGATCGATCGATCAATCGAGGGCCATGGGTCGATCAATCGACCCTTCAGGATTTTTGGCAATTTTTGCCTAAGGTTAATTATATGGGATGATTTCCAATTTTAATTGGTTCTAGTTTATACATTTGACGAAATAAGCATTAATTTAGGAACGAACATCATTCCAAGTGAGGGAATTTATGGGGGCTAAGAGAGAGTTTTAAGTGTGTGACACTAGGAAATATATTTCTGAGGAAATAAATTAAATTGAGGAATTAGAGAGTTGAGGTTTCCCAAAAATAGAGTGGGGACCTCTAAATTATTATTTGGACATGATGTAGTCCTAGGATTTGTGGAAATGGAATCCACGACCTATTTAATTTAAGGGTGTTTGGTGACGAATAATTCTTGGGATAAATTCAGTGGACATTTAGGCCTATATAATTATGTAAGTGGAAGTCATAATTCTATCGATTATGGTTGGCTATATCCTGCGAGATTATTAGGATGAATTGGAGAATGTACTTATTTAGTTAGTGTAAATTGGTATAGTTGGAGATATTAAATAAATCCTTAAATGTGAATAAGGTACAGGTTATTTATCAAGTGAGGGAATGATTTTGGATTTAGTATTATGAGTGTGCGAATACTCGAATTATATAAGTTATGAGGACCTTTGGGATTATTGGTCATCGCTATGTGTGATTGGCAATTATGGCCATTTATGTATATTTATGGAACATATGTATACAATGTGACTACAGTATATATATATATATATATATATATATATATTATAATACAAATACATATGTATCTGTGTGTGATTGGTATATGTGTATTTTAGAGGCTAGTTTCCATGGGCTTTCCTTTGGTATAGGGTTGGAACAACCAGAGTACATATTTTCTCTAGTGCGATCCAGGGAGGTTGCGCGATGTGGGTGAATCCCCTGGCTTGAGGGGCAGGGAGAGTATAGTCCCTAGGTCAATATCGTCTCGCGTTCGAGTGAGATGTGTGTAACTCCACTTGCAGGGGGAACATGACCACCTCCACCGTTGTGCATTTGTTTACCATGTCCATTGAGAGAGTCTGGCTTGGTACTGTGGTATAGTGAGTAAACCTGGATTTTGAATCGACACTAGGAGACTGCATCCTCGAGTTATAGCTCGTTGGTATGGTTATTGTACTTGTGTGTATAGTACATTACTTGTGTATGAGAACAAGATGTTATATCCCTACTAGAGTAAATAGATAAATGGAATATGAGAGAAATTCTCATTCCGGGAGAGTTTATCCGGACTTAAAATGTGTTATGTATATATATATATATATATATATATATATATATATATATATATATTGTGGTGTACTGAGGGTCTAATGGATGTCGACGATCAACCTTGCCACGTAGTAGTGTATCGGGGGGTTCCTTATTTGGATTTTGCTTCGCGAGACACCCCACGCACGAGCATGGCATATTGTTGAGACTGGGGAGAAGTTTAGCCCTTAGTACTTGGTTTTCTTAGGAGTATCTAGAGTTTGGGGGTGACAGATTAGTTAGGCAGCATAGCTTGACTAGGATGTTTAGAGGGATGCGCTAGGTGTGCACTATTAGAAGAGAGGTAAGGGGTATCTCACAGGAGTGCGATACTAATTTAAATATGAGATAAAACATATTTTTAAAAATAAAGCATTTATGCACTTGCAAAATATTTTCACAACTCGGGCTCTGACCCATTTCTATATTTTTCCTCTCTTGGTATATATATATATAGGTGTCTAGACACAGGACGCCTGGAAGATGCTTCTTTCGAGTCAGACGTCTGTTGCAACAGCTGTGGATGCATGCAGGATTACCGTAGACGCTTCTATTCTTGTACTCTAGATAGGAGGTACTATATAAACATTCGGGCTAATAACCCAACTGCATTTATTTATTCTTTTACTGCCTTTTAGTGTGGCATTTGATTTGGTTGTATAATTATTGAACCGAGTGTTCGGTTATTTTATTTCATTACAGTTTCATATATATACACGATGTGGAGGTTTTATATTGTATTGTTGGTTTAAAATGATTAGTAAAATAAAATTTGACGCCAGCCTAATAGGTTATTAGTAATTAATTTGGTTTTCGAAAGTGATTCTAAGAATGAACCATATGCGACTCCTATTTTAATTTGGTACAGGAGTGATCGCTTGGTATTTAATTAGGCAGGGTGTCACAGATTATATCAGAGCATCAGGTTCTAGTGTCCTTAGGAATCTGTGAGGACGTACTTCTCTTTCCGCGTTGCTCTCGATTTGATATAGATCCTTATGATTAGGATTCTTGATTTCTCATGTGAGATCTCGTTCTCCCGCCATTATATAAGATTGTAGAAAATATTTTACGTGCTGATTCACGATTTGTGTGTTGATCGATGATGGGCGACCAAGGAAGGCCATGTTGAGGGCAGCAGGAGGCGGGGCCTAGCTAGAGAAGCTGGTAGAAGTTAGGGACTAGGACCGCAGTAGGGGTCACTCCCCTTGTGGAATTTGTTAAAGATTATGGAAACGACTACTAAAGTATAATAGTTATGAGCCCCCAGGTACTACTATAGTAGGGAGTGGTACTAAAGTTGAATGAACTAATGAAGCTAATGGATTCGAAAGAGGTTTGAAGGGTCTTTGATAAGGACCATACCCTAAAGTTAAAATTATACGGAGTAAGTGTAACGTGTCTCAACGGAAGTGGAAGGCTAAGAAGCTTTGGCTTAGAGAAGGGTATGGAAATACCCACATGTGAAAACTTGAGGAAAAAATTTTCACTCGTTGGAGTAATATTGAAATGGTGAGAACAGTAGTCATCATATTCGTTGGAGCGGGATGTTTTGCTCGTAGAGGAATTTTTCAGACGATTTTAACCACGAGTTCCTTGGTTAATTAGGAAGGAAGAGAATGCAGTTTGGATTTTCACATAAGGATAGGCCAAAGGTCAACAGTGAATAAAGAATGATATAGATAAGTGAACCTTATACCGAAGTGAGGTATGTACAATGAAGAATAAGTCTTTCAGAGGAATGATAGTCTCACTAGCGAAGTGTTGCTAAAACTTACGGAGAATGTGGGTGTGTTCATGGACCCCATTGGTGGACATCCATCCGGGGAAATTTGTTGAAATAGGGTTGTTGAGGCAGGTAATGGAGTGCCCTTTTAAGAAGTTAAGGGGATAAAGAAAGTGATTGTTAGGGTCGTGGCTATGGAGTCCAAGATACTGATATCCTTATAAGGGTCAGGGTGACCCAAAATGGGGAATATTGTAATGTGGAGTAAAGAACCATACGGTTAGTCATTACCCAGTGGGAGTTAAGGGACAAGAGTAGGAAACCCAGATAGGGCATTGATTAAAGAAATTTGTGGTTCAATAAGGGCAAGTGTACTATGTCCAGGAACCTTTTGGAGTAGCCAGGGTAATTAGCAAGAATGTTGTTATGAATTTCACCTCAAATGAAGGAGGTACATTTGGTGTGACAAGATTGAGTCACCATATTTTATTAGCCTTAGACTCGTGTGTGATTCGAGTTTATTTGTAGTATCGATAACATTATATGTTATATGTTTATGTGTTTTTCTGCGATAGCGGAGATCTATTTTCTTTCATTCGCTATGAAGAGCGGGTGTTAGTCATTTTAAGTTTATATCAGACTTGTATTGCTCGTTTTGGGTGTGTTATACGAGTATAATACTATAGTTAGAATAATAGTAGGGTATTATCGGAGCGATAGTAGGCCTGTGATGGCAAGACTATCGTATCCGAAGTTACAGGGTGGAACATGTTGTTATTGCGATATATCACCTGGATACAGGTTGAGTTCGCCTTTATTATATGGGTAGATGGAACTTCGGTGAGCATATTTTTCATTATCGTGATTCGAGTATGTGGAGACCTTATAGATGTGATTTAAGGCACGCAGGATTTATTTGCTGAGCTACGAGTTTAAGCTTGTTATTGTTTGCGCAAGGACTTAGTGTTAGTACGAGCGCTTGGTGGTGTGGCTCCTGGTTAGAAATAGGAGTTCAGACCCCATTTTGTTGAAAAAAGGGATAGGATTTTCCGATTGCATTTTTAAAGATAACGGACCTCCATGATCGATAAAGTTAAGTAGTAGTGTATTGGAGGGGTTCCTTGTTTGGATTTTGCTTTGCGAGACGCTCCACGCATGAACCTTAACGACGTCGGGAGTGGAGAGATGTTATAGGATGTAAGGATGTTGGTTTTGTTGATAAGTTACCTAGTGTAGAGAAAACACTATGGACTGAAAAATATGTGATGATTGTATATTTATAGAGATGAAAATGATGTGGAAAAGCACTGAAATGTTTTCCTCACCACAAGTATGTGGGTGAGGCAAGGTGAAGGAAATTGATTTAAGGCTTATGGCCAAGCCTTGTGCAGAAGGTAAATTTTGGGAGGAAGTATATTTTGGGCATGATGTTCGTAACGCTTTTGCAGAGAGTTGGCGTCTCGATTAGTTAGAATATCCTTTTCGCCTTGGTGGAAGGATAAAAGGGTAGAGGTACGTGAGTAGGTTAGCGAGGTAGGATTTAGGAAGTCCCTCTGGTGTGCCTCATGCAGTTATATCTCGATGACCGACGACGCGAGGAATTAGAGTAACGGGAGGGTTCCTTGTTTGGATTTAACTTTGCAAGACATCCCACGCATGAAACCAAGCAAATGTCGAAAGTTGAGAGAGTCCTTGGGAACTAAGGATATACTTAGGATAGTACTAGCTTTACGTGTGTTGGAAACACATAGATCGTAGGATTATTAGAGAGTAAGTTCGATAGAGTTAGTGGCGCCGATATAGGAAGATTATGGGAAGTAAACCATAAGAAGACTGGTTAATTGACCTTGAGAAGAATTGAATTTCGCGGGTTGGGAAGAACCCATGTGTAAGTATTACACCGAGGAAATAAGTACCATTGTTTAGAGAGAGTGTAAATGTGTCACGTTTAAAATGGTTGTGCAAATAAGCATGAGTTAAAAGGTGTATGGGCACCATGGTAAGGTTGTTTTATATACCGCCTAAAATAGTAGGGGCGGAGTATATAAAGTTGAAGATTATGCCATAAGGTAGTTATAAATAAGATTAAAGTTGGTTGAATGGAATGTCGTGAGAGGTACGCGATATTCCAATTGTATAAGGGGCAATAAGAGGTAACATGCACAAGATAAGTGACGAGACTATCGAAAGAGTTAAGTCTTAGTAGAGTTTCCTTTTCAAAGGAAATTAGTTGTCCTGATGTGTACGAGCGGACGCTTGTTAGCAAGAGTATCAGCTTTGCGAGATGTTAGAGAGGTAGTTATAGACTCGTTTCTCTTATTGGCAATTAGAGAAGCAATAGGAGTAACGCGTCGTTGTTGTGCATTAACATGTAAAAATTTAGATGAGCTTGTGGTGAAGCTAGTACGTTTGAGTACACCTTGAGATAGGTGGAATATGGTAAGGGACCATCGTGTTAGCACCTTGCGATTTTGGGGGTACTAGGACGTAGTGGAAATTAGTTATCCAAAGATGATGGTGTAGGTTATATCCAATTTTCAAAGGCGAAATTCTTTTGTAAGGGGGGAAGTATGTAACACCCCGTACTTTTGGGGGATAATTAAATTCCACAATTAGGTGTAAATTAGAATTTTGAGGAATTTCTCAGAATAGTAATTTTTGGAATTTTCGAGGATAAGATGATTTTCTATGGGTGTTGTATTTACTTTTGGGATTAAGTAAATATGTCAGAGTATTTTAATTATACGTCGTAGTTGGGTAAAGCGACAGAGGATAATATTTTATTGGGAATACCGCATTAAGTTGTGTGGGGTTAAATTAGTGGGTTGTGGTTAAGTACCTCGAATGGAGATTTAGAGTGTGCGGTTGGTCTCGGAATGGCTGAGATAGTCAGAATAAAGTATTCGGGGGTAATGTTTAGGCTCCGGGAACTTTTAAACGAATAGGGACTCGCAATTGAGTAAACGAGTCATTTTTGAGTTTTAAAAGGTATAAACCCTTTTTCTCCCTATATAAGGAGGGAGAGGGGGAGAGAAGAGAAAGAAAAGAGAGAAGAGAGAGAGGAGGAGATAAAAGAAGAGGAAAAGGGGAAGCTCCGGCCAAACTCCGTAGGATTTAGCTCGAGGTCGTCGGATTTTATCCACAACGCAAGAGTTTACTTGCTTTATTTATTTTTAATCATAAATCTCATATCGTAGTTGGTAGTGATACACCACAAAGATTTTCGGGGTGGGTTTTTGTGAATTAAAATGGTTTTTCGAAAGCTAAACGAGTAAAAACCCCAATAATTTCCAATTCGAGAAACTTAGGAATTCATAGAATTAAATTGTGGATTATGGGTTCTAGGATGTTTAGAACCCCTATTTATATGTGTATATGTTGTTGGTTGAGGTTGGAGGAGGTTAGGAGAATAAACAAAAAGCTTGGAGGTATGTTAATGGCCGAAACAGCTTCTCGGAGAAGAAGCTGTCTAAAGTGATCGATCGATCGAGGGTAGAGGATCGATCGATCGAGGGCCATCGGTCAATCGATTGACCCTTCAGGATTTTTGGAAATTTTTGCCTAAGGTTAATTATATGGGATGATTTCCAATTTTGATTGGTTCTAGTTTATTCATTTGAGGAAATAAGCATTAATTTAGGAATGAACATCTATCCAAGTGAGGGAATTTATGGGGGATAAGAGAGCGTTTCAAGTGTGTTACACTAGCAAATATATTTTCGAGGAAATAAATTAAATTGTGAAATTGGAGAGTTGGGGTTTCCCAAAAATAGAATGGGGACCTCTAAATTATTATTTGGACGTGATGTAGTCCTAGGATTTGTGGAAATGGAATCCACGACCTATTTAATTTAAGGGTGTTTGGTGACGAATAATTCTTGGGATAAATTCAATGGACATTTAGGCCTATATAATTATGTAAGTGGAAGGCATAATTCTATCGATTATGGTTGGCTATATCCTGCGAGATTATTAGGATGAATTGGAGAATGTACTTATTTAGTTAGTGTAAATTGGTATAGTTGGAGATATTAAATAAATCCTTAAATATGAATAAGGTACAGGTTATTTATCAAGTGAGGGAATGCTTTTGGATTTAGTATTATGAGTGTGCGAATACTCGAATTATATAAGTTATGAGAACCTTTGGGATTATTGGTCATAGCTATGTGCGATTGGCAATTATGGCCATTTATGTATATTTATGGAACATATGTATACAATGTGACTACAGTATATATATATATATATATATATATATATATATATATATATTATATAATACAAATACATATATATATATCTGTGTGTGATTGGTATATGTGTAGTTTAGAGGCGGGTTTCCACGGGCTTTCCTTTGGTATAGGGTTGGAACAGCCAGAGTATATATTTTCTCTAGTGCAAGTTAGGGAGGTTGCGCGATGTGGGTGAATCCCCTGGCTTGAGGAGCAGGGAGAGTATAGTCCCCATGTCATTATCATCCCGCATTCGAGTGAGATGTGTGTAACTCCACTTGCAGGGGGAACATGACTGCCTCCATCGTTGTGTATTTGTTTACCATGTCTATTGAGAGAGTCTAGCTTAGTACCGTGGTATAGTGAGTAAACCCGAATTTTGGATCGGCACTATGAGATCGCATCCTCGAGTTATTGCTCGTTGGGATGGTAATTGTACTTGTGTGTATAGTACATTACTTGTGTATGAGAACAAGATGTTATATCCCTACTAGAGTAAAGAGATAAATGGAATATGAAAGAAATTATCATTCCAAGAGATTTTATCTGGACTTAAAATGTGATATGTATATATAAGTAAATATGGAAATGTATATAAATATATGAGTATATATATATATATATATATATATATATATATATATATATATATATATTTTTTTTTTTTTTTTTTTGTGTGTGTGTGTGGTGTACTGAGGGTCCAATGGATCTCGACGATCGACCTTGCCACGTAGTAGTGTATCGGGGGGTCCTTGTTTGGATTTCGCTTCATGAGACACCCCACGCACGAACATGGCATAGTGTTGAGACTGGGGAGAAGTTTAGCCCTTAGTACTTGGTTTTCTTAGGAGTATCTAGAGTTTGGGGGTGACAGATTAGTTAGGCAGCGTAACTTGACTAGGATGTTTAGAGGGATGCACTAGGTGTGCACTATTAGAAGAGAGGTGAGGGATATCTCACTGGAGTGTGATACTAATTTAAATATGAGATCAAACATATTTTTAAAAATAAAGCATTTATGCACTTGCAAAATATTTTCACAACTCGGGCTCTGACCCATTTCTATATTTTTCCTCTCTTGCTATATATATTATATAGGTGTCCAGACATAGGGACGCCTAGATGATGCTTCTTTCGAGTCAGACGTCTGTTGCAGCAGCTGTGGATGCATGCAAGATTACCGTAAACGCTTATATTCGTGTACTCTATATAGGAGGTACTGTATAAACTTTCGGGCTAATAACCCAACTGCATTTATTTATTCTTTTACTGCCTTTTAGTTCAGCATTTGATTTGGTTTTATTATTAATGAACCGAGTGTTCGGTTATTTTATTTCATTACAGTTTCATATATATACACTGTGTGGAGGTTTTATATTGTATTGTTGGTTTAAAAAGATTAGTAAAATAAAATTTGACGCCCGCCTAATAGGTTATTAGTAATTAATTTGGTTTTCGACAGTGATGCTAAGAATGAACCATATGCGACTCATGTTTTAATATGGTACAGGAGTGATCGCCCGATATTTAATTAGGCGGGGTGTCACACGTGTGTGTTTGAGGCGATTTTCGATATTTTCCATATACATATGTGATATATCTTTCTTATATAACCATACTTTGTAAATGGACATATTAATTATTTAAAAGACTTATTTTAAATTTCAAGAACTTCTAAAAAAAATTGTCTTAGACCCCTAAAACAAATTTTTGTTTCGTTGGTCGTGAATATTGTAAAACTCTAGTCATAAACGCTACCGAGTTCACTAATGCAACAAAATCTATCACAGCAGCGAAGGGTCCTACGCTAACGCGAGAAATTTAACGTTATGGCGACATGTCCTTCGTTGGTGATAAAGATGACCAGCAAAAAATCTGACTGAATTTTTTAGCACTACTTGGCCTCAAACTTTGTGCAAATCACTTTTCAACCATATCTTTTGTGTGAATTTTTTGTTGACTTTTTGTATGGACAATAAGAAACCTAACTTTAAAATCTTGTGTCCAGAATTTCATTTATTACTTATTGTCTACTTAAGGTCTTCTATGAAATCTTGAGTTTTTTAGGAGAGAAAATATACTTGGGATATCACTATTCATTAGAGTTCTTCTTCGAGCATTTTTTAGTGTTCTTGAGATATCCATAATTGCTATTGTTTTTTAAAGTCGTTTAAAATTCCATTACTTCTTATCAAAACTAGGACAAATATTTGCCAAATGTGATCGGGACACATAAAATATTTTTTATACCTTAAAAATACTTGTGAGCTTATTGTATTGTGTGATTGTAAGTCATTGTCTTCTAATTGTAATACTCTGCTATAGTATATTTGTCATTCATTTCAGCTTGAGTTTTTTTTTTTTTTTGGTTTTTTTCTCGTACATCCGCCATTGTGTGTTTATTTTATCCTTTTTCTATTTTTAGAATAACCTATCTTAATTAGGAAGATAAAAATGGTTGATTCCCAAACATGATGAAACTTTTATCACATAAGACTTTTAAGATGTTTTGGCGTTTAACTCTTTTAAGATGTTTTGGCCTTAAAAGTCTATGTGACAAAAGTTTCATCATGTTTTAGAATCAACCATTTTAATCTTCCTAATTAAGATACGTATATATATATATATATATATATATATATATATATATATATATATATATATATATATATATATAGTATGAAGATTTTAAGTCAATTAAATAAAGAAGAACTATTATTGCTAAATTATATCATTTTGTTAATTGATATTGTAAAATTTGAGTTCATAAAAATTAGGCCTCAAAGAGATAATACCAAATATTCGGTGAAATGCAAAATTAACCCCGATGTATAGGATAAATTTCCATTTATTGGACCCAATGTGTGAAAAGTTCAAATGTATACCACAATGTTTTTTCAGCCCTTTGTTTAACTCCCTATTAATGTGTTAACGAAAATCCATGTAGACAACTCACATGGCATTTTAACTCCCTCTTAAGAAGTTAACGAAAATCTATGTACACAACCCACATGGAATCCTACATATCAATTTATCCGTTAAATAATCACCATTTGTCTAAACAAATGAATTAATTGATAAATAGTCATCTAAAAATTTGACAAGTTTTTTAAATTGCGTTGTAGAAAAATTAATTAATCCATTTCTCATCGTAACTCTTACGCCAAGACCACCTCCATAATCACCAATCCCCCATAACTATCGCCTTCTACCTCCATCATCACTTATATGCTAGAAAACACGTATTATACACAAACAGGTAGATTTCACTTCGCTCCATTCCAAACATGAGAAAGATAAATACTAAAACAAGTTAATATGGATTAACATGTCAACGTCGTCAAGCTTTCTGATTTGATGGGTTTATTGTTCTCTTTTCTTTTCCCTTTTCCCTTTTTCATAATTATTTTACATTATTCACTTACTTTGGTTAATGGAGATCTTACTAAAAATATTCTAGGACTCCATAAACACCAATTCGTTTATAAATAACGTCAATGCATCTTTTAAGAAATTCTCAAATCTTCGATAAAATGCATCTTTTAATAAATTATTTTCAAATCTGCAATTGAATGAATTTATTAAGGGTAAAATGTTGAATTAACCCTAAAGTTTGGGGTCATTATAAACCTTGAGCCTGATGTTTCAAAAGTTACAATGATAACCCACATTTTTTAAAATTATGCAATTTTATCCCTCCACCACATCTATCGGATTGAATGATATAAGGGATTATGATTTCCTATTATTCACTTTCTTAAGACTCCTAAAAAATTTAATTAAGGGCTAAAATTGAACAAATTTTGAAACTTTAAGGTCAATATTGAAACTTTTGAAACATCGGGTTTAAAGTTGAAAATGACTCGAAACTTGAGGGTTAATTTTGTAATTTACCTATTTTTAAAACAAAAACCTACGGGAAATTATACCAAAATTCAACTTTTTCTGTGCCAAAAAAAATAATTATAGAAGAACAAGTGTAGAAAACTTACGAACCCATATATATTCATCCACAAACCATATATTGATTACCTAAAGTTTTGATATTTCTTAAATTTGGGGCTAGATTTTGAGTGTAGTTTGGACATCGAGAGACCGAAGAGTGATCGATCAACACACACATACATACATATGGGATTGTCAAATGTGAGTGTGTGTGTGTGTGTGATATATATATATATATATATATATAGAGAGAGAGAGAGAGAGAGAGAGAGAGTGTGTGCGTTTACAACGGAAGGGTGGGGGTGAAGGGAATGAGGGGAGGGCAAACTAGGTAATTGAGGCAATTGAGGTTAAACATTTTTTCAAAGATTTTAATTTTTCACGTATGTTTTTTTTTTTTATTGCTAAAAGTATTGTAGTAATCCCTATAGATATTTTCTTCTACCACATGCTTCTTATTATTGGATAACTAAAGGATATTGTCACAAAAGCTTGAATATCACATGTCAAATCAATCATTCCGTTATCTCATTTAACGGAAGTTAAACGGAGGGTTAAAATTGTACAATTAAAAAAAATTGCTAACATTACAACTTTTCAAACATTAAGTTCAAAATTGAAATTTACCCCAACATGAGGATTAATTTTGCATTTTTCCCAAAGCTGAATTCAAACTCGCAAATTGGGCCTATAAAAACGTGGCGAGCGTCATATTCTCCCTCCATATTCCCAACTATTCCCAAGTCGCGGAAAGCAAACGAAGCGATCAAAATTTGGGAGAAAGGAAATGGCTAAGAAAGAAGAAGGTCTAAAATCAGAAATAGCCATTCGTTGTGCCCGAGCCGCAATTCTGCTTTCCTCTCTAAAGTGCTCAACACACCGCTGCCACTGCCAAGACAAGGTCTCTTTCTCCGTCTACACAGTACATATTTATAAGTATATATATTGATTGTGATTTTGAATATGAAAACTTGTGTCTCAGGAAATGGAAGTGATGGAGGATTTAAAGAGAGAGTTGGCCAGGGAGAGAGTGAGGAAGAAGAAGATGAGGTTTTGTAGCGTGATGGAGTTGCTTCTTCAGATCACGCTTTTGTTCTCAATCTGGACCCTCTCTTTGCTCTTCTTCTTCAGACTCCTCTGATTTTTCACACTATCTTCAACGATTATGTGCAAATCTCATATTGTCTCTTCGTTTCAGTTTTTGGTTTCTATCAGTTAGTGATGTTTTGTACGGTTATGAATATTTCAATTCTAAGCTCTCTGTTTGCTTTAACTTTTCTGGTTTGTGCTGGATATGATTCCATTAATATGGTTTAAAGTTGCATATAAAATAAATAGTCAATCTAACATAAGGCCTCAAGCTTTATAATATCTCAAAAATGACGAGATAAGGTCGGTCAAAGCTTGCTTGTTGTTGTAGAGGATAATGTCGGAGAAACGGCCGATGGAGAGAAGTCAGTGCTGTGTGGTGGTCTATGGTGGGGAACAAATGCGGGATGAGTGTTTAGTGTGGATTGCGATTCTTTGTTGAGTCAGCAATGGGCGTGTTTGGATAGAAATTTGATGTCTTTGATGTCTTGAGTTTTGATTGGATAATATTAGCTTATGTGAGTTTTTACCAATAGTATTGATCAATCATATTTCAACATATTAAAAAGTTTGGGGCCCGTTCGGTTCTCTATTCAGAAAATTCGATTTAAACGTTGTTTTTAAATGCAGTTTTAAAATTCAGTTTTTTGTGTTTATAATTATTGGTGTGCGTTTAATACAGTATTTTGAAAATTTGATAAAATTGGCAAACATGTATATTTATATCATAAATGTGTGTGTGTGTATATAAACATACATAAAACTTTCGTGCATATATGATACATGAATGCATACATACATACATACATATATACATACATACATACGCCATAAATTATATACACGTACATTTAATATCATGTATTTTTTGATATATTTAATGAGGTATGTTGGGGAGTTTAACTCTCTATATATAAACATATATAAAACTTTTACACACACACACACACACACATATATATATATATATATATATATATCTATATAATATGGGACAATGGTCTAATGAATAGTGCCATCTTAGCTTATCTTATCAAAAAAATCACAGGGTCTACATTTTGCCACATCACTCGCAAATGAAGGGCTGCGATCATTTTACCCTTAATCTCCCTTACACTCATTTGGAGTAACCCTAGCCCTAGCCGTCTTCTCATTTGTCACTCTCTCTCTCTCCCTTTCTCTCTCCCCCCTCTTCTTCTCCCACGATGCCTCCCTCATCCCTGTGCTGCCTCCTTTACCTCGCCCAACCCTCATCCCCGTGCTTCCGCCCTCACCTCGCCCATCCCCGCCTGGAATCGAGCTCACTGCCTTCCATATTGACACGCACACAGGGGACGAACACGAACCTGCTCCAGCTCTCTCATTTCCGGATCTGTCATCTATTTTTCTTTTTTCACTTTTTTTCTGTTTTTGTTCACATTATTGGTATTTTGCAGATCTAAATTTCTTATGTGATTTGGTTTAAATTTTTTGCAAATATCATTTCCGGATCTATTGTTATGGTGCCCACATTTTGCAGATCTCATTTGCAGGTGTATACATTGTTTTATGTTAAGATTTCAAACATAACTCAGGTATACTCTTTTTTCTTTTTATGTGTTCATAATTTTTTAAGGTTATTAAGGTGTTTTTTCTTTCATTTTTGTTTTGTTATAGGCTCTATTTTGTAGATCGAGCCTCAACAAATCAGGTACACTCTTTTTTTACTACGGTTAAATGGGTTATATTTTGTTCATATACATTAATGCTTTGTAATTTAGGGTTTTCATGTGATTTCAACGTGTGTTTTGTTCACCTAATTTTTCTCACATAGGGCATTGTTGACATATTTTTTTGGGTTTAGTACAATTTCTTTGTTTTCATTCAAGTTATTACTTCTACGATAGTGACTGCGGAGGGTATTTGAACTTCCTTTTTAAAGGGTTCGATTTTGTTTGTGTTTGTGTTTGTTTTCCTGTTGTACAGTGAGTTCCGCTATAATTTAATTCTGATCTAATTTATATGGGGGTGTTAAATTAATTTGATGGGGGTGTTTGTGTATCTTAGGGATCTATTGGACATTCTTTGTATTGGAGCGATCTGTCTGGCCCTTTCTCTTTCAAGCCTCCTCTATCTCAGGTACTCAATATGTTTCTTAGTTGTTATATAAATACAAATTATTTCGCACTAAACTGAATTGAGTTTTGCCTTTAAACTATCCTAATAGTTATTTATGTAGTTGATCATAGTAAATCACAGTCAAACAGATGCTATACTATGACATCTGATTGTGATTGGTTTCGGTTGACTTTTTTGGCACATGTGATTGGTTTCAAATCATGAATGACGTCTGAATGTGATTGGTGTCAAATCATAGTAAATCACATTCGACACGTTTTTATATTTTTCCATAGGTTTACAATGGTTTCGGTTTTAGGTCTAATCGATATTCATTATGTAATATTCATGGTGTTTGGATTGTGTTTTATAACTGAATGTTTATATTCTTTTTAGATGTGATATTCTTCTATACCAGATTTGTCCACATATGTGTGATCTCAGGTAACCACCTTTTCATTTACATCTTACATTTGTAGAAGTTTGAGATTTGTCCTGATGTTGAAAGTTTCATACCGGATTTCTCCACATATTGTGTTTTGTGGGTCTGAGTGGTGGACTCTTCTTGGCGAGCTGATGTAGTTTTGAGATTTGTGAATCTTAGGTGAGATTTGTGTTTTTTTTAGAATTTAGCTGATGTAGTTTTGATATAAATAGAATTTCGAGTTCTTCTTATTTACAAATCCCCTACAGTATTGGATTTTGTGTTCTTAATTTTACTGTTATTTTGTCAGTATTAGTTAATTTATCTTGGTGCCATCGTGTATATATGTGTATTTTGTGTTTACCCAATTTGAGACACTAGGTTGGAAAAAAGTTGCAATTTTTGTTGTCCATTGAATTAGTGCATAAGGCTTTCAGGGTATCCACAAGTGGTTTTTTAATTCCATAGTTTATGATGATATTTCGTGCTTTAGTACAAGTTTCTCGCTACTTTTCGACAGGTTTCGTTATTCATTTTCAAAAATCGCTCATCACTCATTAAAGCTTTTCGTTCATCGATCATCGCTCATACTTTCATTAAAGACTTTCCTTATCGTTATTTGGCATTTTAATATGTGTAATGCTCTTTAGATGATATCGACATCTTTTTCTTTCTCATCGCTCATTATATTGTTCTTGATTATTATTGGATTTGTTGTATTTTGTTTTCAGATATTTAATTATGTTTTTTGTAATTTTCATGCTATAACTGGATGCTTCTTTTAGTAAAGATTTATTTTTGTTTTTGTTTATGTTTTCGGATAAATGGTAAAGGCTAAGATTTATTTTTCACATTTTTTACTTGGTCCTAAGAAGGTTGTTTGAATCAGTTTAACATATTTTCATGTGTTGTAGTCTAGCATTTTTTTTCACTTAAGCCAACCGTTTATGTCACCTCTCTAAAGCATTTCGATATTGTACGTTAGGCATCCATATCATAAGCATATATAAATACTTATGAGTGGGTTCTTACAGTTGACGATTAGCTTATTGTTTTTTAGCTACCCTAGATATTATTTTAGTTCAAATCAAAGAAGAGATTGTCAGGAGAGACAATCACGCCTCAATTTCATGTAACATAATGGGTTTTCAACAAGTTTTGTAGAAATTCTTTGTAATTCATATATTCTCAAGTTCTATTTACAGATCAATGATAGGCAATCACCTTTAAAAACTTCAATTATGAAACTGATTGAAGTTCTAATTAGACCATAAAACCAACAACTTTCATATAACATACTGTTGATACTTATTATGTTTTAATTGTAAAGTTTACGTACGTTTCTTCATCCGTTTAGATTTATATTTGTGATTTATAAAGTTGACATACGTTTCTCCATCCAAATAGCATACTTAGTTTGATTATTTTAATGTACCATTGGTTAAATTGACATCCACATGTATTCCCTTGCTAACTTTTTCGACTTTGAGATAGAATTGACATACTTTGTAGAGTGATTTACACTTTGTACCATTGGTTATTGTTTCTTTGTGCTCCAAACTAAAAAAGAGTGAAAGGAACTACCACTATAGAAATTTCATGAATTCACTATTGTATTGCATTATTGCTTTGATTACTTACTTGCCTCCTTTTTAGGCTCTCTGTATTCAGATCCTAAAAGTAAATCATGTCTCTATAGAATTAGTTCACATGGTAGGATCAGTTCAGAGCTTTTACATTAACTGGTGTCATGCTTGAAATCATTAACTGGTGTTTTTTTCTTTGCAATTGGAGAGTTTTCATTGTTATACTTTTATACAGTAGAGATAGAACTAACTTATAGTACGTTAATCAATTCCAAGATCTTAAATGCAGCTCATATCAAAAGGGTGCAATGCGGTTCTGTGATCGTTGTGATCGCTTTCTGGGAAACAAGTATTCAGCCTCATTATTCTCATTTGGGATTTGATCGCTTTCTGGTAAACAAATCATAAATTAAAATAATTAAATACGTCTAGAGACATTATTAATCCGAGTACTTCTCTTTGTTTCTAGATTTCAAAATCCCATGTATATCTCTTTATTTCTATAAAATTTCTACTTCTCTTTGTTTTGGTATTGTATCTAAGATTTGTCTGTCAAAATCCCAAGTATATCTCTCAAATGTTTTCTTTCCAAATCCCAGGTATATTTCTCAAGTTATTGTGTTAATATACAATATGACACTGATCTACTACCTATTTATCTTTATGATATTTCAAGCTATATACTGGTATAGGGGCTATGCCTTACTACTGGTATACCAGTTATTACTATACCATACTACTGGTATACCAGTTATTACAATAAAATATCTGAGAAGTATGTTAGCAGCCTTGAATAATTTGTAGCAGCCTTGAATAATATTTCCACTTATTAGTGTTCTTATATGTGTTGTAGGTGTATTCAATTTGTAGCAGCCCTGTATTATACACCACTTTACAAGTGGTCATGTTTGTAGCAGCCCTGTATATTGATGATTTGGAGTACATTTTTTATGTTTTTGTGTTTTGTGCAGCGTCCCTTAGTGTCATTCATTATTTGATATGGGATAGTGTAATTTCATTATTTTTCAGTCTTTGAGATGGGCATATGTTATTGGCAATTTCATTATTTTTTATTTATTCATTGATTATTGTTTATAGTGATTTTTTTATTTGTTCATTGATTAGTGTTTATAGTGATTTGTTCATTGATTACTGGCAATTTCATTTGGTTGGACTATATGAAAGCCATGTTATCCATAACTTGCCATGCCTTTCTTATAGTTATAGAAGATTCAACTAATTCATAATTTTGTGTACATTTGTGGATGTGATACGAGGTTGAGGTAAACTAAAATATGTGTTTGGCGTTGGATGGGTCCACGACTTCTACATTGCTGCCGTATGTGGCTTTGAAAGGTACAAGTTGTTTTGAAGAGTTGTTTCGAAGAGGTAAACCTATGAAAATCTATTATTCTTATCAATAATGAACATGTTTTGAAATTTATGATGCTATGATGCAATTAAAGAGGGAACATGTTTTGTTTAAACAACATTTGTTTTTACTGCCTAATATACTTGGTCACAAAGGCATCTTATGCCTCAAATGACGATCATGTTGCACTGTGTTATAACTACTAAGGTGTTGGTATCTACACAGAGGTTACACCAAATGAATTGTTGGTTTTGCATATGTGGTACATTAATGACGGTAATGGTATCTACACAGAGGTTACATAAATTGATTTGACCTCATTTCCTTGAAAAAAGAAAAAAATGTTTCAGTTAATGTCTATCAAAGAAGAATTTGACTTGAAATATCGTTCATACGGATGTCACTGCGTATTACTTTATGAGATGTCCTCTCCTTTTACATTGTTTTAGTTAACATTATGAGAATGTCTCTTTTTTCAGGTTTTAGGACAGATGTTGCCATAGGGATGCATTGGACAATGACATATGGGGTCACAACTATGTTAGAGAGACGTTATTTCGACCCTGCTGCTCTCAATATGCTGATGCTGCTTCTTCGACCACTCTGCGCTCAATAAGCTGCTGCTGCCCTCAATAAGCTGCTGCTGTAGCCTCAATATGCTGCGCTTTTTCTTCGGAACGAATCCAAAAACTTTAATATGCTATTGCTGCCAATGCTCCCACAAACGGTCCAACCCAGAAGATTCAACGGTCATCCCAAACTTTTTCATTGTTGTAAATAACATCAGCACCAAAGCTCCTAGCAGGATAGTGATGGGAATGGTACATACCCCTGTTTCATTATTTTCATTCCATATTGGATGTTTCATTAGTTTCTGTTTATATTTGTCTAGAATGGAAAGTTATCTTTTCCATTGTTTATAGCTAAATTTTCCTTATTGTTTCTATACTGTGACAATAACTATAGGGAATTGAACCCAATTGATTGTAATAATCTGCAGAAATAGAATACTCTTTGTTGTAGAAGTCACTAATTGAATGAATTATACATTACTTTTATAATCTTTGTTTCGTGTTTACGTACTTTGGAAAATTTTGCTATTTTTCTAATTTCTTTTGATGGATAGATTTTATTGACATTATTATTAGGAATTAGTTATTAGATTTTGATGCATGTATGTTTTAATCAAAGTGAAGGGCATACGTGTATAACAGTAGGATGGGCAAATGATTTTTATGAAGTGTAAGTCATGAATTTAAATCTTTGCGGATGCGTAAGCCCAAGTTGTATGTTAAATCAAACTTCAGATGCTCCCACTAAGATTCAAATTTGTGTTCTGAACAAAATTGTCACGCGCACGACTTTGGAAATTATGACCAATTTTTTTAAAACTATACGTTGTTTTGTTGAGGAAAGAAATTTTTTCCGTTTTTGCAATTACCTACTTTGAAAATTTTTGTCGTTTTGCGATTACGTACTTTGGAAATTTTTGCTGTGCCTTTAGGCACGGGCATACACTAGTATATATATATATAATGATATTGCATGTATAATTCACTATAAAATTATATATGTATATAAATTGATAATATTTTTTAATACATATGAACTATATGTATATTTTATATTATTCCATACATTAATAATACATGTATAAAACTATATATAAGTATCATGTATCTATTGATAGTATTATTTAACTTTATATTATTTCATACGTAATTTTGTGTACATGTACATATATATTTTTTATTTATAAGAATTACACACATATTAATGCATTATGTATGTATATTATATATTAAGGTATAACTGCTTTAAAATATTAAAAATGAGTAATTCTGAGTAGAAAAATAAAAAACAGAAGTTATAAAACGCCTAAAACCTGTTTTCTGAAAAACTTGATTATAACACAGAAATATTATAATTCTGTGTTTAAAAACAGGTTGCCAAACGAAGATTTTTATCAGAATTGTATTTAAACACAGAAAACAGAATTATATTTGCAAACCAAACAGGCCCTTGATGTTTCGTAAAATCAAACTTTTTCTGATCGTATTTATAGAGTTGGAGTCTCTATTCTGACGTAGAGGTTTTTACAAAATCCACGAAGATGTCTAGATGTGTTGGGTCCATCCATCCTCGACACGTGTAACAAATATGATTTGGTATGGTTTAATCTAGGGAATAATCGAAATACCCATGGATCATAACTTCCAGTCTAAGTTTTTGTCTTGGGGTCACGATCCCTTTATGTAAGCCTCAACTAAGTACTTGGCAGGGATGGACTTGACGTCTTTTGTGGTTGATGCCTAGGGTCCGAGGCCATAATATATGATCGTACCTAGTAAGAATAATTATTAAAATTTATTATTTCTAAATTCTTTAAGACTAACGGATACTATTAGGCGCCAACCTATACTTAATAAAAATAATCATTAAAACTCATTATTTTTAAACTATAAAGACTAACGGGTACTATATGGTTATTCAACCCGTTCCCTATTTAGATCCAAATTGATTCGTTAATATTAACGGGTGTTAATGGTTCGGGTCGTGTACTCGTTAATATTAACGGATTGTGTTTGGGTATTGTCATTGGACCCATTAATATTAACGGATCGTGTTTGGGTATTATCATTAGACCCATTAGTCTTAATGGGTCGTGTATGGGCCAAGAGTGTTTTCATCCGTTAACCCGACCCGTACACGACCCCACACGAATCGTTGACAAGTCTAGGTTTTACCCATTTCTTACATTGAACAATTTTTACTTCCCTCCTTTCCTCATAATTAAGAAGGAAAATGTTGGTTGCATTGTGTTTTTGGGTTAGTTCTCTAAAACACGAAGAACATTTAAACATGTTATTGACTTGGGGGTTCTATGTTTTATCCACAACAAAATATTAAACTTCAGTAGTAGTTGTTTGTGACTATTTTTTTATGAATTGTCAACTTTTGACTATAAACAATGTTGTTGTCTTTGTTGCGGCCTTTGGTCGTATAACAACACGCATATTCTAATATTTAAATTGATCAAGTTCAAATATTAGGATATGCAACTTATACAAATTAAAAATCATTCTCAACATGTAAAGAAATAATAGGATAAAAATGTAACAAAGTAAATAATACAATATGATAATTTCTTCAAATGATAAATCCGAATCATCACCCAAATAAAATTAATATAATAAGAGTTTGAACACCAATAATAGCCTTAAAGTCTAATAATAGAATCAAACACCATCAAAGTCACAATAAGAGTCCAGAAGTCTTAACAAGTCTCAGCTATAAAAGCAAAGCGAAAAAGAGTACATCCCCATCTTACACAACTGAAAATAAACTGAATAGTTACTACTAACAAGACCTACATTTCAGAATCAGCTGAAAATCCTTAGTAGTGAGGATGATGGCTAGATTTCTTTTTCAGTCTATGAAAATTATTAGAGTTAGTTTGTTTTCCTTTAAGATATAAGCAAGTGGGTTGAATGTTGAACCCGATTTTGAAATCTAAGAATATCATTTGAAAAAATTAATTTCAAATTAAATATCCGAGAATGAACTTTTGATTAAATTAAATTTGGTTTCCCTTTACTGCCAATTAAAAAATAATCTCGTCGAGAATCCCCCTTCGTTTTTTAAGTAAGATTTTTCATTGGGAAATTAAACCACCCCACCATGAACTAGACAGATTTTCATCTTTTAATTATGTTATTCGAAGAGTCTAGAAACTTATGTCTAATATAATTGGATAGTTAGTGTATTTTTAGTCCAACAATTAATTACAGTGATTTCGTTTGGGATGATATCATTAATTATGCTTAAGTGTATAGCATCGGTTCATTCCTTTAACTTGAATCTTCTCTTGTTGATCTTCTGTATTGGGGACCGAACCTGTTCACATTCAAATTTCAGGATCTATCACTTAAGGTTTTAAAAGTACTGAATGTCATGATTAATTATCTCCGTTGGGGAGGATCAACAAAGTTGACACGATGAATCAATCACATCAAATTCTTACAACACAAATGGAGGCTGAGGGGGTTGTGTCGTAACACATCCCCCACTTAATATTTTATACTTTAGGGAAATTTTGAAACATATTTATTCGATTCTAAGAACCCGATTAAATCATCGATAATTTACTAATTACTTGTACAAATTAAATTATTCGGTCTCACTATTTTAATTTTTCAATATAAATTAATTAAAACAAAATCTATAGACCGTAATTTAATTTTTACATTTAATTAATTTCCTGATTAAATTCCATTTTAAAAAATAATAAATAATTTTAGATTTTCCAAAAAAAATTGTGATTGAGCTTGGTCTCATAAATATATTCATGTTGTCCATAAAAAGTAGTTTCTACTTTAATAATTATCTCACTAAATTATGCAATATTAAATATGAGATAACATATATATAGTCAAACACAAACACAATTAACCAGTAAATCAAATCTTCTCAATAGCATAACCATTAACCAATCAACACACGTCCCTTTGACAACAATAATTTAACAATCAATACGAGTCCTGACAACAATGAAAATAAACCAATCAATCTAAGTCCCAACGTCAACATGATGTGGCTAAGAAAAATAATCCCATCGATATCAACATATAACTTATATTCCCAAATATTGTCTTATTTTAATTAATATATTCATTATTGTTAATTTACATGCGGGTTAACCAAATTTCTAAGGTCTCAATTACGAGTTGGTAAAACACTATTTTATACGCATTATCAATAGAGTTCATATGAAATTTCAACAATTATAGGTGTGTCTTAAGATTAGCATAGGAATTTATATTACAATTCTACGAGGAAAATTATACTCAAAACTCACAATTCATTTTTTAAAAGTTCATAAAGCATGTGATGTATTTCTTAACCAGTTAATATATTAATTTACTTGTCACTACAACAATTACATATCTAATCCACATAATAAAAAGTATAAGAATTTCTCATGATATATGAATTATATAAATTTTAATAACATTTTGATAATAATAGAAAATTAATTAGATTTATATTGTCCAATTGAATTTCAAATCCTTTTGTAAAAGCTCTAAATCGAATCTTGAAAGGTTATGTTAATGAAGGTCTAATGTACTTAAGGGTTAGGGATGAAGTTTAGAGAGTGATGTAGGTTTTGTATAGAGAGAAAGTTAAATTAATAAATAAAAACTCGTATATAACAATATAAAGTAAAATCAAGACTAACCATCCCGCCACCAAGTCGCAAGTGGGTCGTGGTCTCATCCAAACACACCCTTGGTCACATGCCTCAAAATGCAGTCGCGGTGGAGTCTACCCGTGATAGCAAGACTCCCCGGCTATATTCTCTCCCTTTATCTACTTCTATTCACACAATAGTAACACACACAACTTTAGACGAAAACTAAATCCCCATGACATACTAGAAGACCCTTCCACCCCAAGCGTTCCCACTTAATTCCCAAAAAATGTCATATAATTAAGTAAATATCCGATTTATTCAAATAATTAGTACAAAATGACAAAAAAAATCATGTAAGTTTGACTTCACTCATTTAGTTAAATTTCCATCATTAAAATGATTCCAATTTATATATGCACTTGAAATATTAATCATTTAATTAAAACTACAGGGTATTACACTATAAAACTTTACTTCCTTAAACCCCTTATGACGTGAGTTAGAACCATTAATTGTGTTGGTTGTTAAAATAGTAAGTGACTTTAGGCCCACAAGTACCCCATTTGGATCCCAGATGGGTAAGAGGAGAGGAGTGTCAAAGTAGAAGACAATAATTTAAAGTGGTTAGGACCATAGACTAGGGTCTTAAGTCCACTTTAAAAGGTTTTTCACTAGTTTATTAGAATGTAAATGAGTTATTACACTCTGTGAGACCTTTTGAGCTTTGGTTAAGAGAGTTTGAGGTCTTGTGGCCTTTGTCAAAAGTGCAGAGGACCTTATGAAGTAAGTGATTGGCTTCTCTAAGAATACCTAAGCACTAATTTAGGGATCGGCAAGATATAAAAGTTGTATAAACAATGAAAATGATCTAAGTTAAAAATATAAACTCTCAACAGTGGGTTGTGATTGTAAAACAAAGAGTATAACACATGTGTATGCTTAGAATTCTTGATTTTCTGCAAGAGCGATTTAATCGATGTCTTAATCTCTTAGAATGCTCGAGATTAGTTGCCTTTCACCTTCCATCAGCTCCCTATTTATATACAAACACCCAGGAAAATAATAAGTGGACTGGATCAGCATGGCACGGGTGTTCCTGAGGTCTGCTAATGTCAACGAGGTGGTGGAGTGTTGGGTAAAGTATTTGCAGATGGTGTAAGGTGGTTATTGAGTGCATTAAAGGTTGGTGGGAATATCCAATGCTAGTGAAGTTGGGTAGTGAAGGTAGGTGAAAAAGTGTCATGAATCTCACCTACTTGGTCAAACTACTTGCAGAAGCCTTGTCAGAGGCCTAAGGAGTATGTACTGGCCATGGAGTTTCTCTATGTTGATCCTGAAGTGCCACGGACTGCCACATCCTAGGACTAAGCCTTAGGTGACCTCGGGAGGTCATTTCCCATTAATTTTAGGTCTACTCAGAGCGTAAGTCATGGCGAAACCTTACTTTCTGGTCTCTGAGCTTTCTTGAGGAGGTATGTTGGAACGACTTACCTTACTAGGGAGAATAATGCACGACTGAAGTATGTTATAGTACCATATCTCACATTTCAGAGTAACAGAGGCTTTATAAAGAAAGTAGTGGTATGTCTGAGGTCTGGGTCTAGACTAGGAACCTCTGCCCGGCCTTGGAGGTAGTCGGGGATTTTGAGGATGTTCTAAATACTAATTACAAAATAGGGTATCATCAGTAGCGCCTTGTTTCTTCTTACAAAGGTTACAAGGGGCAACATATATACCTTCTATAAGTTGGGTGTATGGTCGTAACTAGCCACTGAGATTTTCATCATCATTATATTGCGTTGGGAAGGAACTCGCATGTGGTTGTGTGTACAGGTGTTGGGGACTGAGATCGTTGTTGGAGATAGAAATGGCTAGAACTTAAGAACCCTTTGGGCTATAAAAGAGTTCTTTGATCTGAGTTGAGTTCTTCATCGCTAACTTCCATGTTCACTCTTATCTTTTAAAATTTCCTTGAGCAAGCAAACCCTTTGTTCAAAATAACGTCTGAAAATATTTCTCCCTTTAGAGTCTTCGATCACGCACATCTATCTCTTATTGGTCCCGATATATCTCAACCCCATGGTGAATCCAAAGGTTTATCCCTTCATTCATCTTCCCAATGGGTCAGCTCCCAAGGTGCAAAAATCATGAGTTATGAGGGGGTTTTCAACCCCAATTTTAATGGCGGGGCTCACTACGTCTCATGTCTTATTGATCATGATCTGGACAAGTTTTGGAAGATTTATCAGATTTAAAGTAGTGTCATTCTTAGGATTGCATATACTAATGAGAGGTCCTTCTCCATGGCGGCCAATCATGTGTGTTTTAACGAGTGTTTCCTCTAGTATGGGGCCATATTCCCCTTGCCCCTGCCTATGGTCAGAATCTTCAAGACTATCAGTATGTGTCTTTCTCAGTCGGTGGCCATCTCATAGAGACCTTTGATGGCCACAATATTGTCCTTCAGGGAGTCCAACGAGGAAAAGTGTTATATTTCCCGGGCCTAGTTCTTTAAGTTATATATTGATCAGGAGCCTAAGAAGCCAATTAAAAAAGGTATGAAGTAGATAGCCCCCAGTCCCAATGTGGTGACCTTTGTAAGGACAAGCACAATACCCTAAGAATTTGAGGGAAAGATTCTTCTTTATTGGAGGAGCCCGGGCCACTCCAGATCCTGTTAAGCCCATTGGTTGCCCTACTTTTTGGTGTACCCCTCTGTAAGTACGTGGTAAGTCGAAGTTTCTCTTTTATTTTAGCGTTTTTCTTGACCTTTATATTGAGATTTGAAATTTTCATTTACCTTGTGCAGGAGTTCCTCAGCCCACCATGTCGGAGTCAAACGGTGAGAAATGAGGGGGTATACGAATTTACTTGTATCTTAGGCTAAACACACAAATTCACTTTTTACTAAAATTTAACTTGATATAATTTTGTGAATCGTACAATAAAATTAGGAAGCCAAATACCAACCAAATTAATAGAAGAAGAATTTCAGTAAAAAGGGCAAAACCTTTAATTCCAGCACTATTTAAGAAGAACAGACAATTGACGACTTACAAACTACTTAGAAATCCACTAAGTATAACTCCGTAAAGTCTTCAATTGTGTAATGGAAATTGGTACAGTTTAGCACCGCCCATGACAAGCGGATTTAGACTCGATGTCAACTAATTATCCTCAGAAATCTCAATTCCTTTTCTTCTTTAGCAATAGATCCTCAACTCCACAATTCAGCACTAGAGAAAATATCTACAAGGATTTTTTAACTTTGAATGTGTTCTTCTTGATGTAAAAAAGTGATCTTCAAATATCCAAGCGGTATGGATGAAAAAAATAATAGAGTTTGATCACAAAAATAACTCTAAAAAAGATTTTTGAAAAGTCTAATCTCGCATCTCTATTTATAGGAAAAGTCTTTTGCAAAGAGATAGGGATTAAACATTTAGATAATATTTTGTTAAAAAATAAAAACACATATACTCGTTCGAACAAACTAACATCTCGTTCGAATGATCTACCCTTTCTCATTCAAACGACTTCCAACAAAACTTCAAACAATATTCTAGAGAGAACCCACAAGGCGTCGTTCCAGATTTCGTTCAAATGAAGGAATCTCGTTCTAATGACCCTATGCAACTCGTTCGAACGATATAACAATCTCGTTTGTACGAGTTAGAAAGTTTTTAAAAATTCTTTAAAAATCATTTTAAAACATCTTGAAAACTTTTAAATACAAACTCTTTAAAAAATGACCCATGGATAATTAATGTATTTGCTAAACCACCTCATAACTCTTTTAAATGATGTTGTGACGAACAATATTCAATCTTCCAATTGTCATCAACTTTTTCTCTTCGAATACATTAAAGTAGTCATGAATGTGCAGTGGGGTGAAACGGGATAAGCCAAATAAAAGTAAAATGAGAAATTATAAAACTTGCTCTTATAAACTGGATTACTGAGGCCCACAAGCCTCTACTCCTTTTGAGATCCTCTTCACTGCGAAACGTCTCTTTAACTACGAGATAGGTCCTAAGCCTAAGCCTTTGACTATTATGGGAGTCCCTAGGTCCTCAATATTATTTTATGGGGCACACTGGACCCCGATCCTTATGTCTTGGCTTCACGTAAGTGGAAGGTTGCGCTTGAAGTCTTCACATAGGTTCTCAAGGCCTCTGAAGGTGAAGATAACCAACACAAGGGTAGGGTTTCCCCTTTGAAGTTTGAAGGGGTCTCTACCTTAGCTGATGTGCCCATTCTGCTTTTCGATTATTCCCCTTATAAGTAGATTTTTCCCATTTATTTTTGTTATCATCTTGACTAGTTTTTTGATGGTTGACTCTGACCTTTATTTGATCCACTGGATGGATGAGAAGAATGGGGGACAGACGGACGACTTCATCAAGAGACCCTTACTGGGGTTGGGGTTAGCAAGAGAAATAGATTTAAGACCACCAAGAATTTCAATTTCAGTGCTCTAGTGGGCATTCTAGTTCCTGGGGTCAAGTTGGTAGAGGAGGCAACCCGGGGTCTGGCCTTGTTAAAGGCTCTAATTTGGATCTTGAGAAAACCCTACCCTTGCTTCAAGCAAAACCAAGGGTAGGTGGGACTCCTGGGGAAACCTAAGGAAATCCTTTTATTCCAAGGGACTTACATCTCTCGGTCTCAAAGAAAGAAGTTGTGGAGAAGCTGGTTCCCCTCAGGGGGAGGGGAGTTTTCAAAGGGCGGATGAGGTGTCCAGTTCATCAAAAGGGCCTGCGGTTACCGAGGGGAAGAGCATGACATCTCCTGTAGTTGAGAGTTACTCGAGGCCTCCCTCATCCAAGGGGATAGACTTTTATACATTGGTTATGGATGACCTTCATTCATTGGCCAAGATAAATAATTCTGATATGATGGCCACTTTTAGGGGTAGAAATACCCCTACCAATGCTAAGGAGCTAATCGGTTTGATGGGCAAGGTACTTGAATATTTATCCGACTACTTCCTTAACCTTTTTACACTATGTTTCTTATTCTCGTATCCTTTTTCTCTTATAGGATCAACACCTGACAGAAGATCTTTTGTCTAATTCTCTTGATTGTAGTAGGTCATGGAAGAAATCTAATGAGATGGCGAGCAGTTGGGACCTCACCCGACTGCATTTAGACCAAATGATCAACAGTCACACGCTATGGATAGAGTCACTTAAGAAAGAGATGGATGCTTTGAATACCTAGGTTTCTTCCATAGAATAGGAGAAACTTTAGAATGAGAAGACTCTCAAAGATAGTGCCCCCTTGATAGTTGTTGCGTAAGAGTCTCTGGCTAAGGTTAAGGAGTGGCATACCCTTGATAATATTGAGCTTAAGGTGACGGTAAAGGCTTTTTGAGGGAAAAAAACTGAGCTTCAAAGATTTAAAGATATACTTTTTTATTTAATGGTGAGGTGGATCTCTTATAACAGACGATCAAAAACATGTTAGCTAAGAATGAACCATTGATCTCCTAAGGTCAAGAGTTGCGAAAGAGCTATTCTGAAGTCTTGGTTAAGCACAAATAACTTCATGATCAGATTCGTACCACTGTGCAGAGACATTTGGATGCCTACCAGGAGTATGAGGTCTTTAAGAAGTATTTATTCTATAACTTCAACGTTGGTTTCGAAGCTTATAAGGTCAAGGCCCATGAATTTTTTTTTTCGACATAGATTTCTCTAGCTTGTTTCCTGAAGCCTCTTAGTCAAAAGAGGAGAGATCAGATGATGGTGAAGGCACCACTAAAGGTGATATTGTTGAATCCTCTGTTCCTAAGTCTCAAGAGAAAGAAACTAGTAAAGCGACCTATCCCTCTCTGCTCTCAATAAATGAAGCCCTTTTGGACCCCCAAAACCTCAAGCCTTGAAAATCCCTATTCTAATTTTCTGTTTTTGTTATTGTTACCCATCTATTGTCAATGGTCCATTTCTTGTAATCTTTGATTCTACTTTTAATGAGAAACTAGTTTTGGAATCATGGAATTTTGTTGCTTTTCACTTCTTCATTTCATTACTTTTTTTATTATTTGCTAAGTATTTTGTTTTTTGCATTGACTTATACTACTTAAGGTTTGTCTGAGGTTTTCCCAGCATGTAGTATACCCTTACTTAGCCCCCAAGATTACTTACTAATGCAAAGAAAATTGAGTCATGAATTTGTTAGATCAACCCTTAGGGCCCTAATACCTGAAGCCATTCCCTTGTGAAGTTTTTTAGGTCGAGGATGAGGTTCTGTAATGGGTCCTTGTAGCTTATTAAAATAATTGAATACATGGTACTTGTTCTTTTTAGGAATGAAATCCCATATTTTTTGTACAAGCTCCTACCCCCCCCCCACAAATTTTGGTTGTGAAGGCTTAAAATCAAACCTGTAAGGTGTCCTGAAAGCTTAGGTTTAAAATTTAAACTTTGAATGTTTGAAATATGAAGTCCTTATAATGGTCCTAAGGCCTCCAGACTTAGTAAAATTATTACATGAAGTCCCACAAAGGGACATAAGACATCTGAACATAGGTAAACTTGAATTTGAAGTCTACTAAAGGTACTAAGACCTCTGAACTTAGAAAGTTTAAAAACTAAAGTCATTATAAAGGTTAAAAAAGCATGCTCTAATAGGGAATGGTCTAAACATCAAGTCAGTTTTTAATTTTTTAAATTAAATATAAGACTTAAATAAGTTACCCCAAAGTAAAACTTTTCACTAATTTTTAACAAGTTATGATTAAACCTGAATAAGCAATTTTATCTTAATCTAAATATTTATCAAGGTGATAGAAGATAAAAATTATAAATCAAACCACAACACACCATATACGAGGAACACCCACAATGGAAAAAATCTCGAACGGTCCAGCCACGCAATTCACTATGATACGGATTTACATAAGTTGACAGTTGACTTACTCAACAACTCGACTCCTCGTAAGTCTTTAAGCGTCTTTAATATTCAATAGCTCCACCACACTGACAATGAAGGAACCCACCCATGCAAGTGCCACAACATTTGAGTCCACACATACCTCTGTATCCACCGATCCATGCTTAGATACCATCTATGGATTGGAACATGGAATCCATCGCTTATTCACTGCAACACCACAAATACGGAGTCCACCATGTGTAAACAACAAATATGAAGTCCACCGTAATGAAATGATTCTCACTAAGATTTGAAGAATATACTTGGCGTCCAATGTAACACCCCGTAATTTTATTGATTTTTATATTGGGATTAATTAAATTATATTTGGAAAATTAATCTGGTAAAATAAATATTAATTCGCGAGATAAGGGTTAATATTTATATACGTTGAATATAATTTAATGAATGAGTAATAAATTGATAAGAAAGTATTATGTTTGTTGTGAGTGAGAAATACGACAGTTACGGTAAATTTAGTCGGGATGCGCATGTGAGTCGTGTGAGGACTTAATTTTGGAAAATAAAATATAGGTGCATTTTAGAAAATTCAAATGGTCATTTTCAGTGTGACAAAATATTCAGAAGGTTCGAAATAGTCAGAAAACTATATTCGGGCATATGTATAGGGTCTCGGGTCATTTTTGGGACGACCCAACAAGTGAAAAGTCAATTTTTGACCTTTGAATTTACAACCTATGGAGAGATAAGGGATTTATTGTCTTAAAACAAAATCTTTGGCTAATAAAATGGGGATTTTAAAAATCAAAGTGAGAGGAACCCAAAGGAGAGAAAGTATGAGAGCTTTTACCAGAAAGTGAAGAGTTTCTCAAGAAGGTGAAAGGTCTTAGAGGAGGAGCTTAGGAGTTAATTTCCAGCTGTCATGCTTCAGTTGTTATGGACGATTGTAGGTCCTAGTTTGATAGACGCATCCATTTCCTTGCAGATCTGATGCACTAACTATTTTATCTCAATCGGGCATGTTTTCCATTTTCCATTAGTAGTTGTTCCAGATACATTGTACTCTTATATTTTCAGTGGTGGATTTAGTTTGATAGATTATTGTATTAGAGTTTCAGACTGGGATGTTTACTCCCATCCTATCTTATTTGATTCAGTATTTGATTATTTGTGGTGTTAATTATTGTAGCATGGTTAATGTGATATTTAACTATTTAATTGTTTCAAATCATTGCATGTTAATGATAAAGATAAAATTTGACACCATCTTTTCAAATACTAGGTGGTTAGTTAATATTAAAAAGTTTTTTGATAGTGATGCTAAGAATGAACCAATCTGAATATTATGCATTTAATTTAATGAAGTCCTGATCACACAGTATTTAATTAAGTGGGGTGTCACAGATGATATCAGAGCATCAAGTTCTAGTGTCTTTAGGATTTGTGCGGCCTTTTGCATTTCAGCGTAGCGTTCTTTGATATAGAGCCCTATTATAGGATTGTTGTATTCATCTTCGTACACTCTCTATGTTCTCCTGATACTAAGTATAATTGATACGAATCGTATGCGAGATCAGTTGGGTTTAATAAATCGAACAATATAGGACGACCAGCGAGGGCCGTTAGAAGAACTGTGGGAGGAGAGGCTTAACAAAAGCCATAGAGTATATCGAAAACGACTATAGTAATAGAAGTCACATTGATTATTGCTTAGGAAGACAGCGAGGAGATAATAACTCGAGGGAAGTAGTGTCCCCAAGCACTATAATATATAACAATAGTGAAAATTCAGACTCACCCAGCGTAGTCAGCAGGGGGAAGTCAGAGGAGCTCTCTCGAAGAGCCACCTGCAAGGATTTAAGTAAAAGTGGAAATGCGATGGGCCAATTGAACGAGATAACTCAAAGGCAGTTGCGTATAGTGAGGTGCAGAGGCACTCAAGGTTTATATTTTAGTGTAAATTTTTTCTCGTAGGATCAAGGAGGCCATAATAGGAGATAGTCACCACATATAAGGAAGTAGATAAGGAATTAATCGAGAAATTTTGGGCGCGATCTAACCACAAGTTCTTTCATCTGCTGCTCAGACGGAGGTACGAAGGAAATTTATGGATTTTTTACAAGAGGGACGAACAGAGGTTGATTGTGATGAAAATTTTATTTACGTGAGTGAACATCGTACCCGGGGAGATAGGTATTGGAGAGGTAGGTTCTAAAAAGTGATGAAGGACTTACGAGTAGGAGTCCCTAGTATTTATGGGAAGTCAGTCTTGGACGACTTATTCACATGGTATCTATGATGCATTTTTACAAATTTATATCAACGCTTCCATTGAAATGACACCAAGAGGCTTCCTATGTGTGGAGTGTAAGACCACATGTATCGACATTGTTCACAACGAGTTAGGGGACAGGAGCGGGATGTCCAGCAAGGCAATAGTTGTGAAAGTTTTTAGGATCGATATGGATGACAGTGTTATGTCCAGAAAGCATTTGGACCTCTAGTGTTATTGTTAATTAAAAGTGTGAATTATATCCTAGGGTAAATGGGGTATGTTTGTGTGACACGAGAGAGTCAAAATATTTCTTGAGCACTAAATTCGCACATAGGACGGATTTAGTGGGTGTATTGTTAGTATACTATTATGTGCCTATATTTTTACTATTTAATATGGGGCTTTTGGTCCCACTTGTAAGAAAGTGAGTATAATCACTGAGAGGATATATTTTAGTCGGTTATCTCATTTTGAGAGATGATATTCGAGTATGATGTTGTCTTGGGTATGTGTTGGTTAGCGATGGGATAAGCGATGGTGGGCTGTTACAGCAAGGTTATCGTATTCGCTATTCCAGGGTAGGATATGTTGATTAGCAATGTGTCAACTGGAAGAAATTTGAGCTCGCATTTATATTATATCATGGAGGAGACTTCAGAGGTTATAGTTGTCTCGTTATATTTGATCCTAGTTTGTAGGGAGTGTACTAATCTGATTCGAGGATATTAAGTTAACTGTTGAGCGGAGAAATTTATCTCGTTATCGACCTGGCAAGGGAAAACTAGTGATAGTGAGGGCGCCACGCTGTATAACTCCTTTAGTGATGTGGGAGTGGACGGTTAGACTTGTTCTTCTAGGGCTAGAATTTTGGATGTTCTGATCATGTGTGTGTAATACCTATGGATCTCAATAACCGGCAATTCTAGGTAGTAGTGTATCGGGGGTTCCTTATTTAAATTTCACTCACGAGATATCCTACGCATGAATCCCAGCGAATGTCGGGATTCAAGATTTGTATTAGTCACTAGGGCATGAGTTTATCAATTTAAATTATTACACGTGTATGTGAGTGAAGCATGACCTGAGAGTTATTCTATGATATAAGACCGGTGAGTTGAGTAATGCTATGTGTGGGGAGCACCAGGGGAAAAACTTTTTCCACCACTAGTTGATGGGTGGGGAAGTCTAGAGTGGAATTAAATCATTTGAATAAAATAACTGAGGTTAGCCATAGTGTAAAGCCACACTGAGAATACGGGTCAGATTTGAGATAATTATGTTATACGTGGAATGTAGAAATGATTGTGCAGTTGTGCACGGGATATAGGGTGTATGGGCGCCCTGGTCAATTTAACTTTCGGCATCGTCTGTGATAAGGAGGCTTAGAAAGATGTTGTAAATATATATGTGGGATAGGCTAAAAAACAAGTGGAAATGTAGGAGAAGTTAAACTTCATTCGAGGAAAGGAGATAGTTTGACTGTGTGTATGTCATGAGAAAACTCCCACCACCGAGATGAGTCGAAAGACGTTGGAATCAAATGCAAAAGGTATCCTTTGACAAAGTAAAACCCCACAAATTTTTGAGGTGGAACGAAGTCTCACCTAGTCGAATGCATGAGAGTGTTTTGCACATAGATAGGGTATTAAGATTCTAATAGACGAAAATAGGGCTTAGGAAGTGCGCAGTTTTGGAGCAAACACACGGGCCATAATTTTTATATAACTCGAAGTAAAGGTATGTTGAGTGTGTTGATATCGAGTTGAGTGAGACATAGTGAAGTTGTTTCCAAGTTCCCCACTCATAAAGTAAGAGGTTGGTACGATATTCCAGACTCGAATTGTGGTGATAGATTGATGATTCCAGAAACAAAATGGGTATTAACATTAATAAAGCCTATTATTGGATTTTCAAGAATTGTAGAGTAGACAAGATTTTCTTTGGGTTGCGAAGTGAATTGATAAGGAAAAAAATAATCGTTATTCGTCTGAGGTGTGTATATAGTTGGGCAGCGTGATCAGCATGTTATTATAAAAAGAAATGAATCAGAACAGAGTGACGTCCATTACTGTCGTAAATCAGGACGAGACCCTTGAGTCCCACCTTAAATAGGGAGTATTAGGAGGCAATAGGGGCAGATTTGAGCCCCGAGCCAATAATAGGACGAAGAGAATGTTAACTACAATTAGTAGGGTTACATGTGATTACCCGTAGCAGTGTATAAACTGCTAAGTAACTTCTGAGGCTTAATAGGGAGAAAATTTTTCACCTACCCTTTGAATAGTGACAAAAAGGGTAAATAATAAGTTTCTCGGATCCGAAGTGATTCATGATCAGTTGATTAGGATTAAATCAATCCACGTCCTTTCCGTAGTGAGAGTAATTTAATAGGAACAAAAGTTTTAAGGCCTCACATGAGTAAGCGGGGATTGCTGATGGTGTACCCCATGAGGAGACCTAGCATGGTACGACAATGGGTGAAATTGATACATATAGAAGTGAAGTCCTTTCTAACATAGAGATGATATAGTCGGTGGGGTATAGATAGGGATGGCAACTCGGGCTAGTCGTGTCATTTTCAGAGTCATGTTCGTATTATTACTATAAACGGGTTATCGTGTCAATAATTGTCATTAATAAGTATAGGCTCGTCTTTTGAGACATTGTCATCGAATACACGATAGTTTTACATGTCATTATATAATTGAGACCTTAAGTATAAGGAAATATATCGGTATGTAACGGCTTGAATGATTTTGTCGCTAAATCGTGGGTTGTAGTAAGTAGACCTTCGGTCGAAATGGTACTATTGGCGTAGGTATAGTGGAAATAACAAAAGATCATTACGAGTAAATATAGAACACATTCGAACGCTGATGTGTATAAAAATCTGAGGTAATATTATGGGGCGTCATAATGCCGACGAGTCTATTTGGGAGTGCAATAAATATCCAGAGATTATCTATATCAGTTATTTTTCGACTTTCGGGATGAAATTTCGTTATTAGGGGGAAAGTATGTAACACCCCTTAATTTTATTGATTTTTATATTGGAAATTAATTGGGATTAATTAAATTATATTTGGATAATTAATAGGGAAAAATAAATATTAATTAGCGATATAAGGTTAATATTTATTTATGTTGAAAATAATTTAGTGAATGAGTAATAAATTGATAACAAAGTTTTATGTTTGCCGTGAGTGAGAAATACGACAATTACAGGAAATTTAGTCGGGATGCGCATGTCAATCGTGTCAGGACTTAATTTTGGAAAATAAAATATAAGTGCATTTTAAAAATTCAAATGTTCATTTTGAGTTGACCAAAGTATCCGAAAGTTTCGAAATAGTTAGAAAACTATATTCGGACATATGTATAGGGTCTCGGGTCATTTTCTGGGTCGATCCGGCAAGTGAAAAGTCAATTTTTTACCTTTGGATTTCCAGCCTATGAAGAGATACGAAATTTGCTGTTTTAAAACCAACTATTTGGCTAATCAAATGGGGATTTGAAAAATCAAAGTGAGAGGAACCCAATGGAGAGAAAGGGTGAGATCTTTTACTAGAAAGTGAAAAGTTTCTCAAGAAGGTGAAGGGCCTTAGAGGAGGAGAACCACTTATTGCTACCTTGCACCACCAAAAAATACCACCGTTGCATAGATCGGAGGGAGAACACAACCATATTAATAATTTCATGAAATTCAGACCTACACACGAAGGAAAGTATTTATCTTACTTAATTCATGAAGGATATATCATCCATGTTAGAATAGGATACTTAATATCTTGATTTTATGTATTTTGATGACTCAATTGGTAGACAAAATCATGTTTTCGGTCGAATTGATATTGAAATTTAATCCCTTACGTAATATGATGAATTTGGATGAATTTCAAAAGATTAAACATGAAGAAAATTTGGGTTTTATAGAGGCTCTTAAGGATAAATGATAAACTAGGATTTTTTTTAGATGATTCTTGATTTGATTCCAATTATATGATGTTTCTTAATGATTTGATGATTATGAAATGTTAGAAATCATGTATATAGGTAGGGATGATATTTGGTAGGTTTGGTTGGGAGTATGAGATTATGTAATGAAGGTTTTGATTTAAGATAACATCAATTGGGATTTTAGAACTCATGATTGTGATTTTATAGTTATTGATGATTTTTAAATATGAGAAAAGCATGTGATTAAATTGGAGATTCAACTATCTAGCTAGAAATGAAGTGAACTCATACGAATCCGAAAGTCCAACGCATGAAAAATCCTTTTAGAAAAATGACGAACATTATATGGTAAGTTTAGGAATATTTTAAGAGAAAATTGGTAGTGTGCACACGAGTTCTTGTATAAAATCATGTTCTGAACAACTTTGTAGTTTTAAGTTTTTTCAAAATCGAATCAGAAAAGCCTCAAATTGTAATTTTATATTTCTGGGCAGAATGTAACTTTATCGAGAAAAAGAATTATTGGGAATTAAAATATAATCCGAGCTTGTTATAATGATTCTTGGTTTTAGACGAATAAGTATGGGTTGAAGGTAGCTACATAAATAATTAATTAAATTATTTATATCCTTTCAGTTAACAAGAGATGTTATGAATAATGAGAAATAGGAATAAAATGTGAATTATAAGTTTATGGGATAAACTTGAAATATACTCTATGTATGTATAGGATTAGTGTATGCATATATATTTTGTTGATTGTGACATTATGTGTATGACACACTTACACTGCTTGCTATCGGGGGGAGGTTTCGCGTCGTGGACAGTGTTATCCTGACGAGCCCATTGGGGGATTTTAGACTTATACCCAGAACATAGGACCTTGGATACGTGCTATCTGAGAGTATGATAGTTTCGACGATTGAATGGGAGCGTAGGTATGTGTGTGGCCTATTTGGCTGGGGACTATGTTCGCCTCCAATATATGTGATTTATATTTATGGTTCGAGAGAGATAGCGAACTAACAGTCATTTATGTAGTGCGTGATGTACCGGGACAAGATAGGAGAGTACGCATGCACCGTAGGTCTCAGCCTAGGGGTGATATAGTAGTATATATATATAATTAAAGTGACACACACACACACACACACACACACATATATATATATATATATATATATATATACCCGTTTATATCCTCGGCTTAGATGAGGATTGCCTCCAAAACGGACGACAGTACGAGGGGACGACCCTTCACCAATCTCTTGACAACCCTTCGCCCAGGCTTCAGACGACAGTACGAGGGGCCGACCCTCCACCAGACTTCAGACGACAGTACGAGGGGCCGACCCTCTACCAGGCTTCAGACGATAGTACGAGGGGCCGACAGTACGAGGCCAGAATTGGGCCAGGCTCACTACCGGAAGAAACTTTGCCCTCGGCCTCGGCTCATAGGCCGAGGGTGATATCATGACGGCGCGTGGTTTGGGAGACGCGTGGAACAGTGCGCGTGAGGCTCATATGACACGTGGCAGACCGTTATAACAAAATCACACCCTCACGTGAGGGAATATTATGTCATCATTTGGCATCTACAGGTGTCAACAGGGGATGGGCTAGATCATCATTCACATGCACCATGCATACTTGGGGGGGTACACTACACCCCCCAAGACCTATATATACTTGTCACCTACAACCCTACAGGGGATCGATCCATGAACAGTAGCCCTAGCTAAAACTCTGTTTGTACACACAGTAGAGAGAGAGAGAGGGTTATGTGCATTGTATCCAAGGCCATTAGCGCCCATACTTAGTGGATCACACACTCACAGTGGATGTAGGCCAAATTGGCTGAACCACTATACATCATTGTCCTAATTCCTCTTATACTCATCCCCTTCTACATACTTATACACTTATTCATCTCCATGGCTGCCATGGCTGCTACTGCTTGAGCTCACTATCACTTATCCGGTGGTGCTGAATCTCAGCATCATCAGTTTGGCGCCGTCTGTGGGAAAAAGAAGACATCTCTTCCTTTGTACAGCTTGACCTCACTGGGCACTCTGGTGGTGAACCAACACTCCCCCTGAGAGGAGGTGTTTCACCATTGAAAGAGACCCACTAAGGTTCTCAAGCTCACCAGTATTTTCTTCAGTTTAACTTTTCATAGCTCAAGCACATGGCACCTGAGATGCCACCGCGACTACTTCCCCCGCCGGATGAGGGGGGAAGACCCAGTTCCAGTCAGCCGCCACCCCAGTCTGAGATGTCTGATGTGGCGGCAGCCCTAAAGTCTCTGGCAGCAAGCCAGCGGATGATGCAGGAGCAGTTCATAGCTCTAAGCCAGAACATACTGAGAGCACCAGGGGTTTCACCTGAGATGATTACTCCGACAGCAGCTCCAGGGCAGCATGAGGCCAGGGGACCACCCCAGGCACCACGCAAAGACCTACCACCCCCTCAGCGGCGTAGGGATATTGCTGACCCCCGGCGTTTACGCCTGGGGAGGCAAGGAAACCCTTGCCCTGAGGACAGGTATGACGATCTGGAGGGAGAGGAAGCCCTAATAGAATGCTAGGAACCCTATGAGGTCACCAACAATATTGTACGACCCCTCCAGGACAGTAGAGGGAAGTGTGGGAGACCAAACCCTGATGATCGTCCAAGAGGCTCCGCTTTTGATCCCTTGAGCAGGGGGTCGGCCTTTGAGAGGCTAGGCCCGGTAAATGACCTGCTGGAACAGTTGTCCAGACCAAGAAGCGCTGCGAGATCCAGGAGGGAGGCAGCAGATGGCCGACCCCGAGGACGGGATGATGGCCAAAGGGAAGTAAACAGCCGACACAGGCCTGCTGCAGCAGAACCCTCCGTCCACCTCGGAGAGGCAGCAGGGGATAACATCGGCCAGGACGACCCTGTGAGGCCCTGGAATGACTCAATCCAGCGGCTAGAGGATAAGATTGGTGATATATTGAAGAGCCGAGACCCTCTTCAGAGGGGATACACCATAGGCTCACCCTTTGTGGCAAAGATAGTCAACTTCCCCACGCCATCAAAATTCAAGCCACCTATGGTCACCCCAAGGTATGACGGGAGTACCAACCCCGTCCACCATGTGGAGATGTATCAGTCGGCGGCAGACATATACTCTATCTCAGATGAGATGAGGTGTCGTGCCTTCTCTGGTACCTTGACAGGGGCTGCGCATGTCTGGTACACGTCTCTTCCAATAAATTCCATTGAAAACTTTATGCAGATGGCCGACCTGTTCGTCCATAATTTCTGCTTTGGGGTGAGGCCACATAAGAAGACCACCCACCTGTTCTATGTTAAGCAGGGGAAGAGTGAGAGTCTGAGGGACTATATAGCCAGATTCAATAAAGAGAAGCTGGAGGTGGAAGACTATGAGGAGAGCATAGCTATGACAACCCTGATTGGAGGACTCCAAAAGGGGAAGCTGTTATGGAAGCTTGCTGAAGACCCTCCGAGGACGATGGCCGAGCTGTTGTCGACAGCAGGAAAGGTGATGAATGCCGAAGAGGCGATGGCTGCAAAATATGAGGACGAAAGAGGAGGTGCAAGTGGGAGTAAATACCCCAAGAAGAACAAAGAGGGGAAGAAGAGGTCCTCGGATGACAAGTTCGCGGGGTATACCCCTCTGACGGTCAGCTGTGAACAGATTCTCAATGAGATTAAGAGTGACCTATCCCTGAAGTGGCCCGAGAAGCTGAGGGAAGCCCCCGGGAAGAGGAATAAGAACCTGTGGTGTGAGTTTCACCAAGACCACGGCCACGTAACGGACAAATGCTTTGCTCTGAAAGATGAGATTGAGAAGATGCTTAAGGAAGGGAAGCTCAGAAAGTACGTCGACAAAGGCGCCTTCAAGAGGGGCCGAGGGGACGACCCCAGAAAGAAGCTAGGCGACGCATACAGAGAAGGTCCTCAAAAAAGAGGGGACGACCCTTCTGATGATGAGGACGACCCTGACCTCCCGCCGAGAGACGACCACGGACCTGTTAAGAGGCTTAATATGATCTCGCTCGGAGTGGGAATGATCTCCGGGGGTCTTGCAGGAGGAGGGTCTGAGGTCGCCGACAGGAAGGCCCATGTGGCTGAGGCCAAGGCAGTGACTAAGATGGTACACGCGACTTCTCTGGAGGGCAAGTCAGAAAAAAGGAAGAAGATTGATATGGACACACTGATAGTGGGATTTTCAAGAATGGACTTCAAAGACCTCTTGTCCCCACACGATGACCCTCTCGTCATCACTACCAGGGTGCACGGATGTGAGGTGCCGAGGATCCTAGTAGATGGGGGCTCATCTGCAGACGTGATGTTTTGGCCGTGCTTCAAAGCCTTAGGTCTCAGTCGTGCTAGACTCGTCCCGTACCATCATCCATTGATTGGGTTCAGTGGGGAAAAGGTTCATCCCCTTGGAGTGTATGAGGCTGATGTCGGGATGGGGGACGAGTGGTCGAGATGGCTCACCAAGAAGGTCAGTTTCTTTGTGATGGATGAGCAGGTGTTTTCGGCCTACAACATCATACTGGGGCGTGTGGCCCTCAAAGGGTTTGAAGCCGTGCCCTCTACAGTCCATCAGATGATCAAATTTCCAACCCCTTATGGGGTGGGGGAAGTTCAGGGAGACCAGACGGCAGCGAGAGAATGTTCCTACAACTCTGCTAAAGAAAGGGAGGCACACAAGAAGGCTACAGCCACTTACAACATTGATACCCTAGACCCCAGGGACGAGACGAAGCTCAAAAAAGGAGAGGCCGCCGAGGAGGTAGAACCCATCATCCTCGATGAGGATGACCCGGGAAAAACCGTCCAAATTGGCAAGTCTCTGAAGCCCAATATCAAGGAAGACCTCATCAAGCTGTTAAGGAGAAGACGAAGCGTCTTCGCGTGGAGTCATGTAGATATGCCGGGGATCGACCCTGAAATCATGTGCCACAAGCTCAATGTGGTAGAGGGAGTGAAGCCGGTAAAGCAGAAAAGGAGGATTTACTCTAGAGAGAAGTACGAGGTCATCAGGGATGAGGTCAAAAAATTGAAAGACGCTGAATTTATCAGAGAGGTCATCTACCCTGAGTGGTTGTCCAATGCAGTCATTGTCCCAAAGGCCAACGGGAAGTGGCGAATGTGTGTGGACTTCACAGATCTCAACAAGCACTGCCCCAAAGACAGCTTCCCTCTCCCCCGCATTGACCAGATGGTAGACGCTACTGCAGGCCATGAGCTCATGAGTTTTATGGATGCCTACTCAGGGTACAACCAGATCTTCATGAACCCTGAAGACTCGGAGAGGATGGCCTTCATCACTGATAAGGGGACATACTGCTATAGGGTCATGCCTTTCGGTCTAAAAAATGCGGGGGCAACGTACCAGCGCCTCGTAAACAAAATGTTCGAAGACCAAATTGGGAAGTCCATGGAGGTCTACGTGGATGACATGCTGACCAAGAGTTTGAAGGTAGAGGACCATGTGGCAGACCTGGAAAGGACCTTTAACACGATGGACAAATACCAGATGAAGCTTAACCCGGCCAAATGTGTCTTCGGGGTCGGGGCAGGGAAGTTCCTAGGTTTCATTGTCAACCAAAGAGGCATCGAGGCCAATCTTGAAAAGATAAAGGCCCTTGTTGAGATGAAGACCCCCAAGTCCATTAAAGACGTTCAGAGGCTTACATGAAGAGTGGCTGCCCTGAATAGATTTGTGTCAAGAGCCACAGACAGGTGTTTACCATTCTTCAAGATCCTCAGGAAGGCCTTCAAATGGAGTGAAGAGTGTGATGAGGCTTTCAAGGAGCTAAAATCATACTTAGGGTCTCCCTTGCTGCTGTCACGACCCGTGCCGGGTGAACGACTTTACGTGTACCTCGCCGTCTCAGAGTCGGCCATCAGCGCAACCATTGTGAGAGACGAAGACGGAATACAGAAGCCTGTGTATTTCAACAGCAAGGCACTTCAGGGGGCAGAAAGATACCCGAGGATGGAGAAGTTGGCCTACGCCTTGATCCATGCCTCGAGGAAGATGAAGCCGTACTTCCAGTCCCATACAATGGTCATCCTCACCGACTCTTCTCTTAGGCAGGTCCTACACAAGCCAGAAAAATCAGGTAGGTTGATGGCCTGGGCTATAGAGCTGGGGGAGTTTGACATTGTGTATCAGCCTAGGACGGCCATTAAGGGGCAGGCATTAGCAGACTTCGTGGCTGAGTTCACTTGGGAAGATGATAAGGCCGAGGGTGAGACTCTCGGGAAGACGGATACAGAAGATAGACCCGCTGACACACCCGCAGATAGGGCTGAGACAAGCACCGCTAGAAGAAAAGCAACTGAAAACGAAGAGGGAAGGTACATCTTTAGACAGGGGTCCCTCTCTGAGGGAAATTTTTCAGAGGGAAAGACTCTGTGGAGCCTCTTCGTTGACGGGTTTTCCTGTGACAGCGGGAGTGGGGCTGGACTGATACTGTCAGCACCCGATGGCACAGACGTCGAATACGCCCTGAGGTTCAACTTCAAAGCCTCCAATAACGAGGCCGAATATGAGGCCTTAGTAGCAGGCCTCTCCTTGGCCAAGTCTCTTAGTGTCGGCTAGATTCTGATCCATAGTGATTCAAGGCTAGTGGTGAATCAGATACTAGGGGCCTACGAGGCTAAGGACGAGAGAATGGCTAGATACCTCGAGAAGGTGAGGACACTACTGAAAGGCTTCAGAGAAGTAAAATTAAAGAGGATACCCAGGCTAGACAACGGCCGTGCTGATGCCCTTGCGAGATTGGCCTCGGCGACTAGGACAGACATCAGGAGGACGGTCCCAGTGGAAATTTTGCTTCATCCAACTATCGAGGACGCTGAGGGAACACTTGGAAATTGCCTAAATGTCTCTCAAGAAGCTTCGTGGATGGACCCCCTGATCAAATACATTAAAGAGGGGGAGATGCCAGAAGCAAGGCAGGAAAGGAAGAAGCTGAGGTACAGGGCTGCAAAATTCACTGTCATCGGAGACACCTTGTACAAAAAGGGGTTTTTGCTCCCCTTACTTAGGTGTGTGCACCCCTCAGAAGTCCCTTCCATTTTGCAAGATGTGCATGAAGGATCGTGCTCAAGCCATATCGGGGGCAGATCCTTAGCGAAGAGAGTGATCACCCAAGGCTACTGGTGGCCGACCTTGGGGAAAGACACCGCAGCATATGTAAAAAAGTGTGATAAATGCCAAAGATTTGCTACCATCCCTCATCAACCCCATCAGCCTCTTACCTCCATTACATCTCCGTGGCCGTTCGCAGTGTGGGGGATTGACCTGGTAGGGCCCTTACCAAGAGCAGTCAATAACTATCGGTTCCTCATTGTAGCGATTGACTACTTCTCAAAGTGGGTAGAGGCCGAAGCGATGGTCACAATTACAGAGCAGAAGACCTTCCAGTTCATCTGGAAAAATGTGATATGCAGATATGGTCTGCCCAACACCCTCATTTCAGATAACGGGACGCAGTTCAAGAATGCCTCTCTGCAGAAGTACTGTGAGAGGGTAAATATCAAACAATTTTTCTCCACCCCAGGCCGACCTCAGGCCAATGGGCAAACCGGAGTAACAAACAGGACAATCCTAGATGGAATCAAGAAGAGGCTTGAGAAAGCAAAAGGAAGATGGGTCGAAGAGTTACATGCCGTACTGTGGGCATACAGGACGATAGTGAGGACTTCTACCGGGGAGACCCCATTCATGCTAGCCTATGGATCAGAAGCCGTCATCCCCACCGAAGTCGAGTTTCCTACTCATAGGGTCCAAATGTACGACCCCCAGGGAAACGCGGAAGAAAGGAGACTTGACTTGGACCTGATTGGGGAAAGGAAGGAGGACGCTGAGATAAGGCAGGCTTCCTACCAGCAGAGGACCACAAGGTTTTATAATCAGAGGGTGAAACAGAGACCTATAGAAGTAGGAGACTTGGTTCTCAAGAAGGCTTGGCAAAAGCCCAACAAGCTCCATCCTAATTGGCATGGCCCATATAGGGTCATCGATGAAGTTGTCCCAGGGACCTATAGACTAGAAAACCTAGAAGGGGAACCTTTTTCCAACCCCTGGAATGCAGATCATTTGAAGAAATACTATCAGTAGTGTTGTAAGGTCTTGAAAGGCCATAATTGTAATGAGAGTTTCTCCAACAGAACACTTGAAAAATTAATGAGAAATATAAGTGTTTCTTTCATCCTGTTGACAGTCCTAGCACGCATGGAAACATCTACAAAAAACCATTAAGTTGGTAAGTTGAACCCTAGGCTATAATGAGGACCAGTGGAGGGGACGACCCCACCACTGTTCTCAAGAAAGACGAGGGTAGACTTAATTTAAAACCATTAAGTTGGTAAGTTGAACCCTCGGCTATAATGAGGACCAATGGAGGGGACGACCCCACCACTGTTCTCAAGAAAGATGAGGGTAGACTTAATTTAAAACCATTAAGTTGGTAAGTTGAACCCTCGGCTATAATGAGGACCAGTGGAGGGGACGACCCCACCACTGTTCTCAAGAAAGACGAGGGTAGACTTAATTTAAAACCATTTAAGTTGGTAAGTTGAACCCTCGACTATAATGAGGACCAGTGGAGGGGACGACCACACCACTGTTCTCAAGAAAGACGAGGGTAGACTTAATTTAAAACCATTAAGTTAGTAAGTTGAACCCTCGGCTATAATGAGGACCAGTGGAGGGGACGACCCCACCACTGTTCTCAAGAAAGACGAGGGTAGACTTTATTTAAAACCATTAATTTGGTTACTTGAACCCTCGGCTATAATGAGGACCAGTGGAGGGGACGACCCCACCACTGTTCTAAAAAAAGACGAGGGTAGACTTAATTTAAAACCATTTAAGTTGGTAAGTTGAACCCTCGGCTATAATGAGGACCAGTGGAGGGGACGACCCCACCACTGTTCTCAAGAAAGACGAGGGTAGACTTAATTTAAAACCATTAAGTTGGTTACTTGAACCCTCCTCTATAATGAGGACCAGTGGAGGGGACGACCCCACCACTGTTCTCAAAAAAGACGAGGGTAGACTTAATTTAAAAACCATTTGGGTTATTATGATCCTCGACTATGATAAGACCATATGAGGGGACGGCCCCACATTGGTCCTCAAAAAAGGCGAGGGAGGGTTTAGTAGCATCAACAAGGAGCAAACCATAAAAGAATTAAATATGGAAGACAACAATTATGGAAGGGAAGAGACATTGGTATTAATAAAACATAAAATATCAAGTGTTTTACAAGGCCATTGAACAAAAATACACTTGAGGGGTATGGACTACAGGCAGCCACCCTATGGGACGACATCAGAGGGAAGGGCCTCAACATCTATTGGAATGGTCTCCTCAGTTACCAGCACTGGGTGATCTTCAGATGTACCGACCCCCTCGATTTGGACTTGGGACTCCACTTGGTTGAGGGCCTCGGTAATTAGGGGGTCGTCCAGTTGAACACCCTCCAGTGAAGGACGAACAGAGGAGACGACATCACCGAATTTGAGGACGACCCATCGGCAGGCCGTCCTGATCCCCCTTTCCAGATACTCAAGGCCGAAGCCCTGAAATTCATCTGAAGTCTTATATGCCTCAACAGCATCGGCCTCAGCTTTCTTGATGGCTACTTCCAGATCAGTCTTGTGCTTGACTTCCATGCTCAGTAAAGCCTTATCCCTATCCTTGATGATCAAGTCCTTGGCTTGCAGGTCGGAATCGTGCTGCCTCATCAGCTCATCTAGGACCCTAGCATGCTCGGTCCTAGCACTCTCAAGCTCAGCCCTCGCAGTATCAAGCTCAGTCTTCGCAGTATCAAGCTCTGTCTGCAAGACATCCTCATGCTGAATAGCCCTTTCGGCCTCATGGAACTTCATCTGATTCTCGACCATCCATTTGGTGGCTGAGGTAAGGGCATAAACAGACTGCATGAAAAATGAACAGATATCAAGAGGGGCCGAGGGAACAGTTAACGAAAGAATGAAATTAAGGAGGTGGGTCAAGACCAATACCTGAGTAAGGGAGTGTAGACCATAGTCGTACACTTTAGCAGGGGGCATCTTTGCTAAGAACTCGAAGTCAGAGGCCGACGATGCAGAGAACATCGAGGCTTTAGCAGCCCTTAAGTTCGTGATCAGTGACGAGGGGTCGGCCCTCAGATGGGCCAGATTTTGAGACCAGAAGGCCCCCATGCTGGACGAAGAGGTCGTCCCCTCAGAGGCGTCGACTCTGGCCCTCGTCCGAGAATCAGGCCGAGGCTCCACTGGGACCTCAGGCTACTTCCTTTTGTTACTCTCAGTGGTCGGCTCCACCACTGTCGGCCCAGCGGCCTTTGTCTTCCTCGGAGCCTGCTGAGGCTCCTTCCCCTTCTTCTTGGCCAATCCAGACAGTAAGCTGGGAGCTGTCATTTCCCAAAGATAGTCTGGTGTATCTACAGGGCGATCTGATAAGAGGACGACATGTCAGAAAAGTTCAGAGATAAAGAGAGAACACTTCAAAAATAAGTAAAGAAGGGAAAATGTTTAGTATAACTCACATAGTTCTGTCAGAGGGACGACCCTCAGACCAGTTTCTTTAAGGAATCGAGGGGTCATCAAGTCTTCGAATTTTGCAAGCTCACCCTCTCGCCCTCGTCCTCTCAGATAGTCTACTATATCCTTCTCCTCCAGACTAAGTCCAGGGTCTGACCTGGCCTTCATGGAGGGGTTAGACCACTTCCTGGGGACCCTCGGACCATAGGCAACGGGCTCCCACTCCCCGAAGATAAAGAAAAACCTCTTCTTCCAATCATGGTTGGAAGTTTGTGCCACATGGAGGAGTTTCTTCTCAGACCTCCTTGCCCCCATGTGATAATATCCAGGCTGCTTGGACGAGGAGGTGATGTTGTAGTAGCCCAGAAATAGGTCAGCCGAGGGCTCATCGGTAAAGGCATTCTTCCACAAGGAAATATATCCCAAGATCGTCCTCCAAGAGTTGGGAGGAAGTTGAGAGGGGGAAACGCCGAGGGAAACCAAAATATCTGCAATGGCAGGGTGCAGAGGGAGCCTGACTCCAACCTTGAACATCTGTTCGTAGACTGCAACCTCTCCCTCTTGGCAATCGAAGACCCTCTCAGCCTCATAGGGAACCCTCATAGTCACCCCGGAGGGCATTCCATAAATATGCCTCCATATCAGGAGATCTCGATCCCTAAAAAAGGAGATAAAGGACAAGGCATGGGAGGTATCAACCTCATCATCTGTATCATCGTCCTCATCCTCAGATCTCTCCCCCTCATCACCTGCAGGAGGACCCTGAGGAAAAGCCACTTGGAAGGCATTGGGGGACAGGGTTGTCACAGGGACAGCCTCAGAGGGGGCCGTACCCTCGGCCTCTCGGCCTGGGCTAAGGTCAGGTGTGTCCCTTCTGCCAGAAGTTCCAGCACCAGTTGGTGAGGAGACTCTCTCATCCATCTCACTTGGATTAGATGTCTCGGCAGGATGAGGTGACGACCCACAAGACTCAGAAGGTTCGGATGGTCTTATGGTGGCAAGAGGAATGGGAAATATGGGTCGTACCCAATTAGGGTCGTTCCCTCGTCTCCTCTCTTCCTCTTCCTCTATTCGTCTGATTTCGGTAAAGATCTTCTCTCTCAAGGACGGGAACTCAGATACTAAGCTGTAAAGCCTCCTAAGCATTAAGGGGAAGACTCTACACTTAGAGAAATTACACTAGACTTGGCTAATTCAGCTACAAACAAGTGGGGAATTGACTAGGTTTGACTTTTGGATTAAACAAAAGAACTCACAGGTTTTCGTCAAGAACGTTCAAGAACCTTTAACCGGAGAAGGCACCGGAAAAAGCAATGGGGAACTCGAAGAAAATGCAACCCTATGGCCCTAAAAAACAAACAGAATTGAAGACAAAGGAAAGCTCTTAATGAAGGAGAATACCTGATAACGAGGGGGAGTAACGCTGCTGAGACCTGACGAAACGAAGGCTGCAAGTGGCAAAGCTTACTGGTTCTAGAGAGAGAATAGACTTGGGCGCGAAGAAGAAGAAGCTGGAGAGAGAGAGTTTAAAAAACTCTTAAATACCCTGGCAATAAATGAGCACATTTGCCAAGAAGGGTATAATTAGGGCACAAAGCCCATGCAAGTGTGCAGCCGCCGTGCCTTGGAAACTTGAATAGCAATGAGTACCTGCCCATGTGTCACTCACCTAACTGATCATACACGCATCCCAATTTCAACATTATCCCTCAGCCATATCAATGGCACCTATGGCTAAGGGCTGGGGGGTGATTGATATACCCGTTTATATCCTCGGCTTAGATGAGGATTGCCTCCAAAACGGACGACAGTACGAGGGGACGACCCTTCACCAATATCTTGACAACCCTTCGCCTAGGCTTCAGACGACAGTACGAGGGGCCGACCCTCTACCAGGCTTCAGACGACAGTACGAGGGGCCGACAGTACGAGGCCAGAATTGGGCCAGGCTCACTACCGGAAGAAACTTTGCCCTCGACCTCGGCTCATAGGCCGAGGGTGATATCATGACGGCGCGTGGTTTGGGAGACGCGTGGAACAGTGCGCGTGAGGCTCATATGACACGTGGCAGACCGTTATAACAAAATCACACCCTCACGTGAGGGAATATTATGTCATCATTTGGCATCTACAGGTGTCAACAGGGGATGGGCTAGATCATCATTCACATGCACCATGCATACTTGGGGGGGTACACTACACCCCCCAAGACCTATATATACTTGTCACCTACAACCCTACAGGGGATCGATCCATGAACAGTAGCCCTAGCTAAAACTCTATTTGTACACACAGTAGAGAGAGAGAGAGGGTTATGTGCATTGTATCCAAGGCCATTAGCGCCCATACTTAGTGGATCACACACTTACAGTGGATGTAGGCCAAATTGGCTGAACCACTATACATCATTGTCCTAATTCCTCTTATACTCATCCCCTTCTACATACTTATACACTTATTCATCTCCATGGCTGCCATGGCTGCTACTGCTTGAGCTCACTATCACTTATCCGGTGGTGCTGAATCTCAGCATCATCATCATCATATATATATATATATATATATATATATATATATATATATATATATATATACACTTATGATTTAATTCTACCATTTGTGCTTATTAGATGAGAAAGATAGTGATATCCAAATGTATAAAAGTGTGCGACAATTTACTAGTATATGAGAGATTTATAATTGACTGATAGGCATAGAACATAAATTGTTGTTGTATGGGTGACATAAGTAAAATATTTAATTCGAACTAGTTAGGCAGGGTAGTATAACTAGGACGGGTTAGGAGTATACGTTAGGCATGCACACTAGTTAAGGGATGAGGACCTCGAGTGAGAGTTGTGAACCTAACATGTATATGCATTTTAAATATTTGCTGAATTTTTTAATATTTTTACTTGGGCTCTGACCCATTTTCCAAATCTATTTTTGTAAAAATCATTTTAGGTGCCCATCCACAGGGAGGCCCAGCTTAGGAGTTCACTTCCATTTGTCCTGCTTCAGTTGTTGTGGACAATTGCAAGTCCTAGTTTGATAGACACCTCCATTTTCTTACAAATTTGATGCACTCATCACTTTATCTTAATCGGGTATATTGCTCATTTTCCATTTGTAGTTGTTCCAAAGATACTGTACTCTTTTATTTTCAGTGGTGATTTAGTGTTATGGATTATTATATTAAAGTTTCAGACTGGGGTGTTTACTCCTGTCCTATCTTATTTGATTCAGTATTTCATTATTTGTGGTGTTATTTATTCTAGCATGGTTAATTTGATATTTAATTGTTTATTTATTTCAAATTAATCATTTCATGTTAACGATAAAGATAAAATTTGACACTAGCTTTTCAAATACTAGGTGGTTAATTAATATTAAAAAGTTTTCTTAGAGTGATGCTAAGAATGAACCAATATGGATATTCTACTTTTAATTTAATAAAGGCCTGATCACTCGGTATTTAATTAAGTGGGGTGTCACATCCAAATAGGATCTTAAAAGCATATATAAGATGAAGCTTGGATCCTAAACTACTTGGTTGTAAACTAGGATTTTGGAGAGCTTTTTGAGAGAGTTTGGAACTCTAAAACAATGAAAAAGTCTTTAAGAAAAATGATGGTCTTTACTCCTATTTATAGGAGGTTCATTGAAAACGAGATTAAGGATGAAAAACCATTTGATAAATCTCGAATAAAATGAAAATTCACGTACTTGTTCGAATGACATTGAAACTCGTTCGAACCAAGTATAACATCTCGTTTGAACACGGTTTTAATGACACATCCAATGAGATTCCAGCATAAGGTGAAAAATATCTCATTCGAAGTTTCGTTTGAACCATATCTAACGAGGTACCTGTACTCGTTCGAACGACTTCCCAAGTTTGTTCTAACGAAGTCCCCAAAAGAATTGTTTTTCTCCCAAAAAGTATAAAAAGGACAAAATCATTTTAAAACAATTTAAAATAATTTCATAAAAAAATCCTAACACCCCAAAACAAAACATCCAAGAATCGTAACATATACCCATTCATACCTGAGAGATCCTTAGATTGTGAAGATGGAAACGAGCACAAAATAGGGCATGATGATATAATCTCTGAAGTATTGTCGCTGCATCTTAATTTAAACATATCAAAGGCTTAAAAGGGAAACATCAACCCTAATCTATGACTCAAAATATTTTATCCAGAATTAAGACAATACATACAAATTGACTCAATTGGAGATTTTTCCTTATAAATCTTCCCCTTTGTCTATTCCGGGATAATAGCAAAAATAAAAACACCTATGGGTCGTCAAGCACTCTGAAAGACTCAATCCCAACTCCAAAATAAAAAATACAGAAACAGATACATACACTGAGCAGCTTTGCACGCTTGAAAACTCTATCGCATGTTGCAAACCTAAACACTTAGAGACACCTTTAAATGTAAAGAGAATATATAAACAATATAAATCTGTAAATGAATAAACTCCCCCTATGTCTAACAATCCCTACCTAGGTAAAATGTCTCCCCTTAAGACAAAGATCTCTCAAAACTAAATTAAAATATAGACGTCTCCCTCCAAGATAAAGATCCCCTAAAATTGAAGTGAAAGATACCATTTCTCTCCCTTCTTGTTCAGGATTAGACAAAGAAATTATGCATAAAACTATTTATCCTCCTAAATGTGAGAACATGTCATATGAATTGAAATTGGAGGAAAGAATAAAATCATGCAATGGTGTAAAGTGCAGCACATATAACATAGCAACTCAGTCACAAAAAATCCAAACAATGATAAAATAATACCAAAATTGATGCAATAAATGATACCAACTTGAATACACAATAAAACATGAGATATCAATGCAAACAAGCAACAATAGATATCAAAATAATCATATAGCATGCCAATTAGATCCAAAGATAAATCATATGGCAAACATGGATTCTATGCAAACGCAAAGACTCAAAATAAATTAATACCATATATATAAATACAAAAATACCAATGACACACAGGCACATATATATAGGTATAAACAACTATAAACTTACACAAAACACATACGCTTTACATACTAACATAGTATCGATGTGTCTAAACATGTGGGGTGGAATGAATGGGTGTGAACTAGATACAAATGAATTATGATCCAATCACTCAAACATGTCCAAGAAGTTCTATTTGACTGCAAAACTTTATCAAACTAAGATTTAGCCTCAAACAATAGATAAAGTGAACTCAATGAACAAACAAGCACAGTGCACACAAGCCTAGAATTTTGATAATTTTACAAATCAATTATGTCATGACATGATAAGCATAATTATGATTCATTGTGCGAATTCGTTGATCTTCAACTATAACACCCTCAAAAGCTAAACAAATATCATATATTTTTCACTCAATTCTTTTGAAAATACCATTTTTGAAAATAAATCAAACAAACTTGATGGCCTTTCATCTTTTTATTTTTTACTCTCATTATTTTAGACTTTTCCTAGCAAAGGAGATTTTCTCCTTTCATAGCCCTTTCCCATGCGCACTCATACTTTCACAAAAAAATCAAACAAACTCATGGGCAATGATTCTTACATGAAAAAATTCACCATATTCAATAGATACGTAAATGACAAGATTGATGAGAGAATATCTCACTTAGCTCAAATATAATATGTGCAGTTTAAATTTAAAAGTGCTCGTTCATGTGTGTGAGGAGGCATATACAAAGTGAATCCATTTATCAAATCAGAGTTGAACAGCTCCATGCAAGCATTACTAAGCATTGCAAATCATAATCAAATGTCCTAGACACATGGTAACATGAAATGAATTGGATTCAAACACACCAATATGCCACACAAAATATGTAAAACTAAACTACACATAAACAAAAATATATTTTTAAGTTTTTAAACATTTTTCGAAATGTTACCAATTTAAAAAACAACTCAAAAAACAAACTAAATATTTTTGTATATTATCAATAAGACCCAAAAAGGAAAATCAAAATACAAAAAGGATAAACACCATAAAACTAGAAAGCACACACACACACACACACACACACACACACACACATATATATATATATATATATATATATATATATATATATATATATATAGAGAGAGAGAGAGAGAGAGAGAGAGGCAGGCTCCTGTGCACACTAAGTTTGCACACTAAGTTTGGACATTACTTTTTTAAAGTAGTAAAAAAAATATTTTTGAGTTGATTTTTTTTGTGTGATATTTAAACATTTCAAGGAACCCATATAAAAAAAATCAACTAAAAAAAACTTTTTTTGCAAGTTTTAAAAAATCAGTCAAACTTTTATGCTTTTAAGCCCTTTAAAAACTGCGAAAGTTTGACCGATTTTTTAAAAATAGCAAAAAAAGTTTTTTTCAGCTATTTTTTTTATGTGAGTCCGTTGAAATGCTAAAATATCACATAAAAAAATTGGTGTACGCCAGCACTCAAAAATATTTTTTTTACTACTTTAAAAAAGTAATGTGCAAACTTAGTGTGCACAGGAGCCTGCCTCTCTCTCTCTCTCTATATATATATATATATATATATATATATATACAACAACTAGTGTATGAAAAACATGAAAGCAATCACCTATAAGATATAGCAAGTGAAGAGTCATGTGCAAGAGAATCAACCAGTCTAACATTTAGCACCTACAAAACCAATTTTTTAACCCAGATATATGAATACTTAATGAATCGGGTTTTAGGAACCATGGTGACACTTAATCTAGACTTCCTAGGGACTTTTCTAATATCATAACAAAATGCCCTAAAGTGACCTTTCCTACCATAATGCGAACATGTGTAAACTCAAGGAATGTTACTTATGGGTTGACCTTGTCTAACATCCTAGGCAACAGTTGACACTATAAAAGAAACACTAGATTTGGCTTTAGCAGCTAAAGAATTCGGATTATCGAAGCTAGCACCAACACTACTTAAGTTTCTCAAATCATCTTGTAACCTCAAAGTACAAGACTCAAGAAAAGAATTAGACTCTTCAAATGCTAGGGAATCCTTCTTCAAATTTTCAATAATTTCTAGAAGGTTATCTGGCTCCCCCTCAATGAAGAGAGTCTTCTTGAATTATGGATTGTTTAAACCATAGGACTGTAGCCTTTTTGGATCCTAAGAGATTTGACTATTAGTCTTAAGCCAACGCCGAAATCCTTGTAAATTGAATTTTAGGTCCTAATACCTTAGCTTAAACCTAGAACAGAGGTTGAAATCCTTACAACTCTTTACTTTGGGTCCTTAGACCTTGGTTTAAGTTTTGAGCCAAGATTATAGTCCTTGCAACTCGATTTATGGGCCATAAGACCTCGATTTTTTAGATCCAATATTGAACTCCTTATAGATCTTAATGAGTATTGATATTGAATACATCATAACTACACAAAATTTTATGTTTCCTTTTGTTAAAGTAGCAGAATACATTGGTTATATTCATTCGGTGGAATGCACACATTCCCTGAGGTTTCTTTTACCTCTTACACTCTACTTTCATTTAGACTCTTAGTATTAAGTGAAACAACCCATATTTTGCGATGCTAAGGTATCTAAACTCATTAGCTCTATGTCCAGGCCTTCTTGAGGGAGATCGGTCATTGCTGGTGGTAGTGGTAAGACCTTTGGTGAGACATTAAAGATTTTATGCAACTTCGTCGGGGCCTCTGCTAAGCTCGGAGGAGCATTGAGCGACTTCTTATCCTTCATGGAAATGATGTAACAATCTCGAGCCTTTTTCTGGTCTTCAAGGACCTCTCCAACTCCCTCATCACTAGACTTTGGGTTGAGATAACGGTGTCCAATTCATTGAGGGATGGCTTGCCCATATGCCCTTATAAGTTGAGCGTAGGTCCACCACTATAAACTTTCTCCAAATGGTTGTACATCAATCCTTGGAACCAAGTGTGAGGGGGAGAGTGGCATATCATAAGGAATACGTTAGTTCTTTATTGAACCCATTGAGAGGGGTGGTGACTGGTTGCATCTGTTTTACACAAAGTCCCATGGCCTCAAAATCATCCAAGAATTCGATGTCTCGAGAGCTTCCAGTATCAATGAGGATACTCTTCATATTGGAATTTACCATGATTATTGTGATTAAAATAATATCATCATGAGGTAGTTGGACCCTCCCGAGGTCAATTTTTGAGAAGACCGGCATTGGAACCTCCTTGAGGGTTGACATGGGATAGAGACATGGTTGATCTGTACCCCTTCCTGTTGGATGCTTCTAAAGTGGTCCTTCCTAGTTATGGAAGATATCCCACCTCCGACGAAGCTCTTGGAAATACATTGGACTTCAATCAAAGGGACATCGCCCTTGTTTCTGTTGTTATTGGTGTGCTAACCTTTGCCTGCCTCTTTTGCCACATACTCTTTGAGGTAGACCCTCTTTATCACTCCCTTAATGGCTTATTTTAGTCTGAAGTAGTATCTTATGTTGTGGACATGATCTCTATAGAACCAAAAATATTTGGATTTGTCCATTTTGTCATCCCCATTCCTCATGGTCTTTGTTTGAGGCAAGATGTCTTGGGTTTCTACGACTGCAAAGACCTCTTCTGTGGTTGCTATGAGTGGTGTGAAGTGCTTTGCCCCTATAGATATACTTTTTTTAACCCCATCTTTCTTTTTGTTGGCTTAGTGGATCTTCAGGTCTCCCTAAAGCGGGAAAAGATGTATTTTCAATTTCTCTGCTGGGGACAAGCTATATCATGCCTTGCTCAGATGTAATACTCAATATTCATATATTTTTTTTTATCTCTTTCAAGCATCTTAGTCATAGACTTAGGACACTTTTTGCTAAAGAACCTTAACAAGTCCTTTGAGGTAAGGCCTAAGATAATAAGCGACCACACAAATGGTATCGTTCAGATCATCGAACAGGAGGGCTTCCTGGTTAGACCTATTGTCATATTCCCTGAGGGACTATCTTATTTTATATTTGAAGTGAGGGAGGGAAGTGGAAAGATGTCTCATCTTCTAAGCTCCAATAAAATCGTTAACAAAGGACCTCGCCAACTCAGTAAAGCTTCCAATGGTTCCTAGTTTGAGATTGGCAAACCAATGCCAAGTCGTTCAACTTAAGGAAGCAGGACAAGTTCTACACATGACCTCATGCATGGTGTTCTTAAGGAGCGTCAGTGACCTGTAAGTATCCAAATGATCGATGGGATCCTTAGACCCATCAAATGGTTCGATATTACGCATCTTCGACTTTGGAGGAAGAATATAATGTTGAACGTCATTAGAAAATAGATATAATGTGTTCTAGAGGTACAACTTGATGTTGTTGGAAGTTTGAGTCTTGTACCGGTTGAGGAAATTCCCCAACCGGTCTTGCATCCTCTTTATCTCGACATCCAAAGTCCTGGTCACCCATGGGACTGATCTATTGGGAGTGATAGTTTATTTTTTACCGGATTGAGAGTGACTAAGTTGATGGGGGGCATAGGCACACCCTCTAAATCATTCTCACCGTCTAGATAGGGTTCATGGTTCTCCCTGGTACCACTATGTTCCGGTGTCAGTGGTTCCTCTACCAGTGAGGGTAAAGGGAGCCCACTGATAATGGCAGCTGGTTTCTCATGGAGAGTTTTTTATTGGGCCTTAATTTCTTTAAAATAATGGGCTAAGGTAGCATTAGTCACCATTTTTTAAAGGACCAAGATTCATATTTGAGAGGAATGGAACTTGTCTTTCTCACAGATAGAGCCAAAATAATGGGTGTTTAAATTGTAAGTGACTTTAAGCCCATAGGTGCTCTCCTTTGGACCTCAGATAGGTAAGAGAAAAGGGGTGTCAAAGTAAAAGACAATAACTTAAAGTGGTTCAGACCTCAAAAGAGGGTCCTACATCCAATGTTCAAGGTGTTGTGCTAGTTTATTATAGTGTAACTGAGATATTATAGTCTATGGGACCTCTTGAGCTTCGGCCAAGAGGGTCTGAGGTCTTGTGGCCTTTGTCAACAGTGCAGAGGACCTTAGGTTGTAACTGATTGGCTTCTTTAATGATGCCTAAGTACTGATTTAGGATTAGAAAAGATATACAGGTTGTGTAAATAATAAAAATGATCCATGTTACAAATACAAACTCACAACAGTGGGTTATGAGTGTAAAACGAAGAGTAAAATATTTGTGTATGCTTCGAACCTTGATTTTCTGAAAGTGTGATTGCTTCTATCATTTCTACATATTTACTATTAAAAGATTTTACTATACAGTTAAATTCTGCTTTAAAGTTTATTTTATAGTGATTAAATAGCTTTCCCATAAATAATGTATATACTAAAAGATTATTATAGTTTCCTCCCATATTATAGCCTCTTATTCTTATTGTTATCTTTATATGTTTACTAAATTCTTGTATGTCCATAGAGAAATATGGTATACATCCTATTACTGTTGCATTTTTTCCTAGGTCTACTTCTACACTAGCTATTTGTGCCTGTTTATGATTATCACATCTATCATCATATATACTAAAACTTTTGTACATGCTTCTAATCTATTTAGTCTAACAAGTCCTAATACTATTAGTCCTAAATGCATAAATTCTAAATTTTTATTTTCTAATTCTTTTGTTGATTCTGTTGTTAATAGAAGTATTAAGAAATTTAGAACAATTACAAATACGTAGACTAGAATATATAGCAGAATATACTAGGAAATTTATATAATATTGGACGCAAATAGGAAAAATTGTAGATGATGAATTATTAGACAAATAGATACAAAAAATACCAGGTACAATAGGAGAAAAAGTATGGAAAATGGAAAGAAAAAATAGGAGAAGGACGTAACTCTTCAATAGGAGCGATAATCAAAATGGTATATGATGCTTTAAAATCATAATGCAAAACGTTAAAAGAAGGAAAATTAAAAAAAAATATATTACTATGCTTCCCAACAAATAGATTTACCACCACAATATGGATGTGATAGTAAAAGAATAATAAATAATAAAAAAACACAAAAAGATATAAAAAAATATAGAAACTATAGACTTAGACCTAGTAGAACATATAAAAATCATTATAAATATAATAAATATAAACACAAAAAGCCATGGTATAAGAAAAGAAAAATAAACAAAGAAAGCAAAGATGTAAAAATTGATGAAAATAAAAGAACAAAAAATTCTAAATATTTTATATGTGGAGACCCTTATCAGACCAAATTGCCCTTATAGATACAAAAATAATAATGTCTCAAAAATTCAAAAAAATATATTAGATGACATTGAAGATGACTTAGAAGACACAATAGAATTAGAAAGTATATATGATGAATATGAAGAAATAAATAATATTAGCATGTATAGTATAAAGTCAATAAAATCAGATAACGAGCACATAGAAACTATAAAAAAAAGCTTGGTATTGCTTCTTTATTAAATTGATGTATATATACTGGGTAATTTAAGTCATTCATGCTTTCTTTATGTACTAGTTTTGTATGGATTAAACTTTTTGTTGCTCCGGTGTCTAACATTGATGTTGTACCTAAAATTTTATCTGAGAATTTTATTTGTATAGAAAAAAATTATAAATATTGATTTATTTGTCCTTTAGGTAGGTCTTTTATTTCTTCATAACAATTTATACATAGATATTTACAACATATTTTACAAAGATGAATAGTGTGTGAACACTGAAAATGTGTGAATAGTGATGTGAATAATAAATTTGACTTTTTTGAAAAGTGTTTTCACAGTCCACAGTACTACAAGTTAGTGTAGCATCCCAGTTAAGCCTAAAAGTCAACACAACGACGACAGTGGCAAACAAAGGACACCGGGAAAGTTTGATCAAAACATTGTTAAATAGAGTGTTAAAACATTTTTAAATACAGTTTAAAGAAGATTTTAACTGTATAGTAAAATCTCTTAATAGTACATATGTAGAAATGATAGAAGCACAAAAACTACATAGTTCTGTACATGAAGAAATAAAAGGAAATTACCATAGCTAGCAAATAATTATGTTAGCTTTTAGGCTTGACTGGACAGTTATAGTAACCTGTAGTACTGTGGACTGTTCATATTTACCATAGCTAACAAATTTACTGTTCATATCACTATTCGTACACTGTCACTGTTCACACACAATTCATCTTAAAATTGGTAGACTTGACTAGGCTGCTACAGTAAAATGTAGTACTGTGGGCTGCGAAAACACTGTTCAAAAAAGTCAAATCTACTATTCATATCACTATTCACACATTGTCACTGTTCACACAATGTTCATCTTAAAATTGGTATCAGAGTTGCTTTAATTATATATAATTATGTACTAGTAATAATTATCTAACGAAAAGAGTGGAATTACAGTTAATGCTTACAGAAAAAGAATATATTAGATAACTACTTCTTGAAGAATATGAGATAGCAAAAGATTATAAAAAACGATTTCAACAAAATATCGAAAATAAAGATTATATAAATGCAACAATAAACAAGTGGATAATAAAAATAGCCGAGGAAAAAATTAAAGAACACATGTTAAAATTAGAAATATTATCTAGAAAAACTAGATTAGGATTAAATATATGAGCACTGGTGTGTTAGAGAAACTAAAGAAAATAGAAGAAAACAAGTCTATATTAAGGAACAAAAAGAATTTATAAATAAAAGAACAGTAAATATAAAATTAGAACTAGAAAAACTTAGTAGGGTATTAGAAGAAAAAGATGCTCTAGAAATAGAAGAGTTAATACAATAATTTAAAAGAATAAAAGTAGACACAAAAATAACAAAAAATAAAGTAAATCTATTTTACTCAAAAAATAGCATCTAGCAGCAAAGGTAAAGAGAGATATATAGGATATAAAATATATATAACAATGAAGAAGAAACTAAAAGATACATAAAAAAAAGGTATCCAAAAAGCAAGAGGACAACAGTTATATAATAAAAACATATTAGAATTCAGTAATAATAAAATATATAATCATACTAGTCAACGCAAAATAACAACAATTAATAGTGAGGTAATATTAGACCTAAAAACAACAGAATCGACAGAAGAATTAGAAAAGAAAAATTTAGAATTTATGCATTTAGGACTAATAGTAATAGGACTTGTTGGACTAACTAGATTAGAAGTTGGTACAATAGTTTTAGTGTGTGTGTATATATATATATATGATGATAGATGAGATAATCATAAACAGGCACAAATAGCCAGTGCAGAAGTAGACCTAGCAAAAAATGCAGCAGTAATAGGATGTATACCAAATTTCTCTATGGACATACAAGAATTTAGTAAACATATAAAGATAGCAATAATAACAAGAGGCTATATTATGGGAGGAAATTGAAGCACCCTATATCTTTGACTTACTTGAGTCTATTTTATATAGGTGCTCATCTAGTTTGGAAATAGTGATAAAATTTGAGTCCCATCTTTGTTTACCAAAGAACCTCAGACTCTACACTTGATTCCTCTACAAGTTACTAAAGGTAGTATACCAACACCACACACTAGGACTGAAAACATACATTGCCTCATGCTCTATTTAGTTGTGTGTGAGTTAAATCCCTCAAATTAATTTTTTACTAATTTTGGGATGTGTTATGTAATTTCTAAGATTTTTAAAATGATTTTTAAAAATTAAAATTGGCCATTTAGAAACCTTTGGGGCTGTTGTGTAAATTCTTTTATTAACTTAATGTTGGTTTGAGTACGAAATAAAAGTGCTAGAGACTCCAGGGTGTAAAAATAATTACTTTTGGTACGCGTTTTATAACCCGTATGTTGTCAACACGTGTTGCTCTCTCATTGGTTGATTATGTGTTTCTTTACTCTCATAGAACTGTGTTTCCTTGAGAACCCTTAGATCAATATTATCGACGATCTACATGTGTTTAGACTAAATCCAAGTGAACCTCTCTTGACCAATCATTACTGGTTATTTCCAGCGCATTATTTTAACCATTAGATCTTTAGTTAACTGGTCAAGATCAATCTTAATCATTGGATTGCCTCTGAGTTTCTCGATCCTTCCTCACTCTTTATATAAACGACCTAAGCCTCAGCCATTTGAGACTTCTGCCCTTCGTCCAAACCAGAGAGAAAATAAGAGTTAGAGACACACACACACACACACACACAGATAGAGAGCAAGAGAGAAAAATGAAACCCTAAACCTAACTCAGCCCAAATCTCACCAGAAAACCCTTTTCTGAGAGTAAAATAGTTTGAGATTTGAGAAGTTTATCCTCTACAGTTCTTTATCTCTTTCCCAACTTAATCACGTTGTTGAAATCTCTATTTATTTTTATAGAATCTTAAGATTATGCCTCAGTGATATAGTTCACTTAAATAGTTCTTAGTCTCGATTTCTTATTTCGAGAAATCTTATTTTTATTGGTTATTTTGAAATTGATATGTCGATTTCAAACCCTAAACCAATAAAATGCTCTCTAATTTCAGTTTACTCAAATATTCAGACTTAGATCTAGTTGAGATCTTGATTGGGGATTTCACTTTCAAATATTTCACGTTTTGTGAAATAATTACATATTTTCAAATAAGCAAAGTGCATAGGATTTTGGCTAATTTTATAGCAAGATTCCCTCTTGATCTGCGGATATCTTAAAGATCCAAAGTCTGATTACTTTGACTAAATTGATTTTGGAAATCTTTCATATTAAGTGATATGTTTGTAACTTGTTACTCATAATGTTTGTAATTAAATGTGTGTGAGTTGCATGCATGTGATTTAGAGCACATATGTAACAACCCAGACTTTTGAGCGACTGTTTTATATTAATTTGCCTTATGGGGTAATTTTATAAAATAGAGGAAGTTGGAGTAAATATTATTTCCCATGATATTAAGGGATAATATTTACCATGTTTTACCTATTTGCCGTCATGAGAAGGTAAATAGCATTATATTTTGTTTTATTGCATCGTTGTACCTTAATGTACTTCAAACGATAGTTATGACTTATATGTAAGTTGGAGTATAATTAATAAATTAAAATGAATTTGGAACATAAAAACATTTCACTTTACTCCGAATGCCAAAATAGGGGGTGCGGTTGGTTTTAGAATAGTCGAGATAGTCAAAATATATGCCAAGTTGTATTTTCGAGTTTCGGGCACTTTTGGCATGTTATGACTCAATTACGTGGTTACGAGTCATTTTAATGGTGTCTTAACATTTAAAAGAGGGGAATTTATGTTTAGGACCCGTATGAGTCTTCCCAACCCTTTTATTTTCTCATTCTTAGGTTATAAGCCAAGAGAGAGAGAGAGAAGAGAGAGTTGGGAGAAAATGCAGAAAAAAGAGAGAAATGGAAGATGGAGCTGGAATTCGTTACTATCGGAGGAGAATTAGAGACAACAAACTTGAGGCAAGTTTCTTACTTGCTAGATAATTATTTAATGTGATAAATTGTATGTATAGTTATATTTTTGGAGATTTAAACCATCTTTGGGATTTGTAGGTTTTTAGTGATTAAACCCTTAATCTTGTAGTTTAAATTGATTTGTGAAAGACAAACTAGTTAGTTGATGTGTAGAACTGATTGGGTAAAATTAATTGTTGTTGATGTTGATAAAAATTGAAGATTGGAGTTTTTGGGATTTTAGGGTTTATACAACCCGTAACCCAAATTGGGCAATTCTGCAGGGCCGAATCGATTCGGCCTTGGGGCGAATCGATTCGGATAAGGGGAGAGTTACAGGTCTGGGTAAACAGAATTGATTAGGGTTAGGGCCGAATCGATTCGGCTATGACAGAAATTTGGTTTTACTCACTGAATAGATTCTCTTTTGGGTGAATCGATTCGCAATGAGGGGCGAATCGATTCGGCCCTAGGGCGAATCGATTCGGATGCCCTATTTTTGTGAGATTTTTCTAGTTTTATTTTATCCCTTTTCTTTTAGGTTCAAGGTTTAGGAACCTTCCTTTGGGAAGAAATAAAGAATTTTAGAGGGTTGTGTTGGGTAGACAATTGTCCTAGGTTAACATGGAGTTAATTGGGCTTAGTCTAAGGGTTAGTTTATGTAGGTTACTGTCCGGATGATATTGGAAGTTAACCTAAAATGAATAGAAGATAAAATGATAATGTTGGGACTTTTGGGAGACTATTATTGAGTGAGACTCACTTTGATGACTTAGGATATTGTTGTGGACTCTTGGAGACTAGTTTGAGGATATTGGCACTTCGAGCCTTAGGTCATTAATAAAATATGACTTAAAGAATAGTAAATGCACCTTCTAAAATTGGTATTTCATCATTGAACATAAATGGTTTTGAGAATGTAAAAGTGAATGGTTTCAAAATGGAAAAATATTTTTTTATAAGTAATGATTTATGTGAACACACCTCTCTGAATCGCTATCATAAGGGAAGTTGCGCGCGTGAGGTGAAGCCCCCTGGCTAATGAATGCAGGGTGGATATTGTCCTAGGACATATGAGCGCTTATTGTATGTTTTTCTGCGATGGTGAGGTAATTCTGGGTGTGGTTATGACTCTCCCGCAGGCATATGGCCACTTCCCGACGTCTTGCGTTGTAGGATCCTAGGTTGTCTTGATGATAGGCCCTGGAAGATGATAGCCATTTTGGGGCGCACACGGTGGGGAAACCCGGACGGGCGGTCTTAGATGCGTTATACGATATGATATATAACTATTGGTAATAATGTGGGACATTGTTGATTTTAAAGCATTTTATGATAATTAAATGACTTTAAATACATTTTCCGGATGGACGAAGGAAAATGGGAAGTTAAATACATTTCCGGATGGAAGAAGGAAATGGGAAGATATAAGATGAAAAGAATTTTTATGATAATAAAACCTGCTTTAAATATATTTCCTGGATGGAAGAAGGGAAGTATATTTTGTAAAGGAAGTAATGAGATATAAAATGTTTTTGTAAACCTTTGATAAAATGAATTGCCATTTATATATTTCTTAAAGAGAAATAGGAACTGTGCATGTAGAGTGTGAATATTTGATTGGATGTCTCCTTGAGTAGATGTAGATGAGTTCTCCCATGCTTATATGATCATTGAGCATATGCATTGATATTGTGCTATGTTTTGCTTCTAGATTGAGAGGTGGGAAATTTTATATTACTTGCGAGAGATAATTACGTTCATAACTATCATGCATTTTAGTCACATGGTAATCATATCAAACCGGGCCTTGACCCGTCTATATTTCTTTGTTTTGCATGAAACTCTTTGTCCGTTCAGGTGCTCTACCGTAAGGACACCCATATTGACCTCTCCTTTTTAGTTGTCTAGGAGCTATAGCATTTTGCGGGTGCTGTAGGATTTTTGTTTTAGACGTTTCTATCTTTTGTACTCTAGTTATGTTCAGTATATTTATTCGGGCGTGTTGCCCAAGATTTGTAATCATTTATTATAATGTGATATTAAATTGTAATACTCGGTGTAATTTGTTTGTATTAGTCTGTTAACCGACAACTTATTCGGTTATTGATTTATGTATGTGGTATTCTATTACTCCTTGATTTTTAGTATCCACCATTTTTGCAAATGGGATTGTCCAAGTATTTTTCTTTTACTTATAAAATTAAATTTGACAGTCCGTTTTCTAAAATGATTTGTGGTTATCTCGTACTATTATTTTAATCGGCAGTGATGCTAAGAATGGACCATCTATGATTTCTGTGATTATTGGAGTACCGGGCTGCCACCTCTTATTTTAGTAGGCGGGTTGTCATCAGAGCATCAGGTTCTAGAGTCCTTAGGAATCTGTGCGGATGTACTACGCCCTCAGCGTTAATTTTGATTTGATATAGAGCCTTAGGATTAAGAACATTGATTTCTCTTATGAGATTTCGTTCTCCTGCCGTAGTGTAGGAATTTAGAAAATCTTTTACGCGCTCGTTGGAGATTCGTAGGTCGACTGATGAAGGGAAGCAGAGAAGGTCGTTTTGAAGGTGTCACGAGATGGGATTACTAAGAACTGTAAGCTATAGTCGGGATGATGGCCGCTTTGGAGGTCTCTCCCTTCGTAGCATTACCTTATATTGTTATCGCGACTACTGAGTACAATAAATGTAGTTTTCCAAGTACCGTTGCAAGTGGAGAGTGGTACTAAGCTTGGGATTCCAAGCGACGTCAACTTGAAGTTGAAAAGTCCTTGATAAGGACCCCATGTTGAAGTAAAGCCATATAGAGGAAGTGTAACCTCATTTGGTAGAAGTATGATGCCCAGGAGCTTTGGTCTAGAGAAGGGTATAGAAGTGCCCAGGTGTGAAGATTGTAGGAAAACCTTTCACCCGTTGGAGTAATGTTGAAATGGCAGAAATGGTAGTCACCACATTTTGGTGGAGTTGGAGGTTTTTCCCATAGAGAAACCCGTTAGATATTTTCAACAGCGAATTTCTCTGGGATAATTGGTATGATGAGAAAAAAGATTCTCAAATATTCACGCGAGGTTCGATTAGAGGCCGACAGTGAATAAAGAGTTATACGGTTAGGGAAACCGTACACCAAAATAAGGTAGGTATAAGGAAGAAAGAGCCCTTCAGTGGAATGATAGGCTCCAGAATAAGTGTCGTTAGCACTTCTGAAGGAATGGTGTTCATGAAACCTCATTGGTGGACATCCACCCCGGGAAGACTCATTGAACAAAGGCAGAGGAGGCCGATAGCATGTTCTCTTTTGTTAAGGAACTTAAGGGAACTACATGGGCAATTATTTGGCGATTAGGGATGGAACAATGGCTATGACGTGGAATGTAAAACCACGCATTTTGACCTCATTGAGGGGAAAATAAGGGCGAGAATAGGATGACTAGTTGGGGCATAAATGGAAGTAATTTGGTTCGGATAAGACTCAAGTATGATGTCTGGGAACCATTAGTGTTGGCCCTGGATGATTGGCAAGAATGTTGGCAGGAATTCCACCATAATAGAAGGTGGTGCATTCCTTAAGATAAGATGGAGTAGTTTGGTATTAAACCTAGGTTCGGGTGTGTAAATTGATCTTGTGTTAATATTGATATTTTTATAGTAAGTGTATCTATATGACTTCCGTGGTAGGGAATTTCTATATTTTCCTTCACTCATTATAAGGCGAGTGATGATATTTTAAATGTATATGTGTGATATGTGCTACTCGTATTATATGTATTATACAAGTAGGAATATTCTTGGTTTGGTTGAAGCAATAGAAAGCGAGTAAATTGCGAGGCTATCGTAATTGTAGTTCCCGAATGGAACTTGTTATTCTATAATATCTCACCTGGATACAGGGCTGAGACTTTGTAGAGATGGTCTAAGGTATCTTAGAATTTTCTTTTTATTTCATTTCATTCATTTTTCTTGTATGATGTTGCCTTATCTCCACGACCAACAAAGTTAAGTAGTAATGCATAGGAGGCGTTCCTTGTTTGGATTTCTGTTTGTGAGACGCTCCACGCGTGAACCTTAACTACGTTGGAAGTGGATAGATGCTATATATTTCTTTCTTTATTTATTTCTTTCTTTTTTTTCTTTCTGTTGGTAGAGTGCTGGGTTGGAAGGATTAGCCGAGAATCACGTGATTGAGTGATTAAAGGGCTACTAAAGTGCGATATAGAAGCACTGTGAATAGTTCTCTTCTCTGATCGATGTGAGGGAGACCTAGATATGAAAGTCGAATTGAGACTTACGGTTATGCCTTGATGAGAAGGCCATTTAAAAATATATGTGTATATATTGGGATAAAGTATTTGTGAGACTTTATAAAAAGTAAAACGTCTGATTAGTTGAAATTTTCAATTACTTTAAATGGTAAGACATAGAAGTAGAATCGTATTAGTAGATTTACGAGTTAGAGTTTCAGCGGTCCCGATCATGTGTCTTATAGTGTTACATCTTGATGACCGACGATGCGAGGTAGTAGTATAACAAGAGGGTTCCATATTTAGATTTTGCTTTGTGAGACGTCCCACGCATGAAACCGAGTGAATGTTGGAAGTCGGGAAAGGTCTTGGACACTAGGGATATTATTAGAAAAATACTTACACGACTTGATTAGGATATATATCGACCCTAGGATTATTAGGACATAAGGCCCTTAGGGAAGATGAGGTTGTTTTAGGAAGGCGGTAGGGAGTTGACCACGAGTAAGGTTGTGAGTTAACTCTAAGAGGGATTAGGTCCCTTGATAGAAGAAGTTTGGGATCTCGAGTGATTCGAAATGTTAGGACAAAGGAGGTGAGGCCTCTCTTATATAGAGCGTTTCATCGGTAACCTAACTTTTGGGGAGTTAAAAGGATGAGCTGACTTTTACTCCTGCACTCGTGTTGTTAGGATTGAGAGTGGGTTTAACGAATGAGTCTCTGCCAGGAACGGGAAGCATTAATACGGGAGCATGGACCCATTGTTTATGCGTCTCACAAACTTAAACCTCGTGAGAAGTATTATCCCACACTTGATGTAGAGTTCGCAGTGGTAGTATTCGACTTAAAGAATGGAGGCACTACTTCCTGGGTAGGAAATTTAGTCTTTTATGAGCAATAAGTTGTTGCGATATGTTATTGGGGTGGAAGAGTTGATGTTTAAAGTTCGTAAAGGACTATCAATTGGATATTCCCTTTCGCTTAGGAAATGCGAATGGGGTAGATGATGCGCCGAGTAGAAAACTGTGGGGGTGACTAGCAAAGGCATGTAAATCCAAGTAGAAGGATCCTAACTAGGAGGACTTTGGAGCAAGATCATTCATGTCCTTGATAGACCATTTCACCTACTAGTGTGAAGAGAGTAGTGTGGAACGAAGAAGGGCATATCCGTGGACATTTTTATTGAATTGCCGGCACCGAATTGGTCATGATCCTATTTGAGAAAAATTGTTGATCGTTTGACCAAATCGTTGCTTTTCCGGCCAATGTGGGCGGACTTTTATGGAGGGGTACGCCTAGATCTTTATGGTGGAATTATGAAATGTTATAAGGTGCCTATCAAATAGTGATGTACCGAGACTAGATTTTTGTGTCGAAGTTTTGGTGAAGTTTCCAGAAAGAAAGGGGAACCGTGTGGATATGGGGTATATCCTACCACCCCTAAGTGGATGAATGAATGGAGAAAGTTAACCAAATGTCAGAAGGCATACCTTGAATGGGTGTGTTTGACTTAAAGGAAGGATGGGAGAAGTAGCTTTTATGGGTCAAAATTCTGAACAATAATTCGGATCGTTTTTCTCTAAGGATGCCTCCGTCTGTGGCCTGGTGTAGCCGGCTGAGTCATTCGCCTGTTCGTTGGATGGAACCAGGGAAAAATATATTCCTTGGACTCGGGTGGTCCTAGAATATTTCCTTAATGATTAGGCTCATTGAGCCGCATAATTTGAAGGGCTACGCCGACTCGAATATAGGTCATGTAGTATTGGAGGTAGGGAGTTAGTTTTAACGAGGTATTCCCTAAGGAGGGTATAATGTGATTCAAGAGGAAAGGTAACTGGTGCCGAGTTCTATAGGCATCTTTCTTTTCGTCGTAGGAAGGTAGGATCGTTAGTTCTTGAGGAGCGGTTAGGTGCTATTTTAGAGCACGAAGAATGTAGACTAAGATCGAAAGTGACGACCTTGGTCCGAGTCCAATGGGGATGCCACCTGTGATAAGCACCCAAAACTGTACAATTTATACCCCGAATAGATGTATTTTAGTTGCTAATTCTCGGCAATTTGGGTCTTATGCGCTTGATTGTTCAATATGCAGGCTTAATTGTAATTGCGGTGTCAAAAGCTATATTTCCAGGCAATTTGTAGTTAAAATGGAGTTAATTACCTTATCCCGTAACCCTAACCTACCCTAGACCTAGCCTAAACCTACCCCGAACCCCGTGTGTGTCTAATTTGTACCTTTTTATTATTTTTTAGATTTTTAGTTTGAGTTATTTTATTTTTTAGGTTTTATTTTAGATTTATTTAGAATTTTTAGGTTTTATTTACTATTTTTATATTTTATTAGTATATTTTTATTTCATCTTTATTTTTATTAATTATTAGTTTTATTTTTATTTTTATTAGGATTAGAATTTTTAGGATTTCATGTATTTTTAGTTTTATTGGATTTTGTATTTTTTTTTTAGGATTTTAATTTTAAGTTTTATTATATTATATTTTTATTTTTATTTTTTTAATTTTATTTCTTTTTAGTTTCAATTTTTTTTAGTCTTCGTTTTATTTTAGAATAGAATTTTATTTTATTTTAGTAATTTTATTAGTTAGTTTTATTTTATGAGTCCAAATTAAACTCACACCCACATACACATAAACTAACACACACACCCCCTAACACTACCTATCCTCATCCTCATCCTCATCTACACCCTATTATCCTATACCCTCACCCACTAACAAACACACACAGAAACTTATCCTACACCTAACCAAACCCTCACCCTCACCAAACTTATTCTACACCCCACTCACACACAAAACTACCCTCATCTACACCATATCCCCTACACCCCACTACACCTAAATCTACCCACTTCATCTTCCTCACCATTCTTTTATCTCTCCTCAACTTCCATAACCCCAAACCTCAAACAACAAAAACTAAACTCCAACCCAACATACCCCCTCTCTCTCACCTCCATCACCGTACCATCTCACTCAACCCGACGTCCGACCATTAAAACCACGAACCCGGAATCACGCCAACAGCCGCCACCCGCCGGCGCGACCCACTTCGTAAACCCCCAGCGGTGACCCCAGTCCAACCCGCCGCTAACTCCGACCACCACCCCCTTGCCCTTACCTCCTAACCCGTCGGCGAACCCCTTCCTGCCTGACCCCTACCCAAACCACAAAACCGGTCGGAGTTGCCCCGGTCGGAACTGCGGCTCCTCCGTCGGCGTTCCCTCTATTCCAGCCCCTCCTGCCCTCCATCTTCGGCGGAGAAGCCGTCCATCAAGGACTCCAAAACTCCGGCGACGAAACCTTTGAACCAATCCCCAAACCCTTACCGGGAACGAAACCCTTTACCCATCCATCTTCAATCGAACCTCAAGACCCATGTCAAAACCCATTTCCCATTTCTCTACAAGCCACGACTTTTACCACCTGCATAAACAAAGCCAAACTCAAAAACCAACAAAACCGAATAAAAGAAATCCCACATGTGTTAATACACCCATTAAACCCACTTAACCCCTTTTTCTCATTCTACCCTCAACTACCTCTTTTTACCCCATTACCCAAAATATCCCTCACCCATATCAGATTTTTATTCCTATTCACATGACCTCACACCTCTCAAACCTCATGGGCACACACCCCATTTCCATGCACACTCATGTCAATTATCCAATATACCCCTAGCCTCCATGTACACCATATAAATTGAAGACTTGGGCCATTTGCAAAAAGATCTCAAAATTAGTTTTAAGCTTGGTGTGATAAAATTCTCTCCACCCCTCTTAGAGAGTATTTGCATTTTTAGCAAATATCTCAATAAGGAGGTGTGTAGAGAGATTTATCTCTAGGATGAATTCCACCCCACCCATCTATAATCAATCTTGGCATTTTTAGCCATTAATTCATTATATATTGATGTAGTTGAATTTATCCCTTATGGTAGGTAATTTTAACCAATTCCTTTATGTTGAGATTTTGCATTTTTAGCAATTATCTCAATATAAATTAATGATCTAGAATTTATTTCTTTGGGTGAATATTATTGTACAATTTTATAATTTTAGGATTTGCATTTTTATCAAATCTCTTATATTATTTAATTGTCCATAATGAATTCATCCACTATCATTTTTATTTTTATTTTGTAATTTTTATTTTAGATTCAAAGGAGACTTATCATCAAATAGGTAGAGAGAATTGTAGAGAGAGAAATTTTAGTTTAGAAATAAATTAGAATAAATTTCATTTTGTAAATAGTTTTATTTTCTTTTTTTTAAGATATTTGTGAGTGATAATTGTGTGAGGATTAATTTAAGTAAAATTTCTATGTAACATTGTTTGGATCAGTCAAGTTGATGGATTATGATTTTCAACTCATGAATTGAAGATCAATTAAGCATCAAGAGATTGGGATTTGATTGTTCTTTTTCATCTCATTTATTTTATGCCTTTGATTATTAATTTGTCATGTTTCATATCATGTTAGGCTAAAACCCCTTTCAAGGGGTGGGGTAAAACCCTTATTTGATGTTATTTTATTTTAATTAGTTTAATTACTTGAAAAATCCCTTTGAATGTTAATTTTAATCCCTCACCCTTATATTTACGCCTCGAGAGAGGGTAAATGATTTTCGAGAGAAAATCAAAATTCTAATTATAATACCCATTTTAGATTCGAACTAGAGATAGGGGTTCTTAAGTGGGGTATTATAACTTGAATTTCAACTCAAAATTTATTTCCTAAGATTTACATAAATTTTAATTGATCGATCCTAGCGGGTGATTAATTAAAAGGAGTGTAGATATACTTTTCTAGAGTTGTGGGGTGTTAAACTTAATATTCGAAAATGTTATTATTAAAATTACATTGGCAACGAGAGTTGATTTGTAGTTTTGATATTAATTTGAGAGAATTCAATTAATTAAATTAATTAATTAGAATAGCTAAAATTTGTGGTGTAATCCTACTCCTTGATTGTTCTCACAATTATTTATCTCACTTTATCTCTTATTTTTAGTTTAGACTCTATTTTTCATTTTAGTAACTTTCTAGTTAGTTGTTATCATATCACATTTAGTTTAATTTAGTTTAAATCATCACCTCACCCTACTGTTTTAATATTGAAAAAGCTAAAAAAATTAGAAAAGTGAAAAAGCACAAAAAGAAAATAAAAAGTGAATTACAGTTGAATTTGTCTCTAGCTTACTCCCTAGGAAGTGGATTGATACCCTTACTTACCTCTACACTTGAGATTATTATATTTTCTAGGTATTTGAGGATTTTGACTAACTTGGCTTTCAACAACGATATACGCAAAAAGGCAAAGTTATCAAATGGCGCCGTTTCCAGGGAGATGAAACGAAAAGTCAAGTTATCAAATGGTGCCGTTGCCGGGGATGATGAAAAGCTAGTTATCAAATGGCGCCATTGTCATTCTTGGTATCGTGAAGCACTCGGAGCAGATTCAATTTTGTAGTTCATTTATTTTTTGTACTTTTTTATTTTTTGTACCATTTTGTATTTTTAGAAGGCTTGTATATGATTTTATCCTTGGCTTGTATTGCGGTTCTTAGAGACACCTTTATTTTATTTTTCATTTTAAAATCGTAATAATCGAAGCAAGCGCGATAGGAAAACCGGACAAGGTAGAGAGAGGGCGTCCAAAGGCGAGGATTTAGAAGCCTCTCTACCTTGGGTCGGTAGGACTGCCGGGGACGACTGAGATAGGCGTGATCTCCTCCCAATCGATTCAAATTTTTCGGCACCCGACAGCCTAAAAACCGTGAGAGGTACATTTCTAAACACTCGCGCCTCTCCTGTTAGCGAGTCCATTATTGTGTGTACTTGTGTGATCTTGTGTGATTTTATTCACGCATTTATTTTTTGAATGGTGTGGTGAATTAAATTACTAAGACCTACACCCGGTCACTCACGAGAAGGGATTTCATCACCCGACTCACTCGCTTACCAATTGTGTCCTACCCTAGCCATCACTAAATTTAAAATCCATTCACTAGGTAGCCCACTAGGAGAATATTTTGCAAAGGCGATCACTTATAAGATTTCCGTGATTTTTTTTATCGCCTGTGAACTTAATTAAAATTTGACTACCCTCTCACTAAATTTAAAGATAAAAATTGGCTATGTGATAGTTAGGAAATTTTCTCGACTTGTGTGTGTGTCCAATTCATTTTTTCGATAGTCGAATTTTAGTGAGTTCGTCCATTCAAAGAGTCTATATTTTCCCCACCCTTTTCTTCCAAAAAAATCCAAAAATATTTTCTTTTATTATTATAAAAAAAATCCAAAAATATTTTCTCTTTCATTTTTAGAAAAATTCAAAACTATTTTCTTCTATTATTTTTATAAAAAATCCAAAAATATTTTTCTTCTATTATTTTTACAAAAAAAATCCAAAAATATTTTCTTTCCTTTTGAAAAAAAAAAAAAAAAAAAATTCTCTCGACATGCCCGATGAACGTCCTTTACGGGACTACTTTGGTCATTTTTCATTGACATGTGACACGTGTGAGAGTGATCCCGAGCCATCTTTTTATGATATTCTTAGTCGTTTCACCTCTCTCACGAGTACCGTTGGTACTCTTGACCTGTCCATGCACGCACCTCCTATTCCATCACCCTCGGTGTCAAGTGTCGACGTGTCTCCTCCTTTGTTGTGCACCCATTGTTCCTATGCCGATCACATGTCCCATCAGTGTCCAAACTTGTCATATCCATCGAAACCCACCATGGAACATGTGTATCCATATGACACTGTTTCGGAACCCACCTCGTCCCATTATCCCGATATACCTAATCCGGAGTTATGTAAGTACCCAAGCTATTCGTGAAGGCTTGATCACCCTTCCACGCAATACAAATCCCAACCCGATGTTGTGGATCCTCACACATTCCAACAGTCGTCATGGCAATCTTGTGCACCTGTTCACGATCAGTTCCCTCACTACGCGCCCCATGAGCATCAACCATTTGTCCATCACGAAAGCGATCCTTTCGTGTATGATGAACTTGGCCCCACCCCACACACTTCATATGAGTATTCTCCATATAGTCCCGATTATAGAGAGTTGTGTCCACCTCAACCACCCCCACCACCCATCATTCCACCAACACCTTCATCCACATCCGTTCTCGAAACCCTCTTGCAAAAGTTCATACTTGAGCAAGAGCATGCCATTCAAACTCAAGCTCTCCAAATGCTTGAACAAAGGTTAAATGAATTGGAGTGTGAACGAGAGTCGGATTTCATCCCAAGTCAACCCATTATTTCCCCCAAGTGGAGTGATGATGCGTCGTCTTGTGCCACCAATTTTGAGTGTGACCAACCCTACCACCCCGAGAATCTCGAAGTTGAGGTCATCCTATGGCCCGGGTCCCAAGTCGACAATTGTGTTGACTTACCTTTCTATAGTGAGCCTGATCCAATCCCACCATATCCACATGAACCCCACTTTGAGGTTCCCACTCACTCTCCCGTCATATCCCAAACAATGCCGAGTCTACACCTATTGAGCCCACTATGTATGTTCCTAAGGAACCCATTTATTCTAGGTTAGCTCCGGCTACGAGTACTCGCCATTTTCCCGAGATAGAATCCATGATAGTTCCTAACTATCCAGATATGGATGATGTCCCACCATGCATGGCTCCCGTTGAGCCTGATAATTCCAGTGATCCTTCTATCTCCGATCTTGGCGCCTCGTCTTACCCACCCACCACATTAACCGATGCTACTCTTATGGAGAAGTTGATCACTCCATCTTTAGAAACCACACTCCCTTGTGAGTATTCCTTTACTCCTCCCAATGAGTGTGTGTCTCCCACTCTTGAGTTGGATCATCTTCCTCCACCGTTTATCTCACCCGATACACCGTTTATCCCACCCATTGTTCCTTCCACCCCACCACCTGGTTTGGATCTTAACTTTACACATTTCATGTTTCCATCCATATTTTTAGATCCTCACCTAAACCCATCCTCTACCTTCCACGAGAGTTCTAATGATACTCTCCACTTCCGTGACACCGAGCTTGTTCCTTTATGCCCTCCACTCTCTTGTGGTGTTGATTTTTCTTCTCAACAGCTCCCTGGCGTGTCACGGCGTGACCATTACCATCGCCCATTCATAGAACAGTCGTGTGATTTTTATAAGGGCCATCCCATTCCACTTACCACACCATTTCGTCTCCCTCACCAACTAGAGCACCATGCTTATAGGGCCCTAGTTTCCCTCATATTTAAGCTCAATAAGGTCCGTGATCGGTGCCTATTCACTCTCACCTTTACCCTAATACCCACCCGCCCTTGGTCCATCGATGCTTTGCATTGCGTGATGCATTTTTTTATACAAGTGCATTGACCCCTTTAGCCTCTATCCAACAAGACTGACGCTTCAATCTTGTTTGGGGGTGATTCTCATCACCCAATTTTTCTTCCGCCCCAAGCTTTCATAGATCTTATCTTTAGGGTGAGATCCCATCGGTCTGGCTGAAGACATTAAACTTATCGCTACCGGGAGGCAACCCGCCTTTCTTGTACTAGTCTCATCCTGTTTGGGGGTGGTCTTTCACATCACCCAGTGCTATATCATTCTTTGTAGACTTGTACACATTTTTTCACTTCTTATTCAGGTTTATTCTTGGATTTATCTGTCCACTTCATTAGCGATTGATTCTGGTAATCTCTTTCCTACCATGTGCTCCCAATTTTTAAAAATCATTTTACTTAACATCGAGGACGATGTTCCTTTTTGTTTGGGGGTGGGGAATTTGATCAAAATCGTACCTCTTTTGAAAAATTTTGATTTTTAAACCTGATATTTAATATTTCGTGCAGATTCTTTCATCTAATTTATTGATGTGAATTTTCAATCATCCATCTTTCAAAAGTCTAAGAATCAAGCTAGAGAATATTTTTTTTTAAACAACTTATGTAATACGTAGCAAGGCATGTTGCACTATGAATTCCTAGACTCCACAAAATTTGCACACTTATCACGTTAATACGGTTTAGAGTTGAAGAGTACTATAATTCTAAAGAGAACCTTAAGGATCACTAGTAGAGACTTTAGCTTGTGAGATTTGTGCCTTTCACCCTTTTTGAGTGCTTTACGCAATCTCCGAGTTACAAGTTGATTCAACCTCTTTTGGGTCCGCACTTAAATTGTTGCATGATTGATTCGTATCGAATATTGTATATTTCCACCTGTTATCCTTATGCATTCTAGCGCTTTTACGGTCCTAAATGCCTATAATTATGCTCATTAACCAGACAACCTTGGAGTTGGATAGATATATGTTTTGCAGGGGTTATTTGTGCTTTTGTAGGTATTGGAACGCTAAAAGTGAGGATCCGTTGCATTTCGGAGAAGTTTCGTTGATGGACGCTACTTCAAGGGCTTTTTAGTCAATTCACATTCCTTATTCAGCTCTTGGAAATTCCACGGATGCGTAGTTCATTGAGTTAGCATCGCGTGGCCGCAAACGGTGCGTCGTTTGGAGTTCGGACGAAGAAGCTAGGCTCGTTTCCGTAATGGACCTTTTCCCCCTCATCATGGACCAAATGCAGCCTGAAAACAGAGTACCGGTCGACCGCGTACAAGGGACCGGTCGACCGCGGTTTCAACTTTTGCCGTGGGAAGGAGACAGTATGCTTTGGCTTAAGGGACCGGTCGACCGCGCCCCTGCGACCGGTCGACCGGTAGTGCCAGATATTTTGGGCTCTTTCCTCTTTCTTTCCTTTTTCCCTTATCTTTTTCCCACTTACTATATAAACCCATTTTTGGTTTTGTTAGCATATATACACGATTTTAGGTTAGTTTAGCTTAGGGTTTGAGGGTTTTGGAGAGTTCTCCTTCATTTCTACTTGGTTTGACACCCCATTTGTTGTGTAAGTTGACTATTCATCATCCTCACCATTAATATAGCTTGTATTTCATTCATTCTTGCTTTGATAATTAGGTTTACATGCTTTGTTAATTAGTTTACATGCTTTGATTACTTGCTTTCTAGTATAGATTTACCGCGTTTATTTACCGCTTTCCATTTATCGCGTTTTTAACATGCTTTCTAGGTAATTTAAATTAGGTTGTGTTTGAATTGAACTCACTCGGGTTGACGCGTTGCTTTGCTTTGGTGATGGCGTTTACGGGTCTATTTCGAGTGTGTTGTCCTAGTTATTACGCCTAGGAGATTTGACGGGGCATATCATGTATGTCCCGTGCTTACGACCTTTCGCGCGTAATTTCCGGGATATTTGTTGACGCCAAAATCTTATTAGGCTTTTATGATGATTTAGGGCGTAACAACCCTTGATTTAATTAACTGTCGAAACGAGACGCATTTGTAATAACTCGTCGACCCATGTAACCATTTTATACTAATTAACTCGGGTGAGGGATATTCGATGCAACCTATAGTTTTACTCGCTTTCATAATCTAGTTTCAATACATTGCCTAGTTAATCATTTCCCTTTATGCATCTTTTATTTTAGTTTGTAATCATCTTTTACACTTTTATTTCGGAATATTAAATCACTTAAATTCTAGCAACTTGTCCCTGTGGATTCTCGATACCCGACTTACCGCTGTGCTTGCCTCGCAAGTGTAGTAGTAACTTAGGTTTTTGTATTGAGTCGGCGAAACGAAAACAACGACTAGCGTCTTTACACGCGCTACTTTTCGCACCCTCGTTCAAAATGGCGCCGTTGCCGGGGACTAGTTTGTTTTAGACTTTATTTGATTTAGTATTTCATAGTATTTTCTTTCTATTTGTATTATTTGCTAATATTTTGCAGGACTTCCACATTTGAGCACTTAGAAACGCTCGAATTCTTTCCGCGCGCACCTACTTTGTGGAATTCGCCACTTGAGCCATTTTTGGGGTAAGCATGTCTTATTCCAATTCTTTCGGTAATCCTTGTTATAATTCTCAAAATTCTCGCAAACCTATGACTTTCGGTGAATACTTAGAATCCCAAAGTATAACAAATTCAAATATGACTTTGGGCGAGTATAACGAAAGTCAAAACTTAGGTTATTGGAATTTTGATGATGATGATAATGATTTTGGGCCTTTACCTCCTTATAATAGGAATTTTGAAACGAATTGCAATAGTTTTCAAAATTCCTATAATAATGAGTTTTCTTTTAAGTCCGATGGTAATTTTCAAAGTTCCCATTCTAATGCATCCGCACCTCGACCTATGACATTCGGTGAGGGCTTGCGTATGTATGAAAATGAGAAAATTGAAAACCGCTATCGGGAAGAAAATCGTTCGTGGGAACATGAGTTGGATTTATTATTTGAGTCCGACGACGATTTTTCTTCCGAGACTTTTAAAGTCGAGGAATGTTTTGAACCAAATGAGGTACTTGTACCTACTTTGGAACAAGCCATTCTAGACTTTGCCCATCTCGTAATAGATATTGAAAGTGAGGATGAAAATGACGTAATATCTATTTGCAATGAAATGATTTCTTCTTTGGCCCCCAAAGAAGAACATTTCATTGAAAATGATATTATTTCCTTTGAAATTCCAACTTCATGCGATGATGATTCATCTCATGAGTTTGAATTTCTTTCATCCCCATTTTCATTCTCTATTACCCCGCCGTCACAAGTACCCGATGATTCGGTTTCGAACTTTAATGTTTTAAACCCTATCGCCGATGAGGAGTACTTGCTCGAGCCGCCCTCCACGATCGCATCTTTGCCTTTGTGTGCGCCGCCTCCCATTCCAACTTCAAAATCCTTGGGAGGATATTCAGTTTTTCTCGGTCCCCACTTGTTTTTGTCACCCGTGCAATCCAAACCCCCCATCGTCCCACCAAAACTTTTAATTGGCGATGGTTCATTTCTTTCGCCTTACACATGCCTTCCGTTGTTCAAACGGAATCCATATTTTTCGGAAGGCATGTTTGTATGTGAGGGTACACCGGTTATCCTCCAAAGTCAAATCGTTCTTATGGTGGACCCTCAGCTATTTAGACTTCTAGTGTACAGTTAGTGTGAAGTCTAAATAGTAAGTTGTATATAGTTAGCTTTTTATTTTTTCTTTTTATTTTTTTTCTTCCTTTTTAATTTAGTCTAATGTAATTAGTTAACTTTCTATTTTTTGTTTTTGCTATGCTCGGTACTAACTTGTTTTGTAGATTCTTTGGACTTGTTCTTATGGGGATCGCTCCAATTTTGGGTAATATCGCTCTTTTCCTCTCTTTGACTTGGTTCTTAATGTACATTGAGGACAATGTCAAGTTTTAAGTTAGGGGGTGTGGGATATTCTATCCATTTCTTATTTTAGTCCATGTTTTTGCTCACATGTTAGTTACTTAGTATGCTTTTCTTAGAAAAATTAAAAATTTCAAAAAGATTTTCTTTCTTTTTTCTCCTTTTTGGGCATTTTGCCTTTGTTTCCGATGATAAATTTCAATAATTGCCCGATCCAATAGACAACCCAATGATGCATGTTCTCGATTTTAGAAGTTATTAGACTTTAGTCTCACTTATTGATATTATGAATAACTTCATGAATTAAACTTTAATCCCATGAGCACATGCACTTTTATTGTTAAATTGATTTGGTTTAAGATTTTTATAACTCGGTAATCTTTTGTTGCATTGTATATACTTACACCGAGTAAGCTTTGTACCTTTCGTCGTTTGTGAGTGTATACACTATTCTTTTCTCATTGAAAACGTTGAATTCGTTGGTAATCTCTCTATTCTTTCATTTGACCGTTCATTAATTGAGTTCATACTTGAAATGTGTTACTTGATCATGATTTTCATATACTATTTTGATTCGAGAATTGCGTAAACTTTGTGAAATGATCATAGGCCCTCTTTGTTATATCACCCATATTAGCCTTGACCTCACCCTTATATATTTACCCTCGTTAACCCTTTTGAGCCTAAATATAGCCTTTCATTTCATACCCCATTCCCGTAACCAACTCTAAATTGGAGTTTTAGCCCATATATACACCTTCCACACCTTTGTTTGGAATGTTACTTGGGATTGAATGATGTTGTTATGATGTCGGTTGCAATTTAGGCATATGAGAGTTTGATAAGTAAAGAAAAGAAAGTAGTGAAAAAAGTGAAGAAAAAGAGAAAGCAAAAAGCAAAAGAAAACAAAAGAGAAAATGAGAAAAAGAAGAAAAGAAAAGAAAGAGAAAGTTGTAAATGTTGTGTATAGTGTTCAATAAGCTTTGATTACTCTCCCCGATGATACATTTAATGCTTGTTTGGGAACTTGTTTTCCAATTTTGTTATTGCCCGCATTTTCCCATTATCCCGCGTTTTCATCCCGAACACTTTGAATCCGTACATACATTCCTTTCATTTCATACCTAAGCCTAGCCTACATTATAACCCTATACAAGTCCTATGTGATCTTAAGTTGATGTAATTTAAAAGTCATAATAGTTGTGATAATCTGTGAAAATGCATTTCGCCTCTTTTAGTGTGCGGTATCCTTTCATTGAGATTACATTTTTCAGTTTATATATAGCGTTCTTCTTTTGTGACATGTGTGCGGCCTAGTTTCCATTTACATTTACTCTTTGGCCCACATGTCCCGTGTGTTACCTCTCTGTTTCGAGTGAAGTCACTTGATGAGTGTAATGCCCGTGAGGATTGAATGTATGCTTGCTTTGATTAGTATCCGATTTATATAAGTTTTTTTGCCAAATCATATTTTGCATTTACTCTCCCCCCTCCCACATTTTAAGGTTTCAATTCTATGAGGTGCATTCTATAATGTTAATGATTTGGACTTTTATGTGAATTCATTCACTTTGCTAATAATGCATATGAAATCTTTTTCGCTTTTGTTGGGCTTGTCGCATGTTGGTTCTGGCATATTTTGAGGAAACTTTATGATGTTTGTGGGTATCATCCCTGAAAACCCTCACGAGACGACACTCGTCCACTAGGGTAACCTAGGGGTTTAACGGCTTATTGCATATGCTAAATGCAATCGTGTTCCCTACGAAAGTGGCAATTATATTTCGATGCATATATACATTTTGTACCGCCCTCTGTGGTTTGGTTTTCTTTGTTTCATTACTAGGGACTAGCAATGTGTAAGTTAGGGGGTGTGATTCGTATCGAATATTGTATATTTCCACCTGTTATCCTTATGCATTCTAGCGCTTTTACGGTCCTAAATGCCTATAATTATGCTCATTAACCAGACAACCTTGGAGTTGGATAGATATATGTTTTGCAGGGGTTATTTGTGCTTTTGTAGGTATTGGAACGCTAAAAGTGAGGATCCGTTGCATTTCGGAGAAGTTTCGTCGATGGACGCTACTTCAAGGGCTTTTTAGTCAATTCACATTCCTTATTCAGCTCTTGGAAATTCCACGGATGCGTAGTTCATTGAGTTAGCATCGCGTGGCCGCAAACGGTGCGTCGTTTGGAGTTCGGACGAAGAAGCTAGGCTCGTTTCCGTAATGGACCTTTTCCCCCTCATCATGGACCAAATGCAGCCTGAAAACAGAGTACCGGTCGACCGCGTACAAGGGACCGGTCGACCGCGGTTTCAACTTTTGCCGTGGGAAGGAGACAGTATGCTTTGGCTTAAGGGACCGGTCGACCGCGCCCCTGCGACCGGTCGACCGGTAGTGCCAGATATTTTGGGCTCTTTCCTCTTTCTTTCCTTTTTCCCTTATCTTTTTCCCACTTACTATATAAACCCATTTTTGGTTTTGTTAGCATATATACACGATTTTAGGTTAGTTTAGCTTAGGGTTTGAGGGTTTTGGAGAGTTCTCCTTCATTTCTACTTGGTTTGACACCCCATTTGTTGTGTAAGTTGACTATTCATCATCCTCACCATTAATATAGCTTGTATTTCATTCATTCTTGCTTTGATAATTAGGTTTACATGCTTTGTTAATTAGTTTACATGCTTTGATTACTTGCTTTCTAGTATAGATTTACCGCGTTTATTTACCGCTTTCCATTTATCGCGTTTTTAACATGCTTTCTAGGTAATTTAAATTAGGTTGTGTTTGAATTGAACTCACTCGGGTTGACGCGTTGCTTTGCTTTGGTGATGGCGTTTACGGGTCTATTTCGAGTGTGTTGTCCTAGTTATTACGCCTAGGAGATTTGACGGGGCATATCATGTATGTCCCGTGCTTACGACCTTTCGCGCGTAATTTCCGGGATATTTGTTGACGCCAAAATCTTATTAGGCTTTTATGATGATTTAGGGCGTAACAACCCTTGATTTAATTAACTGTCGAAACGAGACGCATTTGTAATAACTCGTCGACCCATGTAACCATTTTATACTAATTAACTCGGGTGAGGGATATTCGATGCAACCTATAGTTTTACTCGCTTTCATAATCTAGTTTCAATACATTGCCTAGTTAATCATTTCCCTTTATGCATCTTTTATTTTAGTTTGTAATCATCTTTTACACTTTTATTTCGGAATATTAAATCACTTAAATTCTAGCAACTTGTCCCTGTGGATTCTCGATACCCGACTTACCGCTGTGCTTGCCTCGCAAGTGTAGTAGTAACTTAGGTTTTTGTATTGAGTCGGCGAAACGAAAACAACGACTAGCGTCTTTACACGCGCTACTTTTCGCACTTGATCAATGATCTCATTATCTTTCATAAAATTTTGGCTTGATCACTGAGAATGACATCTTTTTCGAGTTGTAAGAAACGCGTGTCTTGAAATTTGTCCCGAATACTAGATTTTCATCCATACACCTACCACTTTTCCATATCACATTTCCATTTACTCACCCATTACATTTCCATATATTTCCCCACACCATCACCTATCACCAACATTTATATCATCCATCATCATTTTCAAATAAAAGAGTGTGATTTCAAATGTAAATGTCTTCATTGTTGGTTTGAAAAGTGAGAGAAAAACAAAAAAAGAAAAAAATAGAGAAAAAGAAAAGAAAAAAAGAAAAAAAAAAGAGAAAAGAAAAGAAAGAGAGTTTGCAGTTAGTAATAAAGACATTTGTGCCTAAAGTATAGTACACTCTTCTCGCTCATCCATCATATATCCATTATTTCACACATTAATCCCATTCTACATCACTATCCTACCTACCTCATCCCATCCATCCTACCTATCATATCTTTCTCATCCCATTTCATTTCCCCTCACCCATAAAAATCCATATTTTCCCCTAGGTGTTCGGGCAAATGAAAGTCGACGTGAATAACTCGACGTTCTCACTACATTGATTAGCATTTCTTTCATGAGACCACTTTTCTTTCAAATTGTTCGTTCTTTCTTATGTGTGTGTGAGACGTTTGAACTTGCTTACATTTACTCACCTCCTCACACACAAGAGCGATACACTAACCCTATTCTCGAGAGTTCGTTTGAGAGAGATATATTCAATGAGATTTGAAGTTGAAGCGTTGATTCCGAAGAGGCAATCTATGAATTACTCTGGTGATGCTCGACCCGTTTTGACTGATTCACACTACACACGTTGAGTTTTAGGAAGGATGTGCCTTGAGTATTGACTTAGCTAAACTTTTCATGCACTTCTAGCTTGTATTTCTGAAAATATTTATCTCATGATAGATTGTGCGATTATTTAACGTCTAATAAGAGATTGACTGCCTTTCAATAAATCATTTTTGCAAATAAAGAATTTTGTGGGTGTATTCCCTGCAAACCCTCATGAGATACAACTCGTCCTGTAGGGCAACCTATATGTTTAAAGGCTTGTTGCACATGCTAAGTGCAATCGCAAGTGACCGCGAAAGTGGTACACTTTTGGTTTCTTATCTTTCTCTTTCTCTCTATCTTATTGCTCGAGGACTAGCAACGCTATGTTTGGGGGTGATGTGATAAGCACCCAAAACAGTACAATTTATACCCCGAATAGATGTATTTTAGTTGCTAATTCTCGGCAATTTGGGTCTTATGCGCTTGATTGGTCAATTGCAGTTGCAGTGTCAAAAGCTATATTTCCAGGCAATTTGCAGTTAAAATGGAATTAATTACCTTATCCTGTAACCCAAACCAACCCTAGACCTAGCCTAAACCTACCCCGAACCCCGTGTGTGTCTAATTTGTCCCTTTTTATTATTTTTTAGATTTTTACTTTGAGTTATTTTATTTTTTAGGTTTTATTTTAGATTTATTTAGGATTTTTGGGTTTTATTTACTATTTTTATATTTTATTAGTATATTTTTATTTCATCTTCATCTTTATTTTTATTAATTATTAGTTTTATTTTTATTAGGATTAGAATTTTTAAGATTTCATGTATTTTTAGTTTTATTAGATTTTGCATTTTCTTTTTAGGATTTTAATTTTAAGTTTTATTATATTTTATTTTAATTTTAATTTTTTTAATTTTATTTCTTTTTAATTTCAATTTTTATTTGAGTCTTTATTTTATTTTATAATAGGATTTTATTTTTTTAGGCTTTTATTTTATTTTAATTTTATTAGTTAGTTTTATTTTATGAGTCCAAATTAAACTCACACCCACATACACATAAACTAACACACAGACCCCCTAACACTACCTATCCTCATCCTCACCCTATTATCCTATACCCTCACTCACTAAAAAACACACACACAAACTTATCCTACACCTAACCAAACCAAACCCTCACCCTCACCCTCACCCTCACCCTCACCAAACTTATTCTACACCCCACTCACACACAAAACTACCATCATCTACACCATATCCCCACACCCCACTACACCTAAATCTACCCACTTCATCTTCCTCACCATTCTTTTCTCTCTCCTCAACTTCCATAACCCCAAACCTCCAACAACGAAAACTAAACTCCAACCCAACATACCCCCTCTCTCTCACCTCCATCACCATACCATCTCACTCAACCCGCCGTCCGACCATCAAAACCACGAACCCGGAATCGGGCCCGCGGCCGCCACCCGCCTGCGCGACCCACTTCGTAAACCCTCGGCGGTGACCCCAGTCCAACCCGCCTCTAACTCCGACCACCGCCCCCTACCCTTACCTCCTAACCCATCGGCGAACCCCATCCTGCCTGACCCCTACCCAAACCCCAAAACCGGTCAGAGTTGCCCCGGTCGGAACTGCTGCTCCTCCGCCGACGTTCCCTCCATTCCAACCCCTCTTGCCCTCCATCTTCGGCGGCGAAGCCGTCCAGAAAGGACTCCCATCGGCGAAAGTCCGGCGATGAAACCTTCGAACCACTCCCCAAACCCTTACCGGAAACCAAACCCTTTACCCATCCATCTTCAATCGAACCTCAAGACCCATGTCAAAACCCATTTCCCATTTCTCTACAAGCCACGAATTTTACCACCTACATAAACAAAGCCAAACTCAAAAACTAACAAAACCAAAGAAAACAAATCCCACATGTGTTAATACACCCATTAAACCCACTTAACCCCTTTTTCCCATTCTACCCTCAACTACCTCTTTTTACCCCATTACCCAAAATACCCCTCACCCATATCAGATTTTTATTCCCATTCACATACCTCACACCTCTCAAACCTCATGTGCACACACCCCATTTCCATGCACATTTATGTCAATTATCCAATATACCCCTAGCCTCCACGTACACCATATAAATTGAAGACTTGGGCCATTTGCAAAAAGATTTCAAAATTAGTTTTAAGGTTAGTGTGATAAAATTCTCTCCACCCCTCTTTAGAGAGTATTTGCATTTTTAGCAAATATCTCAAAAAAGAGGTGTGTATAGAAATTTATCTCTAGGATGAATTCCACCCCACCCATCTATAATGAATCTTGACATTTTTAGCCATTAATTCATTATAGATTGATGTAGTTGAATTTATCCCTTATGGGAGGTCAATTCTAACCCATTCCTTTATGTTGAGATTTTGCATTTTTAGCAATTATCTCAATATAAATTAATGTTCTAGAATTTATTTCTTTGGGTGAATTATAATGTACAATTTTATAATTTTAGGAATTGCATTTTTAGCAAATATCTTTTATGATTTAATTGTCCATTATGAATTCATCCACTATCCTTTTTATTTTTATTTTGTAATTTTTAGTTTAGATTCAAAGGAGACTTATCATCAAATAGGTAGAGAGAATTATAGAGAGAGAAATTTTAGTTTAGAAATAGATTAGGATAAATTTCATTTTGTAAATAGCTTTATTTTCATTTTTTTTAGATATTTGTGAGTGATAATTGTGTGAGGATTAATTTGAGTGAAATTTTTATGTAACATTGTTTGGATTAGTCAAGTTGATGGATTATGAATTTCAACTCATGGATTGAAGATCAATTAAGCATCAAGAGATTGGGGTTTGATTGTTCTTTTCCATCTCATTTATTTTATGCCTTAGATTATTAATTTGTCATGTTTCATATCATGTTAGGATAAAACCCCTTTCAAGGGGTGGGGTAAAACCCTTATTTGATGTTATTTTATTTTAATTAGTTTAATTACTTGAAAAATCCATTTGAATGTTAATTTTGATCCCTCACCCTTAGATTTACGCCTCGAGAGAGGGTAAATGATTTTCGAGAGAAAATCTAAATTCTAATTATAATACCCATTTTAGATTCGAACTAGAGATAGGGGTTCTTAAGTGGGGTATTATAACTTGAATTTCAACTCAAAATTTATTTTTTAAGATTTACATAAATTTCAATTCATCGATCCTAGCGGATGATTAATTAAAAGGAGTGTAGATATACTTTTCTAGAGTTGTGGGGTGTTAAACTTAATATTCTAAAATGTTATTATTAAAATTACATTTGCAACGAGAGTTGATTTGTAGTTTTGATATTAATTTGGGATAATTCAATTAATTAAATTAATTAATTAGAATAACTAAAATTTGTGGTGTAATCCTACTCCTTGATTGTTCTCACAATTATTTACCTCACTTTATCTCTTATTTTTAGTTTAGACTTTATTTTTCATTTTAGTAACTTTCTATTTAGTTGTTATCGTATCACATTTAGTTTAGTTTAGTTTAAACCATCACCTCACCCTACTGTTTTAATATTGAAAAAGCTAAAAAAATTACAAAAGTGAAAAAGAACAAAAGGAAAATAAAAAGTGAATTACAATTGAATTTGTCTCTAGCTTACTCCCTAGGAAGTGGATTGATACCCTTACTTACCGTTACACTTGAGATTATTATATTTTGTAGGTATTTGAGGATTTTGACTAACTTGGCTTTCAACAACGTTATACGCAAAAAGGCAAAGTTATCAAATGGCGCCGTTGCCGTGGAGATGAAACGAAAAGTCAAGTTATCAAATGATGCCTTTGCCGGGGAGATGAAAAGCTAGTTATTAAATGGCGTCGTTTCCATTATTGGGATCGTGAAGCACTCGGAGCAGATTCAATTTTGTAGTTCATTTATTTTTTGTACTTTATATTATTTTTTGTACCATTTTTATATTTTTAGAAGGCTTTTATTAGATTTTATCCTTGGCTTGTATTGCGGTGCTTAGAGACACCTTTATTTTATTTTTCATTTTAAAATTGTAATAATCGAAGCAAGCGTGATAGGGAAATCGGACAAGGTAGAGAGAGGGCGTACAAATGCGAGGATTTAGGAGCCTCTCTACCTTGGGTCGGTAGGACTCCCGGGAACGACTGAGATAGGCGTGATCTCCCCCGGTCGACTCAAATTTTTCGGCACCCCACAGCCTAAAAACTTTGGGAGGTACATTTCTAAACACTCGCACCTCTCCTGTTAGCCAGTCCATTATTGTGTGTACTTGTCTGCTTTTGTGTGATTTTATTCTCGCATTTATTTTTTGAATGGTGTGATGAATTAAATTACTAAGACCTACACACAGTCACTCACGAAAAGGGATTTCATCACCGACTCACTCGCTTACCAATTGTGTGCTACCCTAGCCATCATGAAATTTAAAATCCATTCACTAGGTAGCCCACTAGGAGAATATTTTGCAAAGGCGATCACTCATAAGATTTCCGTGATTTTTTTTATCACCCGCGGACTTAATTAAAATTTGACTACCCTCTCACTAAATTTAAAGATAAAAATTGGCTATGTGCCAATTAGGAAATTTTCCTGACTTGTGAATGTGTCCAATTCATTTTTTCGGTAGTCGGATTTTAGTGAGTTCGTCCATTCAAAGAGTCTATATTTTTCCCCACCCTTTTCTTCCAAAAAATCCAAAAATATTTTCTTTTATTTTTATAAAAAAAATCCAAAAATATTTTCTTTCTCTCATTTTTAGAAAAATCAAAAACTATTTTCTTCTATTATTTTTATAAAAAATCCAAAAATATTTTTCTTCTATTATTTTTATAAAAAAAAATCCAAAAATATTTTCTTTCCTTTTGAAAAAATTAAAAAAAAAATCTCTCCACATTGCCGACGAACGTCCTTTACGGGACTACTTCGGTCATTTTTCATTGACACGTGACACGTGTGAGAGTTATCTCGAGCCGTCTCTTTATGATATTCTTAGTCGTTTCACCTCTCTCACGAGTACCATTGGTACTCCTGACCCGTCCATGCACGCACCTCCTATTCCATCACCCTCGGTGTCAAGTGTCGACGTGTCTCCTCCTTTGTTGTGCACCCATTGTTCCTATGCCGATCACATGTACCATGAGTGTCCATACTTGTCATATCCATCGGAACCCATCATGGAACATGTGTATCCATATGACACTGTTCCGGAACCCACCTCGGCCCATTATCCCGATATACATAATCCCGCGTTTATTAATTATACTCCAACTTACATATTAAGTGATATGTTTGTAACTTGTTACTCATAATGTCTTTAATTAAATCTGTGTGAGTTGCATGCATGTGATTTAGAGCACATCTGTAACAACCCAGACTTTTGAGCGACTATTTTATATTATTTTGCCTTATGGACTAATTTTATAAAATAGAGGAAGTTGGAGTAAATATTATTTCCCGTGATATTAAGGGATAATATTTACCATGTTTTGCCTATTTGCCGTCATGAGAAGGTAAATAGCATTATATTGTGTTTTATTGCTTCGTTGTACCTTAATGTACTTCTAACAACGGTTATGACTTATATGTAAGTTGGAGTATAATTAATAAATTAAAATGAATTTGGAATTTAAAAATATTTCACTTTACTCCGAATGACAAAATAGGGGGTACGGTTGGTTTTAGAATAGTCGAGATAGTCAAAATATGTGCCAAGTTGTATGTTCGAGTTTCGGGCAGTTTTGACGTGTTATGACTCAATTACGTGGTTACGAGTCATTTTAATGGTGTATTAACATTTAAAAGAGGGAAATTTATGTTTAAGACCCGTATGAGTCTTCCCAACCCTTTTATTTTCTCATTCTTATGTCATAAGCCAAGAGAGAGAGAGAGAGAGAGAGAGAGAGAGAGAAGAGAGAATTGGGAGAAAATGGAGAAAAGAGAGAGAAATGGAAGATTGGAGCTGGAATCCGTTACTACCGGAGGAGAATCCGAGATTACAAACTTGAGGCAAGTTTCTTACTTGCTAGATCATGATTTAATGTGATAAATTGTATGTATGGTTATATTTTTGTATATTTAAACCATTTTTGGGATTTGCAGGTTTTTAGTGATTAAACCCTTAATCTTGTAGTTTAAATTGATTTGTGGAAGACAACTAGTTAGTTGATGTGTAGAACTAATTGGGTAAAATTAATTGTTGTTGATGTTGATAAAAATTGAAGATTGGAGTTTTTGGGATTTTAGGGTTTATACAACCCGTAGCCCAAATTGGGCAATTCTGTAGGGTCGAATCGATTCGGCCTTAGGGCGAATCGATTCGGATAAGGGGAAGGTTACAGGTCTGGGTAAACCGAATCAATTCGGGTTGGGGACGAATCGATTCGGCTATGAAAAAAAGTTGGTTTTACTCAATGAATCGATTAGCTTTTGAGCTAATCGATTCGCAATCAGGGGCGAATCGATTCGGTCCTAGGGCAAATCGATTCGGATGCCCTGTTTTTGTGAGATTTTTCTAGTTTTGTTTTAGCCCTTTTCTTTTAGGTTCAAGGTTTAGGAACCTTCATTTGGGAAGTAATAAAGAGTTTTAGAGGGTCGTGTTGGGTAGACAATTGTCCTAGGTTAACATGGAGTTAATTGGGCTTAGTCCTAGATAAAATGATAATGTTGAGACTTTTGGGAGACTATTATTGAGGGATACTCACTGTTGATGTAAAAAATTAGATTGCTTCTAATTATTTAATCACAGATAAATATAAATGAGACAAAGAATTTTAAAGTGGTTCAGCCTTATAAGAATGGCCTACGTCCACTGTTTCTGTTATTGCCAAGTGTTTTGGAGTTCTCGATATGTAATTCTATCAAGAAAATCCGGTCCCCCTTGAATGAGGATGATACAATGTATTTATAGCCCTTGGGCTGTACATGTGAAAGGGTAAACGATTAATGCCCTTTAAGGATATACGTCTGTATGATAAGCATTCAATGAATAGTTGAACTATTGATTATCTGGCAATCAATGCTGTGGCCGAGATGAAGCTCGGACCGCCTTAGTTGCTCATCGTTCAGGAGTTCCTCGGAGTGTTGGAGTTCCTCGGAGTGCACTTGCTGCTCGGAGTGAGTATGACTTAGTCGGGGAAATAAACTTCCTTGTTGCTATTGTACCACGTAGATCGACACGTGTCTTCTTTTTATTCGTCTAGATCAGCATACTAATTTTGGTATCAACAGAAGCCCCCAATGTTTCATATTTCGAACTTTGAGGAATATGGAACATTCTTTCTCGGTATATGGCAATATTAATTTACCTTCCTGGTTTTTAGGAGCATTTTCTCCATATTCGAATGTCCTTCCAAATTCGCAGAATCCGCCTTTTTGAATTTTTATAAGCGCTTCGATCTTCGCGCACTTTTTGTCCCTTTAGACGCCGGTAGAGTAATAGTTTCTTTTTTGTAATCATTTCTTTCTCCGTTTCCCAAGGCAAAGTATTTAAGCTTCATAGGCAATCCCATCGTCTTTTACCTTTTCCAATTTCTGCTTTCGAGTTTTCCATAGTCTTTCTCTCTCTTGTGCGTTCGTCCTTTTCGTTGTCAACAGATCTCCTTTTTTCTTGTAAGATCTTCTTCCTTCTTCTTCATTTCTTTTATTCGCCATGGTTTATGTTATTGAATCTCTTGAGAAATTCCGTTCTGATTTTTCTATTCCATCTTGGGTAACTCTGGAGGATCTTTCTGAGCCTTTAAATTATTTTAGTTTGGCTAAGGGACATTGGTTCCCCAGCCTCTTTATTGCTGAATGTGGATTTTCTTTTCCACCAAACCCTTTGTGCTTAGAGTTCTGTCATTATTTCGATGTTGTTCCTGCAAAAATAGCCCCCAACACATGGAGAATAGTTAATGGGGTGTATAGGTTAAATCAAACTCACGGAACCCGTATAGGAATTCATGAGATTATGTATTGTTATAGATGGGCTGTTCTAGATAATGTTTTTTTATTTAAAAACTAGATTTTTGAATAGGGCTTTAGTAGTCAACCTCCCTGATACCAATATGGATTATTTTGAACATGGGGTAGTTATCAAAAACTGGCAACATGCTCCTTTGATTGGAGATGAAGTATATCAAGGTCCTAGATGCCCTCCATATGGCAATGGAATAGGTTATTTTCATTTTATTTTATTTCTGAAATTATGATTTCATTATGTTTGATAAAATGTGTGACTGATATTTCACTATGTATTTGTTTGCAGTTGACAACAAAAGAAAAACTCCAAAAGAAACTGACGTCAATATCAAGCATTTGAAACTTATCTGGAGTTTGCATCAGAAAGTTGCAGACGAGCACATCAGGTCTGCTTCATATTTGTTGCAGTACAGGAGCTATACATCATCCTTTACTGCTCGTCCTGTGGTCAGCACTAGTGATCCAGTGTCAGTTCCTGAGGATTCTTCTCTAGAATCTCACATTCCTCTGAGTCAGAAAATGGGCAAAAGAAGAGTTCCTGCTATCTTTGAGGAGACTACCTCTGCTGGAGATGGAAAAAGAAGCAAGACTGATGTCCCAAAGGGGACAAAGAAAGTAGATGCTGCCCCTTCTGTTGCCCCTTAGAAGGCTGCCGAGAAGCCCCTAGTGGCTCCAAGCAAGAAGGATGCACCTGTGGAAGTGGTCACCATCTCCCCAACCAAAAGCTCTTCTTTGGTTGAAACTGTTGAAATGCCACCGAGGAGATTGAAGAAATCCTCCTCGGTTAATTTAGCTCAAACCATTCCCCAACTCCAAGTTAGTGGAGCTGGTGTTCCAACTATTATTCCTCCGAGCTCAGCTATGAGCTCGGTGAAGACTTGGACCATTCCTGAAGTCCAAGGAATTGAGGAGAATATGTCTAGGGATGTGCTTACATCCCTGGCTACTCTTCACATTGCTTCAGTAAATTTCTCATATTCTGAATTTTCTTTCTGTCCATCAATACATGTATCTCTGTGCTGACTTATCATTATCTCCTTTTTTTCAGCTGGTGAGTTGCTTTAACACCATTGTGAAGAAAGATGAAGCGATCAAGGCTTCTAGCTCCTCATCCGGAGTGGAGGATGCTTTATTGGGATTGACCAAATCTTTGAAGGATTCCCGTCAAAAGCATGACGAGGATAGGGCTGATTGGGAGAAGAAATTGGCTGCAGTTGAGGTAGAGAAGGTGCAGCTCGTTGAAGTTTCCAAGGGTTTAGAAAATAAAGTGAAGGATTTGGAGAAAGAGAACAAGAAGTATGCCGAGAAGCTCACGAACTTTGGGGAGCTTGAAAACAAAATGAAAATGGCAGAAGAAGAATTGTCCCTTCTGCGAGAAGTGAATCGCCAGAAGGAGGAGGTGGAGGCTAAGTTGAAGGTCACCGAGGATCTTCTATCCGAGAAGTTCTCCTCGAAGAAAATTAAAAGAAAAATGACGGTGAAAAAATCTTTTCGCACTGGTTGGGACAAAGGGTGGAATAGGGGGGTAGCAGCCATGATGACCCAAGTGCAATATGGGAGTCTGAAGTACTTCCGAGATGGTTGGGTGGCTGCCCTGCAAGAATTAAAGGTTAATGAGGACTCAGAATTGTTTCAACAGCATCTCCCTGCTCCTCCCCCAAATATTGAAGATGAAGAAGAGGATGAAGCTGCCTCTGAAGAATCTTCAGTGGTAGTGGGTGATCCAATCCTTACTCAGCCTGCCGACGAAGAGCTTTCATCTCTTCCTGCTCCTCCTGAACAAGTTGCAGCCCTAGCCGACCAACTCATTATTTCCACCGAGCAACCGAGCTCCTCATCCTAGCCTCCCGAGAAAGTCTTGGGAGACAAGGAAAAGGTGTGAAGTTGTTCGGTATTTATTTTTCTTTCGTACTCTGTACTCTGAACACTGTACTCCTTTCTATGATGTAATAAAAATCACCTTTTTTCTTTCTCTATGTTGTTGATGTTCTGTCTACTTTTTTATTAACTCTTGCCTTCTCTTCTTTACTAGTTTATGGCTAGAATGGAATTGCTGTTTTCCCATGACACAACTCTGCTTCGACAATGTAATGATTATTTTAAGGCTGGCCACACTGACTTGGACAATTCCCAGATTGTAGATATTCTTGGTCGAGATGTTTCAGACCAAGCAGTGGAGGCATATCAATACCTGAAATGTCTTCTTGATCGTGCTGTAGCCAATAATGTGGCTTATTACGAAATGATTGAAGACTTGCAAGGTACTCTCGATGAACTTCAACAGCAGTATAAAGAGTCTTCAGCTCTTTTGCACGAAGGGTATGAGAAGAAACTCAAACAACTTAGTGATGAAAAAGGCTACGACAAGATGCTTGCTGGCTATGAAGTGAGAGAGAGAACATTGAAAGCAGATTTCGAAGGGCACAGGCAAATCGCTGAGCTATTGGAACAAGAAAACAATAATCTGCAAAAAGAACTAGCTCAGCTGAGGTCTGCTGCTTCATCTTCCACTGCCTTGGTACCGGTCACCGATGAAGGATTCTCATTTTTAGAAGTGGAAAATGCCAAGTTATGAGAATATTTAGAGGCTTTGAGAAGAGCTGGGCCTTCTACTGCTATTCGGGGATGAGGAAGAGGTTCTCGTGGACGAGGAAGAGTTGCTCAGAATGTTGTCGAGGAATAAAATACTCAACCTTGTCAGGGACGATCAAGAGTTCTTCATCATACTATTGAAGAAGCTTGTACTCAATCAGCGTTGGAAAACCAAGCATTCCAATTGATGGCAAAAAATCAAGCTTTGTCTGACATGTCAAAGAAAATTAGAGAACTGGAACAACAACTCTCTTAAAAGAAATCAGTGTTGGAGACTAATGAACTTTTCATCCAGAGTCTTCACGAGAAGCTTGAAAGGTTAACATTTCAATTTCACAAACAGCCCACGGAGTTCTGGATGGCTGGATACAACGAAGCACTATTCCATTTGGATGATCGTATCCAGAATGCCAATAATGAGGGCTATAAACAAGGCTGGTTGAATGCTTTGGGCGTGCTGAAGATCGAACAAGGACACTATCTGTGGGACTATTATGATCCTGGGGGTACTTGACTTGCTTGTGCCACCGTATAATTTGGACATGGAATGGATCCCAGCTCGTGCCATTCCTCGGAGCTTAATTGCAAAATACCTCGGTGACTACAATCTTCATTCTCAGATCGAGGTATCTCGTCCCGAGCATCTTCTAGATCGTCCTTCTGTGATGAACGTCAGGATACTGAAGGATTTGAACTTTATCAATTCTCCTCAGTCTTTAAATGATCCGCCTGCTGGCGAGGAACCTGTATCGAAAGCTGAGGGGAAAAACCAATAGAATAGGAATTTTTGATGTAATAGTTAGTATACATATCCATGTAATGTAACTTGTAATTTATTTTAAATTCAAAGAAAGAGTTTCATCTTTGTTAGCAAATTTATATTGTCTTGTACTTGTCAAACACTTTATATTCGTGCTTGCATAACAATATTGTGTGGTTCATCGACCAACTTAGTAAAAAAGTTACAAGTATTAGTAATATTGCTCGATCACTTAATAATGAGTATAAAAATGTTTAAAATTATTCCAACCAACCAAGGTTGTTAAATTGTGCTCGTCGATCAATTATAGTTAGTGAGAGTTTATCCCCGACTAACCATACTTGGTACATTTTTGTCTTTTTCATAAAATGTGTCCGACCAACCAAGGTCGATAAATTCTTCTCGTCGACCAACTACAGTTAGTGGGTTTTTATCCCCGACCAACCATACTTGGTACAGTTTGGAATATTTTGTTCTTCGAGTAACTTTTGTATTTTCTGTAATAATCTTACCTCCCGACCAACATAAGTTGGCATTTGAGAGCATATCTTGTTTCTTAACCAACCGAGATTGGCATTTTTAGGAATGTTGTTCTCACCCTTTTACCAACCGGAGTTGATCTGAGTTCAAAATATCATGTCCACTTGCCCTCTTACCAAAATTGGTCTGAGCCAGTGTCAGCCTCCTAACCAAAGGAGTATGGTTTCCTAACCAACCGGAGCTGGTATTTTTAGGAATGTCATGTTCTCGCCCTTTTACCAACCGGAATTGGTCTGAGTTCGAACTATCATGTGCACTCGCCCTTTTACCAACCGGAGTTGGTCTGAGATAGTGTACGCCTCCTAACCAAAGGAGTATGGTTCCCTAACCAATCGGAGCTGGCATTTTTTGGAATGTTGTTCTCGCCCTTTTATCAACCTAAGTTAGTCTGAGCTCGAACTGTCAAGTCCACTCGCCCTTTTACCAAACGGAGTTGGTCTAAGCTAGTGTCATAGTTTGTAGTGTGTAATACTAGTATTCCCCGAAAAACTTTCAATAAAAGGAGATAAAATGGCGAAATATCATCGTTTTATTCATATTGATGGAACTGCTTTACATTTTACATCACTGATAATACTTGCGTAGGTGTTCAGCATTCCAAGCATTCTTAAATTCCTTTCCTTCTAGAGTTGCTATTCGGTAAGTTCCTGGTCGAACAACTTCTGTAACTCGGTAAGGTCCATGCCAGTTTGCTTCCAACTTATTGTGCTTCTGAATGACCTTCTTTAGCACGTAATCTCCTTCTTTTAAGTCGTATTTTTTTTACCCTCTTGTTGTCGAACAGAGCTGTTCGTTGTTGGTAAGCAGCATTCCTGATGGCTGCCTCTTCTCTAACCTCCTCGAGAATGTCCAAATCTAATCTCCTCATTAAGTCACTGACTGGGGAATTGAAATTCAGCACTCTGTATGTTGGAAGACCCAACTCGGCAGGTATTACGGCCTCACTTCCAAATGCCAGCATATATGGTGATTCTCCAGTTACTGCTTGGGGGGTTGTTCGGTAAGCCCACAATACTGACTGTAGCTCATTAATCCAATTAGCTTTAGCCTCACTTAGCCTCTTCTTCAAACCATTTAGTAATGTTCTGTTCGTCACTTCAGTCTGTCCATTGCTTTGAGGATGGCCTGGTGCTGAATGAACCTTCAAAATGTTTGACTGGTGACAATAGGCGGCAAACTCTTCGTTATCAAATTGTGTTCCATGGTCTGTGATGAAGGCATGAGGGAGACCATATCGGCAGATGATGTTCTTCCAAACGAACTGGTACACCTTCTCGTATGTCATATCAATAAGTGGCTCAGCTTCTACCCACTTAGTAAAATAATCCACTGCAACGACGAGGTACTTGAATCTTCCTCGGGTCGTTGGCAGTGGTCCAACCAAATCAATTCCCCACGTGGAAAATGGCCAAGGGGAAGTTATGGGTGTCAACAATGCTTGTGGAGTTCGTCGGATGGAGGAAAAACGTTGACATTTATCACATCTCTTAGCATAGGCTATACAATCAGCCCTCATCGTTGGCCAGTAGTATCCCTGCGTCATCACCCTTTGTAAAAGTGTCCGACCTGCTACATGGGCTCCACATGACCCTTCATGGATCTCTTCAATTAATTCTTTCACCTCGGAGGGATGTACACATCTTTGCAAACCTGCCATAATTCCTCGTCTATACAAAACACCATTAGTTAGTATATACCGAGAAGCTTTAAACTTCAATTTCTTGGCAGCGAGCTTATCCTCTGGTAATTCTCCTTCCTCAATATATGCCCTGATGGGATCCATCCAAGATGGTCCTAAATCAAGGGTAATAATATTCATCGTCAGGTCTTCATCTATGCTCCGACTTTCTAATACTTCAATTGGTATCGTTCTTCACAGCTCGGTACGAGTAGCTAATGCTAGTCGGGCCAGTGCGTTTGCTTGTACATTCTCCATTCTTGGTATTCTGATCAACTGAATGGCATCAAATTCTGCCAATAACTCCATCACCTTTGCATGATACTTGACCATTAATTCTCCTTTGACTGCATATGTTCCCCTCATCTGATTCACAATTAATTGAGAATCACTGAATACCATCACTTGTTGTGCTTCCATAATCTTTGCTAAATTAAGACCTGCTATCATGGCCTCATACTCGGCCTCATTATTGGAAGCTTTGAATTGGAATCGCAGGGCATAATCCATGTCAATCTCGTCTGGGGTGTTCAAAACAATCCCTGCTCCACAACCTGTTGTGCAAGATGACTCATCTATATATAATCTCCATGTAGGTAACTCGTCTTCAAATTTCTTATCTGACAAAATTCCTCGGTGAAATATTTTTTGTTTCCTTTCATCCTCCCCTAATATTTCTCGCTCCTCGTCGATCATCTCTTCTCGCCCTTTTACCAACCAGAGTTGGTCTGAGCTCGAATTTGATGATCCTTCAATATCCACAAGCCCTTTTACCAACCGGAGTTGGTCTGAGCTTGTGTTTGTTGATCCTGTAACATCCACAGGTTGATCATCGAGCAACTTTTGTTCCTCGGGGGTATCAGGATAAGTAAACTCTGCTATAAAATCTGCTACAGCTTGCCCTTTTAATGATGATCTAGGTTCATACACAATATCATATTCACCGAGCTCTATTGCCCAGTACATCAGTCTCCCTGATTTTTCTGGCTTATGAAGGGCTTGTCTCAATGGCATGTCGGTATACACGACGATGGTATGGGCCTGGAAATATGGCCTCATTCTTCTACTTGCCTCAATTAATGCCAATGCCAATTTTTCCAGCTTTGGGTACCTGATCTCTGCACCTCGAAAAGCCTTACTTGTGTAATAAATTGGCTTCTGGACTTCATTCTCCATTCTGATCAATGCCGAGCTGACTGCATTCTCTGATACTGCCAGGTACAAGTACAACTTTTCTCCCATTACTGGCCTGGACAATAGTGGAGGTGCTCCCAAATATTTCTTCAAGTCTTGAAAGGCTTTTTCACATTAATCATTCCACTCGAAAGTTTTTCGAAGTGTTTTGAAGAATGGGAGGCATATATCAGTTGCTCGGGATACAAATCTGTTAAGCGCTGTAACTCGTCCTGTAAGACTCTGCACCTCTTTCTTCGTCGTTGGAGATCGCAACCCTAAAAGATCTTTGATCTTTTCTAGATTCGCCTCAATGCCTCGCTGGTTGACAATGTACCCGAGGAACATTCCTTCTCGTACTCCAAATGTGCACTTCGTCGGGTTGAGCTTCATTTGGTATTTATCCAGTTGATCAAAGGTCTGACCTAAGTCAACTAGATGATCAGCAGCTTTCTTGCTCTTTGTCAGCATATCATCGACATAGACTTCCATATTGCAACTGATTTGTTCGGCAAAAACCTTGTTCATCAGCCGCTGGTATGTCGCTCCTGCATTTTTCAAACCAAAAGGCATAACATTATAACAATAAGTTCCCCTAGGGGTGATAAAAGAAGTACTTTCCCTGTCTTCAGGTTTCATTTTGATCTGGTTGTAGCCAGAGTAAGCATCCATGAAGCTGAGCAGCTCGTGTCCCGAGGTAGCATCCACTAGTTGATCAATTCTGGGCAATGGAAAGTGATCCTTTGGGCATGCCTTGTTGAGATCAGTGAAATCAACACACATTCTCCATTTATTATTTTTCTTCTTTACCATCACCACATTTGCTAACCAGTCTGGATATTTCACATCTTCAATGAATTGGGCTTTCTGGAGTTTCTCGACCTCCTCTCTGTATAGCTTGATTCTTCTCGGGACAAAATACTCTTCTTCTCTGCTTTACGGGTTTGATCTCCTTATTCGCATTGAGCTCATGGCATAAGAAGTTTGGATCTATTCCTGGCATGTCTTCATGACTCCATGCAAAAGTTTTCTTTCTGTTTCTCAAGAAAGTTATCAACTCCTGTTTTATTGAAGCATCCAACGTCGAACCTATCTGGCTTATTCGTTCAGGGTGCTCGTCATCCAGAATAACATTTTCTGTAGATTCCACCACCTGTCCTTTTACAAGTTGGGATTCATCTTTGGGATCCAGTGTTTCAATTTCTGTACCTTCATCCACCTGGTAGGTAGTAGTCTTTTTCCTTGACTCTTCAAGCTCCTCTTGCTCGGCATATGAGTAATAGCATTCCCGAGCTACTTTTTGATCACCTTTCACAACTCCTACTCTAAAATTTGTTGGGAATTTTAAACACTGATGTATTGTAGATGGAACTGCTTCGAACTTCTTTAAACCAACTCTTCCCATGATGATGTTGTAAGTTGATTACACATTCTTATCCATCACAAAGAAGCGTATTCTTTCTGTTCGATAAGCATGCCAAGTTCCAATGAATATATCCAACTTGATCGTCCCAAGTGGAAAAACTTTCTCGCCAGCAAAACCCAAGAGAGGTCTATGATAAGGCTCCAATTGAGATAATTTTAAATTTAAACTGTCAAAGCATGAGTATAACATGATGTCTGCCGAACTACCATTCTCTACTAGAACCCTTGAAATCACTACTTCTTTCATCCTCATTTTGATCACTAGAGGGTCGTCGTGAGGGTAAAGAACACCTGCAAGGTCATTTTTTGAAAAACTAATGACCAGCTTCTCTTTGTTTATCTTCCTCGGGTGATCCTCCTCAGCCAAATTTATCTGTTGAATGTATGAGCAAGCCTGAGCCTCACCGAGGTAAGCTTTTCTTTCTGTAGTAAGATCTCCTCCTCCTGCATCTCCGCCTGTAATAACATTACAATCAAATGTTCCAAAACGTATTGAAAATACCTTGCGTTCTGGTTGCCTTGGCCTTTTGGGAAGATCGGGGTCATCCCCTGTATCATCTTCATGATCCCTTTTCCTGTTTTCTTCTGCCCGACGAGGAGATCTAGACCTCTCTCTTGATCGATTTTCATTTCCTCTTTCATTTCTACGATCAACATACTTTGATAACTTTCCTCGTCTAATGAGTGTTTCAATCTCATTCTGGAGGGCTATGCAATTTTTAGTCATATGACCATGATCCTTATGAAACTCGCAATATTTATCTTTATTTATTTTTTCAGGGTCCAACCTCAGTTTCTTTGGCCACCTTACTTCTTCGTTATTCTTGATTTCTTCCAAGACATGATTAATACCCATTTTCAAAGGAGTATAATTATCGAATTTCTTCAGGACTTCCCATGACGTCTTATTATTCTTGGAATGCTTGTCACCGCCATTACCCTTATGCTCATTCTTCTTAGATTTGTCGACTTCCACCTTGGTTTCTTTATCCATATTCTTCTTCGCAACCATAGCCTCCTCGGCATTCATGATTTTGGCCGCTTTTGCCATCAACTCTGACATAGTTGTAGGTGGATCTCTGGCCAAAGTGTAATACAACTTGTTGGGCAACAACCCACTCATCAAGGCGGTGATTGCTGTCTTTTCTTCACAATCTATGACTTCCAGCTTCTCGTTATTGAAACGAGTTATGTAATCTCTAGTACTCTCACCAGATTTTTGTCTAACACTTAACAAGTGTGCTACTCATTTTACTGGCTTTGCTCCAAAATAGAAATTGCCGATGAACAACTCGGCCAGTTGAAAGAAAGTTTAAATCTTACCCCGAGGAAGATTGTTGTACCATATCTGGGCAGATCCAGTAAGAGTTCCTGAGAATGCTTTGCATCTCATCTCGTCGGGGACGGCATAGATGTCGGCAGCAGCTTGATATTGCTCTATGTGCAGAACAGGATCTGTCTTTCCATCATATTTGGGGGTTACCACAGGGGCTTTAAACTTTGACGGTGTAGGAAAGTCCACAATATCCTATACAAAAGGTGTCCCTTGAACTAGGGCTGACAATTTTTTACACGATAACCCGTTTATGGTAATAACCCGAACATGACCCGAACATGACATGATTAGCTTGTATAGATTTAAGATTACCTAAAACTTATAATAAAATCAAAATCATCACGACTCAAAAATGACACGACTAACCCGAATTGCCACCCCTACCTTGAACAAAAGTTCGTTGTAGGGGGTTCTTCGCCTTAGCCATTTCTCCCAATCTATCCTCCAACCGCTGAATGGAACCTTTCCACGCATCATTTCCTTCCTCGGGCTTATTAGTTCGAGCAATTGATTGTTCTGACGTGGCCTCCTGAGATCTATCTTGACGAGCAACTGGTCGTGATTGTGCTGATCCTTCTCTTAGATCTGATGGTTGTCGAAAACTCCTCGACATGGTCTTAGGTGGACTCCTATTCCTCCTAGGGCCTAATCGGCTGAAAGGAGATACCCTGCTCAATATTTCCAAGGCACTGGGTCTCTCTGGAGAGAGAGTGATATGCTGCTCAGTATCTGTGGCCCGTATTGATTAAGTTCGCCCAGGTTGATAAGAGAAATCATCAGATTCCTCATTACGATACGCATCTGTACGCCTGGATCGTGAAGAAAGTAAATAGGTTTGCCTCTGACCACTTCGCTGTCCCGAATGTGCAGGTGCACCACCATGAAGGGTTTGTATGAGTTGCCGCATTGTTTCTTGCATGGCGGTTTGTCCTTGAGCCAGATTCATCATAATTCCAGCCAGATCTGGAGGTGCAGAGGGATTTGGAAGATTTCCATCATTTCCAGCATTTCGATTGCTGGATTCCGGATTATCTGCCATTGATGATGAATGATTTTTGGTGAAAAACGATGACAACAGTCGTTTCCCACAGACGATGCCAATCTGTTGATGTAAAAAATTAGATTGCTTCTAATTATTTAATCACAGATAAATATAAATGAGACAAAGAATTTTAAAGTGGTTCAGCCTTATAAGAATGGCCTACGTCCACTGTTTCTGTTATTGCCAAGTGTTTTGGAGTTCTGGATATGTAATTCTATCAAGAAAATCCGGTCCCCCTTGAATGAGGATGATACAATGTATTTATAGCCCTTGGGATGTACATGTGAAAGGGTAAACAATTAATGCCCTTTAAGGATATACGTCTGTATGATAAGCATTCAATGGATAGTTGAACTGTTGATTATCTGGCAATCAATGCTGTGGCCGAGATGCAGCTCGGACCGCCTTAGTTGCTCGTCGTTCAGGAGTTCCTCGGAGTGTTGGAGTTCCTCGGAGTGCACTTGCTGCTCGGAGTGAGTATGACTTAGTCGGGGAAATAAACTTTCTTGTTGCTATTGTGCCACGTAGATCGACACGTGTCTTCTTTTTATTCGTCTAGATCAGCATACTAATTTTGGTATCAACACTCACTTTGATGACTTAGGATATTGTTATGGACTCTTCGAGACTAGTTTGAGGATATTGGCACTTCGAGCCTTAGGTCATTAATAAAATATGACTTAAAGAATAGTAAATGAACCTTCTAAAATTGGTATTTCATCATTGCACATATATGGTTTTGAGAATGTAAAAATGAATGATTTAAAAATGGAAAAATGATTTTTATAAATAATGATTTATGTGAACACACCTCTCTAAATCTCTATCATAAGGGAAGTTGCGCGCGTGAGGTGAAGCCCCCTGGCTAATGAATGCAGGGTGGATATAGTCCTAGGCCATATGAGCCCTTATTGTATATTTTTCTGCGATGGTGAGGTAATTCTGGGTGTGCTTATGACTCTCTCGCAGGCATATGGCCGCTTCCCGACGTCTTGCGTTGTAGGATCCCAAGTTGTCTTGATGATAGGCCCTGGAAGATGATAGCCATTTAGGGGCGCGCACAGTGGGGAAACCCGGACGGGCGGTCTTAGATGCGTTATACGATATGATATGTAACTATTGGTAATAATGTGGGACATTATTGATTTTAAATCATTTTATGATAATAAAATGGCTTTAAATACATTTTTCAGATGGAAGAAGGAAAATGGGAAGTTAAATACATTTCCGGATGGAAGAAGGAAATGGGAAGATATAAGATGAAAAAGCATTTTTATGATAATAAAACTTGCTTTAAATATATTTATGTAACACCCCGCCTAATTAAATACCGGGTGGCCAGTCCCATACCAAATTAAAACAGAATATACAGTTGGCTCATTCTTAGCATCACTGTCGAAAACATTTACAACTCACCCAATACTCAATTAAGCTGGTGTTAAAAACTTTTCAAATTTTAATTTAACAAAATCCATTTCCAGTTTAAGAATAACACAACACATTTTATTCTACAACATTGATAACCAATTAGATAACACAAAATAATTTGAATGCAATTGGAATAAACATTCCCAAATAATATTAATCCATTACGGTAATCCCAACAATATCAAATGTATTAAAATGACACGAATACCATAGTATTTGACCCCGATAGAAGAAGATAACTGAATCCTTTGGGCGACATTCCCTACTAAGAGAATACTGTGAATCAAATGATGATAGGCGTCTAAGCAAAACTCCATAAATCCATAGCCTGTCATAATCAGCTAAGGTTGGCATCCCTGTTGCTGGATACTTGATATAGAAGATACAATAGAAAAGAAAATATGCAAGGAAATGGGTCAGAGCCCGATTGTGAAAATGATTTTTAAAACAGCAAGTATTTAACAAGTGCAGTAAATCTTTTATTATGTACATGTTAGACCCAACTCTCACTTGCCATTCTCACCTCTCAACTAGAGTGCACACTTAACGTTTCCTATTAACCTCCTAGTTAATGGTTCCTCTTTTCTAGTCTCCATATTATAATTCCATCCCAATATCATAATCCCCATATGTCCCATACCATACGTCACATTATTATTCATTTACATTTCTCATCGTTTCTCATTAACATGAATCATTTCTCAATTAATATGTATTAAGTTTTTCAATAAACATTCATTAACTTAATTCAATTATCTTTCTCTATTCACCGTTATCTACAATTATCACCGTAGATAGATTTAACCGTAATAAATATCCATTCATTCATTTAATCCATTATATATATATTCATATATAATACGGCACCCCGAGTCACAGCTGCGGTGCAATGCACTACTCTGCTATCATGTCCCAATATCGCTGGTCGCCGAAAAGGGGACAAAAGGTTCAGTGAGGATACCTCGAACCATTAATAACAACATAATCATTGGAGGCGAACATAGTTCTCATACCCATGGGTCACGCACATACCTACGTACCCATAGTCAGCGGACTTATCAACTCCCCGATAAGTCTTTCATAGACTTATGTTCTCGAGCGACAAATCAAAGATCCCATGGATTCATCAGGATATGACTGCCCTCACGCGCAAACCTCCCACCGATAGCAAGTAAGCTAGGTATGTCATACACATAATCATTAATCAATCAAATATGTATTATCATACCTATAGTATACTAACAACAAGGTACTCACATTAACCTTAGATTATTCCCTTACGTAGCATTATATCTCTTTAAATCCCATGTATTAAAATGTCATATCTTTACTTTATAAATTAATTATTCTCACATCCTATAACATCTCTCCACTCCCGACGTCGTTAATGTTCATGCGCGGAGCGTCTTGCAAAGCGAAATCCAAACAAGGAATCCCTCCAATACACTACTACTTAACTTTGTCGATCGAGGAGGTTCGTCAACTTCAAATATGCGATCGGAATAACCTCATCCCCTCTTTCAACCAAATGTGTTCTAAACTCCCATCTCTATCCAGGAGCCATACCACTACTCTCTTGTACTACACTCAGCCCTTGCGAAATCAATAATGAGCTTAAACTCAGTCCTTGATGTTTAAATTGTAAACCTAAGGCTATCCATGTGTTATATTAAATCTCCCCTACTTGAACTATCCTTAATCCTCATACAAACAGATTAAAATCCAACACATGAATCTAGCAACCGAAATCTCTTTAAATTTAATTATCATAATTCTAATCAATTAAATCCCAATCAAATTAATTCAAATCTTAACTAGGGCTTACTGATCTTCTCTAAGTCTCATAATATCCAATTAATAATCACCGAAGATCTACAAAAGTTTTGGGATAAGAACCAACATAAAAAAGAAACAACATCATGAATTCTCATATTTTAAATACTCAGAAAAATCAGATCCAAAAATTATTCGAATCATCAATCCGACTTCAGATTTGGATTCTACACGAAAAATTGAGTCAGGTATGTGTTTTGATTTTTTCTTAAATCTCATCCAAATGCACTCAAAAAGAATATCTAAACATTCCAAATTGGCTCTTCTCATTCCACTCGTTTTTGCCTCTTTTTCCAGAAAATTATCAACATATTATCTTCAAGAACACTAAATTATTTTCAGAATTTCTTCCACAGATTGATGAATATTTATTGGATTACTAACGACCTACAACATGAGTTTAATTCCTATATATTTTTAGATTCCAAAAATCCATTAACAACTATATCCTTTCATCTTCCAAGCATGAAAATCATCTGTTTTTATAACTATCCTAACATGGACAATATACGAACTTAAATTGCAAATATCAAACACTTGCCTCTAATGAAGATCTGACCCTTTGGAGTTGAATAACACAGGTGGTGATGGTGGTGGTGACCTTTGACCTTTGGTTCTCCTCCTTCCCAAACAAACTTCTTTTTCTCTCCAAGCAACCTTCCACTCTCTCTAAGAAGATGACTTTTCAATTTTGTGTAGAAGAGATGAAATGAACCTACATACACTAATCTCCAAATACTTATAATAAGACAAAACCCGAAATCACTATTCATCCCCCTTGTAAAAATAAGCAAAATGCCCTTTTGGATTGTCTTTTCATTTCCAAATGACCCGAAACTCAAAATTAACATCCAAATAGACTTTTCTGACTATTTCGAACCTTTCGGACGCAACGACGCAGTCGAAATGACTATAAGGTCGATAGAAAATAAATTTCCTTTTTAATTTAATAAATTAGTCCCGACACGTCCCATACCGCGTCTGACTAAAAATTCAAATTATCGAATTTATATCATACCGTCATATCAATGACATCACATTCATATATTACCTAAATATCTTTAAGTAATATTCAGAATCATCCATTTTAATATCCACAATTCGGATAAAACCCAAATGAATTAATTTATAATAAGATCCAATTAATCCATTAATTTAAAATATAACCCATTTTAAAAGTCATTAAAATTACGGGGTATTACATACTTCCCCCCTTATAATAGAATTCCGTCCCGAAATTCAGAAAAATGAACCATACTGATAAGGTCAACTCCGAGTATAAATCTCACATCGCAAGAAATCTAAGTAGTACCGCCCATACAATACATTAACGAAAATCCCCATCGATGTTACACTAAGTCTCACCTATAGTTCCAACTGAATCAAATTTAAATTATACCCAATCTTCCCTATACCGTCCTCGTGACAAAGTTTGGGAAAAATGATCCTCACTTATTAAACAAATAAATCCTGAAGTCACAATTACTTACTGTTTCACAATTTTGAAAACTACTACAATCCAATCATCCAGGGCCCCCATACACCCTATCGTACAACTTTCATTATAATAGCAAAGGTTATAAACTCATATCCTAAAGACCTATCTTATTTCGACTCCCAACGGTTATTAGTTTTATGCGTGGGGTGTCTCGCAAGCGAAATCCAAACAAGGAACCCTCCCGATACACTACTACCTAAAGTAGTCGGTCATCGAAACTCCTTAGGTCTTTAGTTAATAGTTTATAACCTCTCTACAGGTTTTATTAATTCGAATAAAGTCTACTCATCTACTCTCTTATAAAAGACAAGATTCTAGCTATAGTAGTAGTACATACGCTCTCCTATACCATAAGTCAATGCATGCCGATAGTCATATCATGCTCGGACATGCCCAAAGTAAGTAATTCCGCGATAAAAATCAAACCCACGTGATGACACGAAAATATAGGTATCCTACACCCGTCGGTGAGTCTACGTAAATAACAGTGCTATTGTCAAAGTTTAGCAACCCATTTTCCCATATAATATTAATCGCTACAAAAATCAATATACGCCTTATAATTCCTTAGATAGAGAATATACCCTCATTCGTGGATGGTGGTTGTTGAATCCCACTATTATAACTTTGCTCCGATAAGTCAAGAAAAATTTTACCCCAAATTTTCAGTTCTAGTTAACCACACTCCACTATATGCCCAAGCCTTTGAATATATTTCCTTCGTTAGGTAACACACACAATTCCCGCATTTCAAGAACTTCTACTGATGTCTCTCCTCAATTTTCCATAATAAGGGTGACCTCGACTACGGTCATCATACTCGAACATACTTCATAACCTCCTAAGTACGATCTCCGCTATCCATTCAATGGCCCTCATCTGCCATACTTCTTTGTTCGATCACTCCCGAACGTAAATAAGATTCACTGATATATACGGAATCTTACCAAAGAGATCAACAATCCTAAACATAGGGCTCTATATCGAAGAACGCTAAGCTAAAAACACAATAAGCCGTACAGATCCTAAAGGACACTAGAACCTGATGCTCTGATGCCACCTGTAACACCCCGCCTAATTAAATACTGGGTGGCCAGTCCCATACCAAATTAGAACAGAATATACAGTTGACTCATTCTTAGCATCACTGTCAAAAACATTTACAACTCACCCAATACTCAATTAAGCTGGTGTTAAAAACTTTTCAAATTTTAATTTAACAAAATCCATTTCCAGTTTAAGAATAAGACAACACATTTTATTCTACAACACTGATAACCAATTAGATAACACAAAATAATTTGAATGCAATTGGAATAAACATTCCCAAATAATATTAATCCATTACAGTAATCCCAACAATATCAAATGTATTAAAATGACACGAATACCATAGTATTTGACCCCGATAGAAGAAGATAACTGAATCCTTTGGGCGACATGCCCTACTAAGAGAATACTGTGAATCAAATGACGATAGGCGTCTAAGCAAAACTCCATAAATCCATAGCCCGTCATAATCAGCTAAGGTTGGCATCCCTGTTGCTGGACACCTGATATAGAAGATACAATAGAAAAGAAAATATGCAAGGAAACGGGTCAGAGCCCGATTGTGAAAATGATTTTTAAAATAGCAAGTATTTAACAAGTGCAATAAATCTTTTATTATGTACATGTTAGACCCAACTCTCACTTGCCATTCTCACCTCTCAACTAGAGTGCACACTTAACGTTTTCTATTAAACTCCTAGTTAATGGTTCCTCTTTTCTAGTCTCCATATTATAATTCCACTTAACGTTTCCTATTAACCTACTAGAGTGATTGGTGTGATTATTGGAGTATCGGGCTGGACAGCTCTTATTTTATTAGGCGGGTTGTCACAATATCATCACATACACCTTCACACCACCACACTGAAAATTGTTGGTATTGATATATTTGACTTTAGAGTCGACGTAAAGCTAAAAGGAGTGAAGTTACGATGCTGGGAGAACATCAGCAACATCAGATCCTTAGGAGAAGTCAGAAAATGCCAGAGGAGTTGGAATAATTTCTGAACTTAGTTTAGGTTTGATTGTGTTTATTGATTGTTATATAGCTTGTAACTTGTTACTCTTATTTAGTGGATTTTTGATTTTGTGACCTAGAGGTCATCGTGGATGTTTACCCAATTGGGTGGGGTTTTACCACGTTAAAATTGCTCGTGTATACTTCCTCTTCCTCTCATCCCTTTCTTAAGGTTGCGTTGATATTATTTTCTTAAAGTTTTGTTTTTCAATACTGGTAAACCTATAACTGAAATAACTCATTTAAAGTGTTTTACACATCATGTGTTTAAATTTTTTTTTGAGGAAAGGGTTTCTTCAACAAACTGTTCGGAACCATTTAGATAGTTTAATCTTGAATTAAACGACTTAAGTGGTATTTTTTTTCAATTGGTATCAGAGCTTTGTTTTTTTTTTAAAAATTCTTTAAATCTTGAGTTTCTGAAATTGTTTTCTCAAAACAAATTATGGACGAGAAATTTGAGAGACTAGGTAACCTGTCCAGGGACATTGGGAGATGATGTCTGGGAAGTTATTGAAAATGGTTACACTTTTCCTACTAAACCAGCCGGTGAAGGAAGTACTGTGAGGATTAAAAAGTTACTGAGTGAATTCACTAAAGAATAGAAACAAATTTCACTTAATAAAAACAAAGGCAAAAACTGTCATATTCATGTTTTAAATAAACATGAATTTAAGAGGATAGCAGTCTGTTATACCTCTAAAGAAGCATGGGACACCCTAGTGACTGCACATGAGGGTGATACCAGAGTTAAAGCTGCTAAAACACAAATGTTAATTCAGTAGTATAACTCCTTGATCATGACTGAGATTGAGTCATTTGATGACTTTTATATTAGACTGACAGACATTGTCACCAAATTTCATGCTAATGGGATTGTTTATGATAGAAAAGTAATTGTCTCTAAAATACTAAGATCACTTCCAAAAAAATTTGACAATAAGAAATATGCAATTAAGGAGATGGATGATAAAAATCTTACACCTGAACTCCTCATTAGAAATTTGAGAATTGTGAAAATGGAATTAAAATTTAAGAAACAATTAACCCAGTCCCAAAAGAGACAGTCTGCCACCAATCTTGTTTTTTCATCTAAGTTGACCACACCTAAATTTAGCATACCTAACATGGACTTCAACTCTGATGAGGACCATAATTTAGATACTTTAGGTAATGAGATTGCTTTAATGTCTAAACAGTTTAAGAAAATTATGAACTTTTGAAATAAAATAGCAAAAAGACAAGGCAAACCTACTTATCCAAATCAATCTAACAACAGGCCTCATGAGAGAAGACAAGACAAATACGAGTCTAATAATCACAAGAGACCTGAGAAAGACCTTAAAAATGTTGAATGCTATCAATGTGGAAAGTTAGAACACATATCAAGTGACTGTAGAGTTAACTTAGACAAAATTCATAAACATAATAGGGCTCATTTAAGCAAGACTTGGGATGACTTAAGTGACTTCGAAAATGATGAACCTGAGCTATCTAACACTTTTGACCCGTGTATGTCATTCTTTGCTAAGGTAATCTACCATGATGATGAGGAATCTGATCATACTATGATTGATATTGTGCATACTAGTTTATCTGCCTTATTGCTTGAGAATGTTGATCATGATTCAAACCCCATGTGTGTGAGTCAAAGGGAACGCTCTATTATTTTTGTCAATGGGTGTGTGAGTCCTAAAAACGAACCGCTCGGGGACAATTCACATCGCACACTTAGCGACTCCGAAAATGATGACCTTCCTGACATTCACACACTATACACAAAAACTCTCAAGAAAAGCACTAGGCTTGAAAAGATTGTCAAGGATCTTACCCAGAAGATAGAAACCTTAAGTCTTATGATAAAAAAAAATGCTGAAAATTACACTACTCATTGTCTAACTCATGAGAATGAAACCAAAAACTGAAAGAGTTGTCTAACTCTAATGAAATTCTGGAAAATAAATACAAAGGAACATTGTTAGAGTTGGAATAAACAAAAGAAAAGACATCCACAGTCTTCAAAAAGTTTGTAAAATTTGAAAATAATTCTAACTGTTTTAAAGATTATGCTGCTGAAAGCAAACCCAATTCTGATGACAGAACTGGAATAGGATTTTGTACCAACTGTAAGACACAAACTAAAAATGTTAAAACTATAAAGTTTGTGTCTGGTGGCAAAAGACCTATTGAAACTTGTCCAGATTTTCATGGTTTAAAAAATGAGTTTGATAAAAAACAAATGAAGTTAGACATTGGTGAATCAAGAAACTCTAAGCATAATGTCGAACAAAAGACTAAATACGCCTGCCCCTTATTCGACAAGCAAATTCGGCGTTGCATCCTATGCCACCTAGGAACAAGACTAGAGCTCAAATCTGAGACAAACCTTCAAATAATAACTTTCTTAAGGTTGTGAGTTCTACGTGCCATCTTTACTGCTCCTACTATGATGTCTATGGACATTCCCTTGATGGTTGTTATTCCAAATATTTATGTAATCCAGTTTATAACTCTCCCGTTTACCATAACGTCAATTATTCTAAGAGAATCCTGAAAAACTATGTCCTTCCTAGAGAGCCAGACAATAATTCTAACTATCGAAATTGAAGGAAAATGACTAATACTAAAAGAAAATCTAGAAGAAGGAATTCTAGATTCTATTCTATACCAAATGCTCCAACTGTTTATAACAACAATAAAAATGCTCAAAATTATTTTAAAGAAAAGACAAAAGCTCGCAAGTTTTATCAAATACGAGCTAATAAGCACAAATTGAAAACTAGAACAATTTGGGTTAGAAAAGATGATCTATTACCCTACTTAAAATAAAACATGGTGATCAGTTCTTTTCGAGTTGAACATACTACAACTGGATGGTAGTTAGACTCGGGTTGTTCCAAAATATGACCGGGGATGATTCCAAACTTTCAAAAAAAACTAACTTCTCCGTAGGAAAAGTCTTATTTGGAGATGGTGTATCAACCAAGATCATTGGTAAAGTAACACTCCATGAAGAAGGACTACCCATTCTTGAATATGTTCTCTTGGTAAAAGGACTTAAATCCAATTTACTAACTATATCACAGTTTTGTGACTCAAACCATACTTTCACCTTTTTAAAGAACAATTGCAAAATTTTAAATAAAAAAGGTGATTGCATTATTACAGGACTTCGTACTCCAGATACATCCAATTATAGAGGTTTATAACATTTCCAGAATGGATGACAATGAGATATGGCATAATAAGTTGGGTCACATTAATTATGATAGTCTTGGCAAATTGTGCTCCCAAGAGATAGTTAGAGGTATTCCCAAGATCAAATCAATTTCAAATATTGTTTGTGGTCCATGTCAAGAAGGGAAAACTATTAAGGCTCCCCATAACAAAGTTAAAGAAGTTTTATCCGCTAAACCTATAGAACTCATTCATATGGACCTAATGGGTTCTTCTCGTACTGTTAGTCTTTGTGGCAACAGATACATCCTTGTTATGGGTGATGATTTCACTCGATTTACCTGGGTTGCCTTCTTAAAACATAAATAAAAAATCTTAGTTCATATAGAGAACAAAAAGGACTCCCAAGTAGATAGAATTCGTAGTGATAGAGTATGAGAATTTGTAGATTCAGGCGTCATAGAATATTATGACTATAATGGTTACAAACATAAATTTAGTGCTCCTAAGACACCTCAACAAAATGGGATTGTTTAGTGTAAAAATCGCACTCTTCAAGAAATAGCCCCTGTGATGATTCATGCAAAAAAATTACAAAAATATTTTTGGGTAGATTCCATTCGTACTGCCTGTCATATAATCAATCGAGTCTACTTAAGGAAGAATACTAAACAAACACCCTATGAGATTTGGTATGGGAATAAACCTAACCTAAAATGCTTTAGAACCTTTGGTAGCACCTGTTATGTCTGTAAGGACATAGAACATCTATCTAAATTCGAAACCAGAGATGATAAAGCCATCTTTTAAGGATATTTTCCAAATAGCAGAGCCTATCATGTCTACAAACTTCGTACCAAGGCCATCATGGAATCCATTAATGTGGTTGTAAGTGACACTAATGTAGAAAGTAAGACCAAAGAATCAATTATTGTGGATGAGTTCGAAAATATTTTAGATTATGACTCTCTAAAAATAGTTGAATCTTTACCAACTGAGACCCCTGAAGTACCTAACTGGGTTTTCAAAGATCATCCTTTAGATAGCGTAGTTGATAATCCTACTGAGCCTGTTCGCACAAGATCTCAACTTCATAACATTGTTCATTTTACATGTTTTGTGTCTCTTATTGAGCCAAAAGCTGTAAATGAAGCCTTGAATGACACTTTGTGGATAAGTGATATACAGGAGGAACTTCTTCAATTTGTCATTCATGATGTTTGGTATCTTGTACCCAGGCCTGGAAATAAAAGGGTTATTAGCACACGTTGGATTTTTAAAAATAAGACTGTTGAATCTGGAATGATTATTCGGAATAAAGCTATATTAGTTTCCCATGGCTACTCTCAGATTGAAGGAATAGATTTCGAGAAAAATTTTGCTCCTATCACTCGCCTCGAATCTGTTCTCTTACTTTTTTCTATAGCCTGTCATTTGCATTTCACACTATTTCAAATGGATGTTAAATCAGCCTTCCTTAACGGAATTTTAACTGAGGAGACCTATGTAGAACAACCCAAAGGGTTTATTGACCCTCATTACCCGAATTATGTCTATCGTCTTAAAAAATCTCTTTATGGGTTAAAACAAGCTCCTAGAGCTTGGTATGAACGTCTATCCACCTTTCTTTTAGACAATGGATTTAGGAGAGAAGGGAATGACCAAACCTTGTTTGTCAAACATTTTGACAAAAACATTATTATTGCTTAAGTTTATGTTGACGATATCATTTTTAGATCCACCTCCCCTTTAGAAGTTAGGACCTTCTCGGATATTATGCACAAAGAATTTCAAATGTCACTTATAGGGGAGTTACAATTATTCTTAGGACTCTAAGTTAAATAGAATTCAGAAGGATTATTTCTATTGCAATCTAAATGCACTTTAGAGATTGTCAAGAAGTTTGTCCTAGAAGTAGCTAAAGAAGCTAGGACTCCTATGAGTACCTCTGTCAAACTTTCTAAAGATGGGAATAGGAAATCTGTTAATACCACCTTGTACCGTAGTATGATAGGAAGCTTACTTTATCTTACTGCCTCCTGTCCTGACATCATGTACTCTGTCAGCGTGTGTGTCCGATATCAAAATAATCCTAAAGAGTGTCACCTATGGTGCGTTAAAAGAAGTATCAAATACATCAAAGGCACTCTAAATTTAGGACTTTGGTATACTAAAGACACTTCTAGTACTATAATAGGTTACACCGATGCTGATTGGGCCGGTTGTACCGATGATAGTAAGAGTACTTCAGGAATGTGTTACTACATTGGTAACATTTGGTAGGATGGAGTAGTAAGAAACAAAACTGCACATCCTTGTGTACTGCCGAATCCGAATATATTGCAGCAGGAAGCTGTTGTGCTCAATTACTTTTACTAAAACAAATGCTGAAAGATTAAGGTATAACTGAGATAAGTTACATTTATATTGTGACAATCAAAGCGCGATTAATATTTCTAAAAATCATGTTCAGTAATCTTGTACCAAACGTATTAAAATCAGATATCATTTCATACGTGAGTTACTTGAATCTAAGGAGTTAGAAATAATTTACCTTCCTACTGAATTGTAATTAGCTGACCTATTTATCAAACCTTTAGACTTTCTTCGATTTGAATCTTTTCGCAATTCTATTAGTATGGTCATGGCAGAACAATGATTTATTATTTCTTCTAGTTTTCTTTACCCTTTGTCCATTTGAGAAAAAATGAGGGAGAAATTTGAGTCCTCTTGGACATTTTGGTATATTCTCATATAAAAAGCTTGATCTTAGTTATATTATTTTCAGGAATCAGTACCTTCAGTTTCAATATAATTTTGTTAGGGTATTGGTTTGTAGCTATTTGAGTTATGTAATTTTTTCTTTCTAGGATATTGGGTAGATAGAATTTTTTGTATAGGAATAGGATTTTTTTATTTCTTTTGTATCCCTACGAGTCCTCGATGACTCAAAAGAGATTTTGTCTCATCTTTCCAAATGGGGAGATTGAAGCACCCTATATCTTTGACTTATTTGAGTCTATATTATATAGGTGCTCATCTAGTTTGGGAATAGTGACAAAATTTGAGTCCCATCTTTGTTTACCAAAGAACCTCAGACTCTACATTTGATTCTTCTACAATTTCCTAAAGGCATTATACCAACACCACACACTAAGAGTGCATACATACATTACCTCATGCTCTATTTTGTTGTGTGTGAGTTAAATCCCTTAAATTAATTTTTTACTAATTTTAGGATGTGTTATATAATTTCTAAGATTTTTAAAATGATTTTTAGAAATTAAAATTGGTCATTTATAAATCTTTGGGGCTGTTGTGTAAATTATTTTAATATCTTAATGTTGGTTTGGGTAGGAAACAAAAGCACTAGAGACTTCAGGGTGTAAAAATAATTACTTTTGGTACGCATTTTATAACTCGTATTTAGTCAACACGTGTTTCTCTCTCATTGGTTGATTATGTGTTTCTTTACTCTCACATAGCTGTGTCTCCTTGAGAACCCTTAGATCAATATTATCGATGATCTGCAAGTATTTAGACTTAATCTATGTGAACCTCTCTTGACCAATCATTGCTGGCTATTTCCAGCGCATTATTTTAACCATTAGATCTTTAGTCAACTGGTCAAGATCAATCTCCACCATTGGATTGCCTCTGAGTTTCTCGATCCTTCCTCATTCTCTATATAAACGACCTAAGCCTCAGCCATTTGAGACTTTTGCCCTTCATCCAAACCAGAGAGAAAATCAGAGTTGGAGAGAGAGAGAGGGAAAGAGAAAGAGTTAGAGAGAGAAATGAAACCCTAAACCTAACTCAACCCAAATCTCACTAGAAAACCCTTTTCGATTTGAGAAGTTTATCCTTTATAGTTCTTTATCTCTTTCCCAACTTAATCACGTTGTTTAAATCTTTGTTTCTTTTCATAGAATCTTGAGATTATGCCTCTATGATACAGTTCACTTAGATAGTTCTTAGTCTCGATTTCTTATTTCGAGAAATCTTGTTTTTGTTGGTTATTTTGAAACTGATATGTTGATTTCACTACACCTAAACTGGCGATTGGTCATGGCCACAATCCCTTACTAAGACTGTGGGTCCAAGACTTGGGTTGTGACCATTTCGAGCGTGACCAATTTCGTGGGCCGCGGCCCAAGTCCTTGACCAAAAAATGGTCACAGCCCGTAGGCGGTCACGGCAGATGGTCGCGGAGTTGGGTCATGACCCATACCGTGACGGGAAAAAAATGGTTGCGACCCTCGTCCGTGACCCACAACCGTGACAAAACTGGTCGCGACCAAAGTCTGTAACCCACGCCGTGACAAAAAAAAAAAGAAAAAATGGTCATGGCCCAAGTCCGTGACCCACAACCGTGACAAAAAATGGTCGCGCCCGCGATGAAAAAAAGGGAAAAATGGTCACCGCCCAAGTCCGTGACCCACAATCGTGATAAAAATTGGTCGCGACCAAAGTCCATGACCCACACCGTGACAAAAAAAAGGAGAAAAATGGTCGCGGACTTTGGCCGCGACCATTTTTTGTCACGGTTGGGTATTATGGACTTTGGCTGGCACCATTTTTATGTGCGACGGAAAAAATAAAAATGGTCATGGAAAAAGTCCATGACCATATTTGAAAATAATTTTAAAAAATGTCTTTTTTTGGTCCAATCCTAAAATTGGGGGTCATATGACCGCACTGTCGATTGCTACGTGTAACGTGGGACGCGTACAAGGTGTTACAAATATTTATTATTAGCAAAAAAATAAAAAAAATCACAAATTGCGAATCGAGAACGTTATTAATAAACTAATATGTATACAAACATAAAAATATTTCACGTCTTAATAATTCACAGACCAAAAAAAATTGGGTAGAATTTCCTCTATTTTCTGAACATTCCAAACCCTGTAAATGTAAAATTTGCTTATTATAAAGCCCCCACGACCATAAAATTTAACAATCAAATTATAAAACCCCGCACGGACATAAAACTGAACAATAAAAGCCCGCACAACTGTAACGCATGAATCCAGAATGTACACAACATTATATAAACAATCTTCATGTTGTAACCATTGCCTCCTTCATTTGTTCCACTTGCAAAAATCCTACAAATGATAGGATACAAAAAATAATGACATCAGTAACCAAGTAGTTTTACAAAAAAAATTATTCAAGTAGAAAAATTGCATATATGAGCTATAATTATCAACATATCAATTCTATTCTCAAATCAGGAGTCCCATGATCACGCGATAAGTTCCTACGTGTTACATTGGTCCCGTGCGAGGTGTTAGTGCCACTCACGGGGCCATTCTGGGTTTTCACCCACTAACGCCTAGTTTTTAAACCTAAGTCTAGAAAGATGCAAATTATCATCGTATTCTCAAATCGGGAGTCCCGTGAACGCACGGTAAATTTCTATGAGTTATATTGGTCCCGTGCGAGGAGTTGGTGCCACTCATGGGACCGTTTTGGGTCTATTTCGGGTTTTCACCCACTAACGTCATGTTTTTATGCCTAAATCTAAAAATATGTAAATTAAATTCGTATTATCAAATCGGGAGTCCCATGATCGCGTGGTCAGTTCTCACGTGTTACATTGGTCCCGGACGACGTGTTGGTGCCACTCACGAGGCTGTTCGGGGGTTGTTTAGGGTTTTCACCCATTAACGCCATATTTTTAAGCCTAAGTCTAAGAATGTAAAAATTATAGTTATATTCTCAAACGGAGAGTCCCATGATCACGCGCTAAGTTCCTACGTGTTACATTGGCCCGTACGAGGTGTTGGTGCCACTCACGGGACCGTTCGGGGGCTGTTTCGGGTTTTCACCCACTAACGCCATGTTTTATGCCTATGTCTAAAAATATACAAATTATCATCGTATTCTTAAATCGAGAGTGACGTGATCACGCGATAAGTTCCTACGTGTTACATTGGTCCGTGCGAGGTGTTGGTGCCACTCACGAGGCTGTTTGGGGGGCTATTTCGGTTTTTCACCCACTAACGCCATGTTTTTATGCCTAAGTCTAGAAATAGGCAAATTATCATCGTATTATCAAACCGCGAGTCCCGTTATCGCGCAGTCAGTTTCTACGAGTTATATTGGTCCCGTGCGAGTTGTTAGTGCCACTCACGGGGCCGTTCGGAGGTTGTTTCGAGTTTCCACCCAGTGACATCATGTATTTATGCCTAAGTCTAGAAATATGAAAATTATCATCGTATTTTCAAATTGGGAGTTTCGTGTTCGCACGGTCAGTTCCTACGGGTTGCATTGGTCTCGTGCGAGGTGTTGGTGCCCCTCACAGGCCCGTTTGGGGTTAGTTTCGGGTTTTCACCCACTAACGCCATATTTTTAAGCCTAACTCAAGAAATATGCAAATTATCATCGTATTCTCAAATAATAAGTCCCTTGATCGCGTGGTCAGTTCTTATGAGTTACATTGGTCCCGTGCGAGGTGTTGGTGCCACTCACGGGGCCGTTCGGGGGCTGTTTTCGAGTTTTCACCCACTAATGGCATGCTTTAAAGCCTAAGTTTAGTAATATGTAAATTATTATCGTATTCTCAAATCGGGAGCGACGTGATCGAGCGGTCAGTTCCTACGAGTTACATTGGTCCCGTATGAGGTGTTGGTGCCACTCACGGAGCCGTTCGGGGGCTGTTTTAGGTTTTCACCCACTAACGCCATGTTTTTATGCCTAAGTCTTGAGATATGCAAATTATCCTCGCATTCTCAAACTAGGAGTCCATGATCACGCGGTTAGTTCCTACGAGTTACATTGGTCCCGTGCGAGGTTTTGGTGCCACTCGCGGGGCTGTTCGGGGGCTGTTTTCGATTTTCACTCACTAACGCCATGTTTTTATTCCCAAGTCTAGAAATATGCAAATTATTGTTGTATTCTCAAAGCGGGAGTCCCGTGATTGCGCGATCAGTTCCTATGAGTTACATTGGTCCCGTACGAGGTGTTGGTGCCATTCACGGGGTCGTTCGGGGGATATTTAAAGTTTTCATCCACTAATGCCATGTTTTTAAGCCTAAGTCTAGAAATATACAAGTTATCTTCGTATTCTTAAACTGAGAGTGACTTGATCACGCGTTAAGTTGCCACGTGTTACATTGGTGTCGTGCGAGGTGTTGGTGCCACTCACGGGGCCGTTCGGGGGATATTTCGATTTTTCACCCACTAACACCATGTTTTTATGCCTAAGTCTAGAAATAAGCAAATTATCATCGTATTCTCAAATCGCGAGTCCCGTTATCGCGCGGTCAGTTTCTACGAGTTATATTGGTCTCGTGCGAGTTGTTGGTGCCACTCACGAGGCTGTTTGGGGGTTGTTTCGAGTTTCCACCCACTAACCCCATGTTTTTAAGCCTAAGTCTTGAAATATGAAAATTATCATCATATTCTCAAACCGGGAGTCACGTGATCGCGCGATCAGTTCCTATGTGTTACATTGGTCCCATGCGAGGTGTTGGTGCCACTCCCAGGGTCATTCGGGGGCTGTTTTGGGTTTTCACCCACTAACGTCATGTTTTTAAGCCTAAGTCCAGAAATATACAAATTATCATTGTATTCTCAAAACGGGAGTCTCGTGATCGCGCGATCAGTTTATACGACTTACATTGGTCCCGTGCGAGGTGTTGGGGCCAATCACGGGACCGTTCGGGGGCTGTTTCAGGTTTTCATCCACTAACGCCATATTTTTATGCATAAGTCTAGAAATATGCAAATTATAGTCATATTCTCAAACCGGGAGTCCCATCATCGCGCGGTGTTGTTGCCACTCATGGGGCTGTTCAGGGTTGTTTAGGGTTTTCACCCACTAACGCTATGCTTATATGCCTAAGTCTAAAAATATGCAAATTATCGTCATATTCTCAATCCGAGGGTCCCGTGATTGCGCAGTCAGTTCCTACGAGTTACATTGGTCCCGTGCGAGGTGTTAGTGCCTCTCATGGGACCGTTCGGGGGTTGTTTAGGGATTTCACCTTCTATGCAATTTTATAATCCTACGTCTATATATTTTCAAATTATCATTGTATTCTCAAATCGGGGGTCCCGTGATCGCGCGATCAGTTCGTACGAGTTACAATCGTCCTATGCGAGGTGTTGGTGTCTCTCACGAGGCCATTCGAGGGCTGTTTCGGATTTTCATGCTCTAACGCCATTTTTTTAGCCTAAGTATACATATTTTCAAATTATCGTCGTATTTTCATTTGTATTTTCATTTCTAAACCCATAAAGGTTCGGCCCCCAATACATAATGGTGTGTGCCTGTACTAAGTGGTGATAATTACAATAATAAAAATACTAATTATGAAAGAAATCGTTTTCAAATAGCTAACATTTTATGATAATTTCAATCAGCTAGGAAGATGATGAAAGTAATGATGTTTACTCAGGATTACTAAAAGCAAGACCAGAGACAAGTATGGTACATAAAATAAAATCAGGTCTGAATTAAACATCACTTGGCATCCATCGCTGCAGTTGAGGTTGTTTTCCCAACTATTAAAGCAGGTCTTTGGGGGTGAAACTAGTGTTGTGCATTCATTGCCAAATATAGGAGGAATATTTGACACGGTGGGTCTATTGATGGAATTCTTGAACACACAACAAATCAATAGTAATGTTTCGAGTGGCATTGATGTAATATTCCCTTCCATACCTGAAAAATTAAACCAATTTGCTTAGTTGCATATTATCTTGTAAAAGGACGGTAGAAATATAACTTTAGATTGAACACATACTTAATAGTGTGAGAAAATGAGCAACTCACGTATCCAACAAGACTGAGATAATCTGACTTAGAAAATGGTTGCAACATTTGTAACATTACCATCTACTCATGTTCTAAAGGAGTAGAAGTTGCATAACAGTTATATAAACTCGTTTATAACAGCTATATAAACTGTTATATGACAGTTTCTATAACTGTTATATAACAGTTTTGAAAGTGTGTGAGAGAGATTACTCATGTTCATAATAACATCTACATCTAGAGGCCAAGTGAATATTCAATTTCTTAATTTTAGACTCTAGAAGAATAGCATTATGAAAAAGCTTTTAGGAGAAATTATACAATTTTAAAGGCTGGGAGCTAGACCATAGGCATTTCCAAATTAAGGAACTAGGTCTATGAGATTTGCAAAATTCATAAGCAGACTTAAAAGAGAATAGTCCATCTATTGTAAGGGTCCATACCTGAGAGTCCCCCTCTAATATAATAATGACATCAATTAAGTCAACTATAGATCTGATTCTTTTTATCACATGGGAGCCATAAAAGCCTGAAAAAAGATAATTTTTATATTTTTTATGCATAAAAAAGCTAGAGACTTTTTTAGGGTAGCAAAGACCAACACATCTTCAAACTAGTTACTTTAATGACACCATTTAAGATTCTAATGTTCAGACCCCATTTATTGAATGAAAGGAAAAGTCTTTCCAACTAAGCCAATGGTGCTTGACATTGTCATCAGAAGAGGATCCCCAAAAGAAATTAGCAAAAACATTGTGTTTATATAACTGTTATATAAAATGTTATATAACAACTTATAGAAACTGTTATATAACATTTATAGCGGCTCTTCCAGATCTTCATTAGCGATTCATGGTAGATCAAGGGACTGACAAAAGCATACACAAGTGGACTAGCTTAGTCTTATTCCTTGACTTTATTATTCCTTCTACGGTCAACACAATCTTAATCGTTCATAGCCACTTTATAAAGATTGCATTTTTCATGCTTGACTAGTTACACGGTTTATGCATTGCCTTTTATCTGGATAAAGACCAATCATCAATCACGAGATTTATTGTGATGATGTCTAAAACATGCCAATTAAACTACTTGCAAGAGCTCGGATTCTTCTGATGTGCAACATCTACATAAGAAAGTTTCTCCCTTAACAGAGGTGTCATAAGTCGCCTCTTTCAACCCATTCGCCCAAGTAAGATAGTTTAATCACTTTATTTGATAAGAAATAAGCCTTTTGCTACAGCTCTAGAGCTACTAGCTATAAAATATTACACCTACCTGTACCTATTAGTTAACGAACGCATTCACACCGCTGGTTGCTACTATTCATTTCATACTCGACGAGACGATCTTATTGCCGGTGTAGTAAACGAAGACGATCCTAACGGACGTTGTGTCGGGTTTTTGCCTTCTAACGCCATGTTTTTAAGCTTAAGTCTAGAAATACACAAATTATCATCGTATTCTCAAATCGACAGTCCCATGATCTTGCGGTCAGTTCCTACGAGTTATATTGGTCCCGTGCGAAGTGTTGGTGCCAGTCACGGGGTCATTCGGGGGGATGTTTTGGGTTTTCTCCCTCTGACGCCATTTTATTAAGCTTAAGTCAAGATATTTTCAAATTATCAACGTATTCTCAAAATGGGAGTCCTGTGATAACGCGGTCTATTTCTACGAGTTACATTGGTCTTGTGCGAGGTGTCGGTGCCTCTCATGGGGCTGTTTCAGGTTTTCGCACTTTGACGCCAAGTTTTAAGCCTAAGTCTACATATTTTCAAATTATCGTCTTATTCTCAAACCGGGAGTCCCATGACCACGCGATCAGTTCCTACGAGTTATATTGGAACCGTGCGAGGTATTGGTGCCTCTCACGGGGCGGTTTGGGAGCTGTTTTAGGTTTTCGCACTCTAAATCCAAATGATAGAAGCATTTAAGATATTAAAAGAAACATTTAAGATATTCAAATTTACCTGCTTGTCTTGGTTTATTTCTTCAAACCGCTGACTTAGTGGTTTACTCCTCAGGTATATATGGCTTCAAAATTAAAAAATATGTTAACCCTCACCAAAAAATATAGAACTCTTACCTTTTGGAGTGAGTTTCCTTATAATATGAAGAAACACCTACTTGGCTTCTTCGCTACTAACATCAGTGGAAATTAGTAAGCCAAGTGTAATAGTAAAATAAATAAATCACCTACCATTTGCAATAGTGCAATAATGTAATAGTAATAGTAAGCCAAGTGTGATAGTAAAATAAAAAAATAAATGAAAATATATCTATTCTAAACAAAAGAATCGATAAATCACCTACCATTGGCACAAATAGCAGGACATTACACTTAAAAGTAGATGACATTCATACATTAAAGTAAAGTGCTAATACAATGTTAATATCATAATAGGATAAAAATAAGATTGACGAGGATAAAATAATATTTTGATACTCAATCTTCCTTTAAATCAACTAAAAGATCCTTCAAATTAGGGTTGTATTCAAGAGCTGACTGGAAATCTTTTAGAGCCTTTAATGCATCTACTTCAGTAGTCATACCCTTTGGTGCATGCACAATAATAGACCAATTTCCATCATTTATGCACTTCGAGTAGAATACATTCTTCACGTTCTGAAAGGCACAAACAAAAGGCTCGTCGACTATGCTATCTTTAATCTTTAGCTTTTATAAATCTACTATAGTAAGTTTGGAGTCGGGATCAACTTTGAAAGCATTCTTTTTATCCTCCACCTTTACCCAATCACAATAGAATACAGTTTATGTGAAATCCAAGTAATCAAGTTCTAGGATTTGTTGAATTATTTCCATAATAGGTTAGCACTGTATTCTTTGGATTTTTATCACTTTTGCTAGCGATACAGGTGGTAAAGGCAGAAATTGATATTCCACTATTTTGCGTCAAAATATTTTCCTCATATGGATACGAAATGAAATCAAAACCATTGGTTCGGAATTTCTTAAACTCTTTCGCACAAAAACTAGGACCTTTTGCTATGCGTACAAGTCCGAAAGAGACATCACCTCTTTTTAGAAGATTCATTTATTAATGAATTTGTATTAGGGCATGTTTTTACCACACAGGAATAAATAACTGCACACATAAGATATGAAAAGTACCTCTTTTGACACCCATGCCCTAAAATCAGTTGTCGTCCAATTTTTCCTTTGATTTTGGACAATTTCGTTCTCATACTTCCTATCAAAAAATTATAGAGTTTAGATCATAAAATAAAAAATACATATAATCAAAGAAGAAGAATTTAATAGATACTCACTCTCTTCAGTCTTCGGCTTCATCTTGCGATTCGAAGATATGACGAGTTGCTTGCTCGTATTGTAGGTTTGTGAGTTTCACCTATTTAGGGTTCCCAAACGACAATTCATCCTCAAACTCGCCAGGTTCCTCTATCACTCGTTCTCCACATGGATTAAACCTCATCACCTTTTGTTCTAGCATATGTTCCCTAGCGTATAGTGATGATTCCACTATTACGTATTCTTCAGCAATCGACCCTCCAATATATCGTGTATTCTTTACACAATCTTTGAAGTTTTTCATCAAGCGCTCAAAAGGATACATCCAACGATACCTCATGGGACCACATAATAATGCTTCATCGCATAAATGCACAAGCAGGTGGATACCGATATCGAAGAATGACGGAGGAAAATATTTCTCTAATACATAAAATACCTCAGCTAAAGTTGATTTCACAGATTTAATGCGCCTTCTTTTTACCACTTTTGCACAAAGTTGGGTAAAACACAAACTGATATGCATAATTGCCTGATGGAGATCTTTGTGTTCACAGAAGCAATGCCGAAATAACATAGGGATTAATTAGATGATTACGTTCCAGTCGTGAGACTTGCACCGTTTCAAGTCATTTTCTTGGTAGCTTACTACCCTACATAAATTACCAGAATAATCGAATGGAGTCTACAAGTTGAACAACGTGTCTAAGAGGATCTTCTTCTCACTAGTAGTCAAAGTGAAAGCAGTTAGGGGGAGAGAAATTCTTCCTGTCGTTGGATTATTTTTTAACCACAGTCTCTTCTTTATTTTCATATCCTGTAGATCTCGACGGACCCACTCTCCATATATGTAATGAGATCCACCCAAACATGTTCCTATCAAATGTTCTGCAAAATTCTTCTCTGTGTGCATCACATCAATTATATGCCTTACATGATGATCTTTCCAATACGGAAAATCAAAAAATACTGATCGCCTGGACCATGGCTTCGCATTACTAGGGTCGTTTGGATCCCCCTTAGCTTTACATTTTAGGTTTACAAAATGGGGGTGTTTTCCTACGTACCTATTCTCTATAGTCGTATCCGTAGCCTTCTCCTCAATTTTCTAACCAGAAAGCCGAACAGGTGCCGTTCTTCTCTCGTAATTGACAGGCTAAAAGTTAGACTTGTTGTTCCTAAAAAGGTGACTGGTCGGTAAAAATATACGATGACTCGTGTAACTCATCTTACCACTATGTTTTAACCAACAAGCTTCAGTTTCCTCCCCACATATGGGACATCCATAATAACCATGAACATTACAACCGGATAAGGTCCCATAAGTAGGAAGGTCATGGATCGCCCACATCACCATTACTTTAAGTGTGAACTCTTCACACTTATGAGAATCGACCGACGTCACGCCTTTAGCCCACAACTCTTTAAGTTCTTCGATTAATGGTGCTAAGAATATATCAATGTCATCACTGGGAGCCTTCGGACCGGTTATCAACAAAGATATCAATGTGAACTCCTTTCTTATGCATAATATCGGAGATAGACTTAAAAGCGCCATGAGAACTGGACAATAACTCTGACTAGTACTTAAATTACCGAAAGGGTTAAACCCATCGGTTGAGATTGCAAGATGAACATTGCGCGGTTCCTTTTCAAATTCATGGTGTTGTGCATTTGAAATTTTCCAGATGAGTGAATCAATCGGACGACGCATAAAATTCCCACCCACCTCGCATCGAGCATGCCATGTCATGGCCTCCGCTATCCACGGTACAGTAAAACCAGTTTTAATCGTGGCCCAAGTGGAAAATACTTCAAAACCATTTATGGTACATGCGAGCACTTTCGATTTTTTTGCATGTTTGTCCTTTCCATTCTCACAACCCACATATCTAGGCTCACTGCATACGGTACATTCATCCTTCTCTTCATGCTCATTCCGATACAATATGCAATCATACTTGCAAGAATGAATACATTTGTGTTTCAAACCTAAACCCTTCAAACTTTTCGTCATGGTAGGATAATTGTCTGGTAACGTGTTCTCTTTTGGAAGAATTTCTTTACCCCACTGAAGAATTCCGTTACGCTGTTACTAGACAAACCAAATTGACTCTTCAAATTATGCAAACCAATCATTGCATATAATACCGAGTGATCTTCATCGCAATCTTTATACAATGGTTTGGCCACATCGTCTTTCAACCGTATGTATTCTTGATCTCCTAATAGTCATAATGGGCATTATTTGTATCCATAGGTTGGTGGTTTTGATGTTTGTGGAGTCCGTAAGCATCATCAATTAAGTCGGTCAATGGACGATTTGTTGGTGAATCATGTACCACTTCTACTCGTTGGGGTTCTGTTATACGGTTGGGTGCCATTAATTCTTCTGAAATATAAGGTATAACTTTTTCACCATAGTATGTCCATATTATATAGTCTTGACAGATTCCCCACTTTAGTAAATACAACTCAACATCTTCTAATGACTTATATTTTCCGTTAATACAAGGAGTGCACGGACACGGAATCTTCTCACTTTTAAGATTTTTGGAAGCGTATTTAACAAATTTATAAACGCCCTTTACATGATTATTTGATATCCGGTTAGTCTCTCCCATCCACTCTTTGTATTGTGGGAAATCCGTGTAATAATCTTCAAATTCCAGTCCTATGGTAATAGGTTAAAAAATATTATTACAACTGAAATAAAAAGAATATTCTTACGACTGAAACAAAAAAATATCATTACAAACAAAACAAAACCAATATTCTTACAACTGAAATAAAGAAATAAATATCATTGCAACTGAAGCAAAACCAATATTCTTACGACTAAAACGAAAAAAATTATTACAACTGAAATGAAAGAAAATATTATTACATCTTGGCCAACAGATAAACTGGACAAGCAACAAAAGATTTTGCATAATTCCTCAATTCCATCCCTTCTCCGCTGTTAACGTACATAGGTACATCTCCGCAGTCGTTCTATATTTCATTGACCATTATTTTAGCCTCACCCTTCTCCAAAGGTCAGCCATGTACTGGAGTTCCAGGAACTATGGAGATAAGTATGTACATGCCAACAAACCTCGAATTGCTCATATCCTCGATATAGTACTCTTCACCATAGTCACCGTGAGTTGTTGATGATGATCCAAGTCACGTGATTGACGGAGGTGAAGGGGAGGGGAATGTTAGACGATGAGGCATTTGAGAGGGGAATGTTGGAAGAGGAGGCATTTGGGAGGGGAATGTTGGAGTAGGGTAAGGGTAGCCTTGAGGAGGCATTGGGGGCCTATAACTTTCAAAAAACTTCACAAGTTTCCCAATTTGATTCGTCAATAATCCCAGGGTATTTTTAATCTCATATACATCCCCATCGATCTTCAAATGGTGCTCCTTTTGGGAAGAGATACAATTCTTGACCGAAGAAAGCTCGTCCACAAGAGGTGCAGTGTGTTGAAGTTTTGTTTTTGGCATATGTGAGCCAACACCTCTCGTCCTCTCCATTTTTTCCTTTCCAAAGGTCTATGTTAGGGCATCATTTTCAAGGTCAAAGTCATCAGTAGGGCTCGAATCGGATTGACTGCTGATGGCCTCTATTGATTCCAGTGCCTTAGACAAGTGCGATGGGAGTTTATTATCTTTGTCCCGTCGAGCATGAAGGAATAAGTTGGACCGATTCGGGTTTTTACCGGGATCTGGACCATCCTTTGTCCTACTCTCCCATTCATCTTTCAAATCCTTATATGATTTGGATCCCAGCCTATGGATATCAGTTTTTTGTGCCCTATTTTTTTTATTTTGATCCCTCTGGACCAACTTTTTCTCCTTCACCTCATTCTCCAAAAAATTATTCCACTGCTCCAACGTCATTTCAACATTGGGAGGCACTCTCTCTTTCAAAACCAAAATATCTGAGCTCGCTGCCTCTTTCGAAAAATATTACTTCCAAAGGTTTCTCCTATATGTCCTCAATCCTTCAGCAACCCGAGATAGAACCATATTCTTAGAACGGTCGGGAAATGAGAAATGCTTGCAGAGTTGGTCATGTATGTCATCTTTGATAGCTTGATCAACAAGGTTCCAATTGTCTGGTACACCGACTCCCACATTCATTTCTCCCAGCGAGAAACATCGGGCTTTAAAGTTCAGCACATCATTCCTATCACCCGTCGGGTTATTCTCGAGAAGGGAGAACCTAATGGGCTTCTTTTCATTTGAGTGGGAGGTATTGGGAGTGCTGGATGGGGGAGTTGAACCAACGAGAGTGCTGGATTGGTGTGTAGGAGCACTTGGAGTTAGACTTGGTGAGGAGTGAACCATTAATGGAGTTGTGAATTGCTCAGCCATAGGTTTTGAGAATTCAGGTTCTACACGAGATGGTGAACCCCGTTATGGTGTCACCTCGGTACTTGGTACCATTGGGTTGTTTCCTCTCGACATTATCTATAAAAATGAAAAACTATAAGTGACTAAACAATTATAACAATATGAAATTATAACTAATTTATCAAGCTTATGACTATATATATATAGATAGATAAATAGATACCTTTTCAGAGTAAGACTTTAGAATAAGTTCAATGTGTCTGATCTCCATTCATTCGGTATTAGTTTTTAAGAACCTATGAATTTTTGCACGTGGAAAACTGGGAGGAAGGGTATCTATGATTGATGTGTAGATATCCTTGACATGAACTTAAAATCCCATATTTCTCAACTTATTGGCATAATTCAATTTTACGTGCATGTGGCGCAAGACATCACAGTCTATGTCAATGCTCTTTGTACGTAGTTGTATCCGTAACGGGTGGATTTTTTTTCGCCTTCTCCAACAATGTAATGAAGGTCAAGGCTATGTCGGGATTATGTGTGTGAAATATATTTTGTATAACGTCATACCGGTTTTCTGGTAGAGAAAATAGAATACGATCGAACAAGTAATCTTGTTGGAGATCAACTCCACGATTTACAAGGTAGTTAAATTATTCGATCTTTTTATTTCCATACCTATATATAGTAGTACCCTCTATATTACGCACACTAATAAAATAGTTATGTGTGTGGTCTAATTTCAAACTCTCCCACTCTTGTTGACAGTAATTATCACCATGCCTCATTTTCCTAAGAAATGTATAAGAGGGCATGAATACGAGTCCTACTATTAAGGTTTGGGTTTGAAAGTTATGAGAGTTTAAAAGTATATGTAAAATCCCTACAACAACCTGCCATAATTGTTTGTAACACATTTGTTTAGGGTTTATTATGAGAGAGTTTAAAAGTATATGTGTATTATCTATTCAATAAACATACAAACTGTAGAATCAACAAAAACACACATTGTACTTACACATATTGTAGTGCAAACAAATAACCAATGCATAAACACTACTTCATAAGGTAAATGTAAAAAATCACATATTGTAGTGCTTACACACATAATATAATGGCCCGCATATAACCCCCAATATAATATAATGGCCCGCATATAACCCCCAATAAAATCACTACAAGGTGGATGTAAATTTTTTTACTCATTAAAAATCCATTTTATTATATTTTGTCAAAAAAAATACACACACATACAATCTAGGGTTTAGTGGCATAATCTAAACATAACAACACATACAATCTACGATTTATTGACATAATCTAAACATACACTCACATACAATTTAGGGTTTACTAAACCCTAATATTTTTTTTGACATCAATCTATACATACACACACATACAGTCTATATATACACACACATACAATATAGCGTTTATTGACAAAAAAATAATTTATTTGTTCATAGTTACACACATAAGCATACATATACACATAAATCTATGCATACACACATAAACATAAATCAATGCATACACACACATAAAAACATAAATCTACACATACATACACAGAAATTAGGAATTTAAATAGAAATCATGAAATCCAAATGAAATGAAAACGAATCTATATATACCCGGGGTTAATCACAATGAAATCCAACTAAAATAGCTTAGCCCTTAGAAATCACACCAAATCGCATTAAATCGCTTAGCCCTTAGACAAAACCCTTACAAATCGCAAATGACCAACCAGCATTTTTTTTAAGTCCTGAATCTGGTCACGGCCTAGAGCCGTGACCCACCAAGTAGGCGACCAATAAATGAAAATGAGGGTGTTGCTGTCTTGCACCTAGTCACATCCTAGAGCCGTGACCCACCATGCACGACCCTTTTCCCATCAACCCTACTGCCTGAATGAGGTTTGGTCACAGCCCATAGCCATGACCCACACTAAGAAATGGTCACGGCCCTCAGTTGTGACTCCATTTGTGTATGTTTTGTTCTTTGTCATGCCTTTGGTCATGACCCAAGTCCGTGACCCATCAGAGACCTTTTTGGAGGGAATTTAGGTGCGAATTTGGTGCCAAGATGGTAACGCCCTGGCCACGGCCAAAGTTCGTGACCCACAGTGGTCACGAATTTGGTCCGTGACCACTTCTAGAGAATCCATGATTTAGTGTGTTAATAAATATGGTCCCGCCAAAAAATGAGTTGGTCACCGTGGATGTTTACCCAATTGGTTGGGGTTTACCACGTTAAAATTTCTTGTGTATACTTCCTCTTCCTCTCATCCCTTTCTTAAGGCTATGTTGATTTTATTTTCTTAAAGTTTTGTTTTTCAAAACTGGTAAACCTATAACTGAAATAAGTCGTTCATACTGTTTTACACATCTTGTGTTTAAAATTTGTTTTAAGAAAAGAGTTTCTTCAACAAACTGTTCGGAACCATTTAGATAGTTTAATCTTGAATTAAACGACTTAAGTGATATTTTTTTCAGAAACTATAACAATCTTTTAGTACATACATTATTTATGGGAAAGTTATTCAATCACTATAAAATAAACTTTAAACCAGAATTTAACTGTATAATAAAATATTTTAATAGTAAATATGTAGAAATGATAGAAGCGAAAAAAATAGATAGTTTTGTATGTGAATAAATAGAATGGAAATTACCACAACTAACAAATAATGTACAAAAAAATACAAAAAATAATAAAATATCTTAAACTGCAGTAGGATAAAGCAGTGTTCGATTCAATAAATATAAACCTCTAGAAGACAATAAAGAAATTTAGAAGAAATTAATGCATTAATAGTAGAAGAAAAACTAGAACAAATTTAAGAACTATTAGAAGATAAAATATATGATGTAATTTAAAAAATTGTGATAAAATGACAGAAGAAGAACTCATAGAAAAATATGGTAGCAAAGAGGCAAAAGAAATAATATATATATATATATATATATATATATATATATATATATATATATATATATATATATATATATATATATATATATATATATATATTGTGCAGAAAGAACAGACGGAGATAGCAAAAGAAAAATATTGGCTATAGGAATAGACAAATTCATAATAGAAGAAGAAATTATAAAAATAATATAAGAAATTAATCCAACGGAAGAAATAGAAACATAATCATCAAATGTAACTAACCAATCACGTGACTATTCTACTCAGCAAAAACTAAAAGCATCAACAGAAAAATATAGCAAAAATAATACAAAAATTCCAGCATATAAATCACGAGATAGATAGATATTTAACACAGACTCTAATATTATAAGAAATACAAATGTATATTAAATATAGATAGAATAGATCCCCAAGACTGGAAAATTGCAATAGAAAATTGGAAAAAAGGATGTTGTATTGCATGTAGAATGATAAATTTTGAAAATTTAACTTAAACATAAACATATTTTAAAAGCACATTACAAGGTAGTGTATCTAATTGGTATTTAAGTTATAAAAAAGAATAAGAATATAAATTATTTAAAATAAAATTTAATGTATAAAGATTTATAGATTTAATCAAACAAGCATTTATAGGAGAAAATAGATTATTATGGGTAACAGAAGAACAAACAGATGCATTAAGAAATTTAGAATAATTACAAATATGTAGACTAGATTATATAGGAGAATATATTAAGAAATTTATAGAATATTGGACGCAAACAGGAAGAGCAACAGATGATGAATTATTAGACAAATTTATACAAAAAATACCAGGTAAAATAGGAGAAAAAGTATGGAAAAAATGGAAAGAAAAAATAGGAGAAGGACGTAACTCTTCAATAGGAGCAAGAATCAAAATGGTATATGATACTTTAAAATCAGAAGGAAAAAAGTTAAAAGAAGGAAAATAAATCAAAAAATAATATTACTATACTTGCCAACAAATAGATTTATCACCACAATATGGATGTGATAATAAAAGAATAATAAATAATAAGAAAAACACAAAAAGATATAAAAAATATAGAAACTATAGACTTAGAACATATAAAAAGCATTATAAATATAATAAATATAAACGCAAAAGTCCCTGGTACAAGAAAAGAAAAATAATCAAAGAAAACAAAGAAGTAAAAAAGGATGAAAATAAAAGAACAAAAAATTGTAAATGTTTTATATGTGTAAACCCTAATCACATCGAACCAAATTGCCCTTATAGATACAAAAATATTAATGTCTAAAAAATTCAAGAAGAAATAAATATATTAGATGACATTGAAGATGACTTAGAAGGCACAATAGAATTAGAAAGTATATATTATGAATATGAAGAAATAGTTAATATTAGCATATATAGTATAGAGTCAATAGAATAAGATAACGAGCACATAGAAACTATAGAAAAAAGCCTAGAAGATTTAAATTTTTTTATATAATGTAAAAGAATGTGAATATAAAATCACACAATATATGTTTATAAAAGGAAAATGTATAAAATGTTCAAAAAAAGACAAAGAGATGTATCTTTGTAAAATATGTTGTGAAAATCTTTGTATAAATTGTTACAAAGAAATAAAAGACCAATCTAAAGAACAAATAAATAGTGCAAATAAATCAGCAATAATAACTTTTCCTATACAAATAAAATTCTCAGATAAATTTTTAAATACAACAGCAATGTTAGACAAGAGAGCAACACAAAGTTTAATCCATATAGAATTAGTACATAAAGAAAGCATAAAGGACTTAAATTACCCAGTATATATACATCAATTTAATAAAGAAGCAATACCAACAATGCAATGTATACAAAATATATCGATATATATAAATAAAGAACAATTCATCTTACCACAAACATATATAACAAATGTAAAAAGTCATCACCCCTTTATTTTTGGGATTAAATTTTATTCAATCTCTATTAGGAGGATTTATGTATACCCCATCAGGATTACAATTCTTTAAAAAAGGAACTCGTATTATACCTAATAATCAACAAAATAATATAGAAAAGGAAGAAAGAGCGATAGTTCTTAATAATAATATAATACAAGAAACAATAAAAGATTTGCAAAATAACGAAACAAAAGAAGAAAATTTGGATGAAAATTATTTATGTGAATATCTACAGCAAATAGAAGAAAGCCAAAAATAGATTTCAATAAAATAAATAAAGTAATGGTTATAAATACAAAACTATAATTAGAAGATTTAATAAGACTGGCAAAAAAAAACTGAAATTATAGGAGAAAACACACAAAAGCATTGGAATAAAAATAAGTTAAAAGCATTTTTAAAAATAATAAATTCAGATTTAACTATAAAAATAAAAGACATGGCATGAAATTTAATAGACCAAGAAGAATTCAAACTACAAATACAAGAACTGGTAAATTTAAGTGTAATAAGAAAAAGCAATAGTAGACACAGAAGCTCAGCTTTTATGGTAAGAAATTACTCAGAAATCAAAAGAAATAAAGCAAGAATGGTAATAAACTATAAAAGATTACATGAAAATACATATGATGATAGATACAAAATACCTAATATAGAAGAATTAATAAATATAATATAATATAAAAAATATTTTTTAAAATTTGATTGTAAGTTGAGATTTTGGCAAATTAAAATGAAAGAAGAATCAATAGAATGGACTGCCTTCACTTGTCTAGAAGGACACTTTGAATGGCTAGTTATGCCTTTCAGATTAGAGAATGCACCAAAAATATTTCAAAATAAAATAAAATGCATACGATATTTAAAAAACATTCGAGCTTCTGTATTGTATACATAGATTATATTCTTACATTTATTAATAATAAACAAGAGCATAGAAAATATTTAGAAATAATATTAAAGGAATTTATAGATCAAGGACTAATAATAAGTAGAAAAAAGATGCAACTAGAAAAACAAGAAATATAATTTTTAGGATTATATATAAAAGGAGGGAAAATAGAATTACAAGAACATATAGTAAAAAGGGTTTTAGATTTTCTAGATAAAATAGAAGACACCAAAAAGTTACAATCTTTTCTAGGATTATTAAATTATTGTAGATCTTTTATCCCCAATTTATCAAAACTAGTAGGACCACTGTATAGTAAATCAGGAAAAAATGGTCAAAAATACTTTAATACTAAAGATATAGAATTAGTAAAAAAATCAAAAGAATGGTCAGTCAATTAGAACCATTATCCTTACCACTAGAAAATAGTTATAAAATTATACAAATAGATGCATCAACCATAGGATGGGCATGAATCCTTTTACAAACAACAAATAAAGAAATCAACAAAAAAATGAAGAAATAATACGTAAATATTGCTCAGGTAATTTTAATGAGACACAAAAAAGACTTCCTCCACTGATATAGAAATTTTAAGAATAATTAACACAGTAGAAAAATTTCAATTATTTCTATTAAAAGAATTTTTAATAAGAACAGACTGCGATAATATTGTAAAACATTATAATCAAACTCATCAAAGTAGAACAACAACCAAAATATGGTTAAGCTTTATTGATAATATTACAGGCGAAGGAATTAGCTGATATTTTGCCAAGATTAATTACTAATACTTCTAAATTGTTGTGCAAATGTCTCATCAAGGTTCATCATCAGGAACACAAGGATATACTAACCAATTATTTACAGTTCTTAATGAGAAGCAAAAAGTTTAGGAACAATGTAAAGGTTACAAACGAACAGAAAATGATCTTTGATAATCTTTGGTTCAACAGAGAATATAACCAAGGATCTTTTATACATATTATGAATTATCTAACTATATATTTATAATATAACTAACCATGTACATTCATTAAAATAAAAATCTAATAACTACACCCCTATTGCAAATAGTAAAAAATTAATAAATGATCATAATACCATAATTAAACATTTTAAAATATTAAATATCAAAAAGCAAGAGATAGAAAAGAAATTAGAACACGTATTATTATATAATAATAGTAATTTCTTATCATCATTTGATCCCAATTATAGATCTATATTAAAACAAAAAGTCGAAGAATTACTACCAAAAGCAATAGCAGAAAAAATATTTATGTATGTAAGTAAAAAAGATATTAGTAATTGGGTAGCCTTGCAAAATTATTTTTGATTTAATTTAGCTCCTACAGGATGTGCATATAAATACGAAAAAATATACATATTTTTCTCAAAATAAGCATGATACTATTATTTTATTAGATATAGACCTCAGAATTTTTAAAAACTTCATTATAAGTATACCTAATAAAATATTCATAAGTAATGGACGAATACAAACAAATGTTATGTCATTATTCTTGAATGATCAGATAAGTTACCTCTATTTTAACAACAAAGATCTAGACCACAAAAATTCTACGGATCCTTGAAGAATTGGGGCCAACTGATATATAAATTTCTTCTATATTCATAAGCCATTTCTAGCTACTTACTCTTTTCTGGTTCCCTGAGAAATGAAGTGAGTCAAACGATTGTGTTATTTGCTAGAAAAAATATTAATGGACACTTGATCAAATATAAATTGATTGCAAATTGAATAAAAAAAAAGGGAAGTACGAAGAGTTCCGCCTAAGAGAATCGCATCTAGCTTTCATTGACAATAGTTGAATTTTAGTCTACCACACCTTCTCTAAAAGGTTTAGGAGGGAGAAACTTCTTCCAAGTTTAAAGAGAGATTGTTAATCTAAAAGGGGTTACAAATGTGCCATATATATGACATAGATTCAAGTTTGTGCTCTATGAAGTTTCCTTCTGATATTTTGGTACGATCCAATGGTGGACATTTGCCTATGTGAGTTTTTTCTTTTGATAGTTTGACAAGATTCAATGTTAATTTTTTTTAAACCATCTTCTGTAACACCCCGTATTTTTTAGGATTTAAATAATTATGTGCTTTATTATTATTGTTGGATTAAGTAAATTAAAATGTGAGAATTAATTATTCATCCAGATAAAAATTGAATATTTACTAGCGTGACGAGAAGTTAGTAATTGTTAATACTACTGTGAGAATAAGTAATATGGAATGGCGATTTTATATAACTTGTTGTGAGAGAAATACGACAGTTTGATATATTAAGTCGGGACACGCGTGTGAGTCGTGTCATGACTAAATAAGTGGAATAAAAAGGTAAATTATTTTAAGTAACTCATATGATCATTTCAAGCGCGCCGTTCAGTCCGTAGGGGTCGAGATAGTCAGAAAACTCTACCCGGATATTTTATTTGGACTCCGGAATATTTTTAGGCCAAGTCGGCACCCGGTAGGGGTAGTTTTGTAATTTGAATTTTTAGAGGAATCAAATGCACAAAAATTGGAGAAATATTATATCAGCTAATTGGGGACAATTAGAGTTAGGATACACCAAAATCAAGAGAGATCCACAGTGGGTGAGGGAGAGCAAATTCCAAAGGAGGAGAGTCAATTTACACCGCCTTGCACAACCACCGCCACCATCATGTAGATCGGAACGCGAGGAACACATCCATACCAACAACACCAATGGATCACACCTTCGAAATCGAGGCAAGTGTTTATTGCTTTCTTTCTTTAACGATAATTGTGTTCATGTTAGTCTAGGTTAATAAACCTTTGTTATGGAAGTTAATTTGGGTGAAATTGGAGAACTATATCATAACCTAGGGATAATTTGATAAGAATTTGAATCCCACATGTAGATAGGATGAGGCCTACGAATTTATGATGATTTCTATGAACCAATCTGGGTTTAGTTTAGAAGTTACGCATATCAATTTAAGAACTAGGGTTTTTGATAATAAATTGAGGATTTCGAATTATATGGGTGATTAGTGATGATTTAATGATGTTTGGTTATGGCAAATCACGTATATATGTCATAATAATGTTTGGTATTGATTGTTGGAAGATTGGGCTTGATCTTTAGAGGATTTTAGGAGTAAAAGTGATGAAAAATGGAGCTGTCAAAGGTTGAAGACGAAAAAGCACCATCTCGCGCGACGTCGCGCGAAGTCGCGCGAAGTAGGTCATTAAAATGAGATTCGTATCTCGCGAGAAGTAGATCGATCGATATTGAGATGTCGCGCGAAGTCGCGTGAAGACTGGTTCGAGCGATATGTGTAATTCGTTCAAACGACTTGGCTTTATGGTTCGAGCGAGATTTCTAATTTTTAGAGATTTTCCTTTTTCTCCCCTATATGGGAAATAGTCAATTTGAGTGAGGAAAAATTAGTGTTCGATGAACCCAAAATAGTGTAGAATTATTGGGAGTTGTTTAGGTGTAATGATTTAAATATTTACGACGGTGAGTTTACCTTGAAGATTACGCGAGAGAGATAATCGTAATTGTAAATGCGTCGAGAGTATTACGTGATAAATACTTACGATATTAGTTCTGAAGATATGGAACTTATAAGAATAAAAATTAGTGGTTACTTGTGGGACTTCTTATGATTTTGTATTAAGGATTTTCGGGTGGCATACTATCCTTATATATATATTACGAGAGAGGGAATATCGTAATTTAAAAATATGTTGATAGTATTTAGTGATAAAAATACTACGTATGAAATATGACATTTGATTGTGTATATACCGTTTGATTGATGGGTTGTGTGTATACCTATATTTGATATTATGTGTATGACATACCTAGTTGCTTGCTATCGTGGGGGGTTGTGTAGAGACGGTCTTATCCTAAGTGACCTTCGGGGGGATATTTGACTTGTATCTCAGAACATAGGATTGTGAAGACTTATTTGTGAGTTGATAAGTCAGTTGACTATGGGAGCGTAGGTATGTGCATGATCCATAGGTACGTGAACTATGTTCGCCGCCAATATGTGTGATTTGTTTATATGGTTCGTGGGAGATTTTCGAACCGATAGTCCTTATTTGAGTACAAGATGTACTGGGACATGATAGCAGAGTATGCAATGCACTACATGTGTATCCTTGGGGTGCTGTGTTAGTATATATATATATATATATGTATGTATGTATGCATGCTTATGGTATATCTACAATGAGATAATTGCAAACTATTAAGATAGTGAAATCTTCAATAACGTAAATAGTAAATACTTAACTTTAGTGTGATAACACTTATTTAAAATGATAAATGTTGAGACCAAATACGGAATGCTACTACGAGGGGTAACTAGAAGGATACGCCTTTTTCATAGTTGAAGTGTGTAAGATGGCTAGGTTAGATTAGATGTACGTTAGGCGTGCACACTAGTCGAGAAGTGAGAATCAAATGTGAGAGTTCGAACTAACATGCATATAATACTTGCTTTAATGCAGTTTTAAATACTTGCTTTAATGCAGTTTTAAATACTTGCTAATATTTTTTTTAAAACATCGAGCTCTGACCCGTCTCTTATATTTTTCTCTCATATGCTATATATATATATATATATATATATATATATATATATGTATGTATGTATTAGTACAGGTGCCCAGCTACAGGGACACCGGTTATAGATACTTGGATGGTTTGCCGAGCTGCAGCTGTTGTGGAAGTTGCGAGTCATTAAGATTAGACGCTTATCTCATTTCATTCAGTTTCTAGTTCAGATATTTCAGTTCGGGCATGTGTCACCCATTCTCATTAGCGGGGTTGTACTCAGTTTCCCTTGTAGTTCTTTTCAGTTGGATTGAGTATTTATTATGGTTTGGTTTGTTACTTTGAACTGGAAGGTTTTTATCCAATCTTAATTATTCAGTATTTGCTTCAGTCAGCATTCATTTCTTGTGTATGGTTTATAATTAATTATTCTAAAATTAATTAAATTAATTGGCTTCAAGTTAAATTGGAAAATGTTTTGGCACTAGCTTAAGTAAATTTTAGGTAATTAATTGGATTCAAGTTTTCGACAGTGATACTAAAAATGAACCAACCGAACATTCTGTTATAAATTTTTATAAAGGACTGATCACCCGATATTTAATTGGGCGGGGTGTCACGGGTGGTATCAGAGCATTAGGTTCTAGAGTCCTTTAGGATCTGTACGGCTTACTACGTTTCAACTTAGCGTTCTTTGATGTAGAGCCTTATTCTATGATTGATGTATTCCACTGCGTATGCGATTTACGCTCTCCTGCAATTTATTTTAGTGAATCAAATTCATATGCGGGAGTGATTGGACTTTGTACTCCGAACAATATGGGACGACCAATGAAGGCCGTTATCGGGACTGCAGGAGGAGGAAAAAAATTGAAAGTTGTGAAGCATTAGTGGAACAATGATCGCAATAGAAGTCACCAACAGTAATATCTAAGTGTGATGGGCCAATGGAGGGAACTAATCCAAAGGAAATAATGTAAAGTAGAGTGAAGTAACACTCGGAATTTTAAATTCAAAAGAAATTTTTTCTAACTCAGAGAAACTTCAAAGAGTAATAATAGAAAATCAAATCGAGATATTGGGTGCAGGTTGATCATTTAATCTTCCACCAGTTGGTCGGGTAAGGACCGACCGTAAGGGATGAGTTAACTTGGTAAGCAAACTTCGTAACCGAAGTAGGAGTCACAAAAGATAAAAAGGGTCTGTAAATTGAAATGGACTCGTGGGTAGAATACCCTAGCGTGAATGGGAGGTGAGACTAAGGTGACTAGTGTCAACGTCATCAAAGTATCTATTTACTAGAATATGTCAACGCCCCAGAAGAAAGGGAGCCAGTCGAGTTGTGATACCTAGCCGGAGGGTAAGGTTGAATTCAATAGTATTAGTAGAACATCACCTGAAGGTATACCCAGTGGGGGGAAACCTATTTAAATAATATGATTAAATCTTAACGAAATGGTAATGGATTCAGTCAAGACTGGCGGGTCGACTATATGTTCCAAATGCCCTCTAGAGCGCAAGGAAATACAAAAATAACAACCGGGAGTTAAGACTGCCAGGTCCGAGAGAAGGACATCTCAATAAGGCCAGGACGACCAGTGATAGGGAAATTACCCTATATGTAGAGATAAGGGTTACCAGTATTGAATGTGATCACTTGAGAAATGAAATTAATAGCATCGGGAGTAATAAACCGTGCCTGTAAGGCATACCAGTTGGAGAAGTAAAATGTCCAGTGTAGGAATTGGTTCAAGAGAATTGGGCCCAGGAACTAATAACCCGAGAGTAGTGGGTCTAGTCAGGACTAACGTAGTCCTCAGTAACTATAGCATACCGTATTTCGGGGTCGATAAGGCCCAGGAAATAAAGGAAAGGCCAATTTATCAATGTTGGGTGGGTAAGCCGTAAAATAGAATAATGTACCCATAACGAGCGAAAAAAAAATTAAAAAAATAAATAATGAGTGTAATATGAAAGGTATAACGATTGTAGATAATCATGGGTCACAAAACGTGCGTACGGGGACCCTACGATCAGGATAGACTAATGGAGCTTTGTTTCATCCTTGTGAATAAATGATGAGTTAAAGTGACATGGGTGTGTCACAACGTATGTGAATAGTTAACACTAAGGATTCGAGCGTGCATCCGATTTAGTGGGTACACTGACGATAGCAGCCTTATTATGTAGGTGACTACCATTTGGGTAGCGATACTTTTTGTACCATCTGCGGGTAGGAGCAAGTCCGATCACTAAGAGAGACTTGTATATGGTATTATGTAACGATTCATGCTCCTTTGAGATTTATGATAATAAAGCACATTATTATTATATTGTATGGTTACTAGTTATAGAGGATTTGAACGGTAGTAAATTGCGTGATAAGACTATCGTACTAAAAATTTCAAATTTTAAAAATATGGTTTTAACAAGGCATCACCTGAAAGACGGTTGAGCCTGCATATGTGTCGTATTGTATTATAGACTTCGGTGAGTATGTTGTCTTACTATGTTCATCCTGGTGAGCAGGGATGTTTTACTGATGTGATTCAGGGTATATTGACTTATTATATAGAGGATAGGTGTAGCTCCTTAATCATATAGCGATAATAACTTGTGATAGTGAGAGCGCCGCATTGTATGCCGTCTTTAGTGACATGAGAGTGGACGAGTAGACTTTTTATGTTCGTAGATGAGAGCTCAGGGATATAGGTTATGGATTAAGGACTTGCAGATCCCGACGACCAACAGTGTTAGGTAGTAGTGCATCGGGGCGTTCTTTGTTTGGATTTCGCTTTGCGAGGCATCCCACGCATGAAACTTAGCAAACGTTGGAAGTTGGAAGAGGTTTGCCTTTAGTACATGGATTTAGTATCATAATGATTGCCCGTATACGCAGTTATAACTGTGAGATAATGGTTATATTACAGATTAAGGTCGATGGATCCGTATAAGAATAATATGTGATAATGTTACCAATCATTGACACCACGAGCAGACTGGTGGGACAACCTAAGATAATATTAGGTGGAAAAGGTAGGGTGGCTGAGTAGGACCTTACGATATTGTCATGCCAAGTATGTGGGGCATAATTTGATATTTATATAAAACGTCCAGTACGATGGTGCTGTAATGCACAAAGAATAGGGTGTATGGGCGCCCTATATATTTGGGTAATAAATTTTTCTTCCTTGAGTGAAAGATTGTGACACAATCTGCATTTTTGGAAGTAACGGAATGTAGACGTTTTGACTTCAGGACTTAGCTGTTTGATGGTTTAGGTCAGTTAGGACCATTAATTCCCAAATTCGCCACGAGGATGGTATAGGAAGAATTCGATAAAGTTTAACTCGAGAAAAGTTGAAACTTACTTAATAGGACATGGAGAGAACATGTTTCACGAGAATCTGAAGCTTAAAGATAGGGGGAAGGACTTGCGACATGCAATGATGACACTGTCACCTGAGCCATAGATGTGGATGTGGTTGTAAGATATGTAAAATGCGTAATGATATAAAGCTGTAGTAGCGATGGCATAAGCAAAACAATACATTGCTGAGCTCCAATTGGAAGTGGACCATCAGGAAATAATAGAGTTCCTTCAGCATTAGGAATTCCTTAGTAGTAATGAAAGAGTGAATCCCTGGACCATTTCAGAGTTAATTACTTTGCAAGGGGATCACGACCCTATGTGGGTGAAAGTGGGTCGTGTAATTAAAATAACTCACGTTATGCCAAGTTAGGACAAATCATAACGTGAAACAGTAAACCCCAACCATTATTCATGGGATAGTAAGGTTATATGGGGTACAAATAAAGTTTTTGTCCGAAAGAGTCAAGAGAGTCATGACTCGATTATTGGGAAGAGTTTTTGGGAGGCCATGAATATCGAGATGCAAACCTATCCGGCCTAAAGCACTTGTAGGTGGATGGGAAGACTTAGAGTCATAGTTGCACATTGCGAGGTATGTTGTATTTACAATTATGGGAAGATTTAGTGCAATATCTTCCACTGGTGGGGTTAGTGTAAGATGACTCCCCTCAGCTCTTTATCGATAGGATTCCATTCGAGGAATTATATATATCAATCCTTGTCATCCTTGTGCTTATTGGATAGAGGGGAGGGAAATAATCTACTGGGTCCAGAGGAATTTTAGGGCCCATTAACTAGGATAGAAATGATTGGGAATTGCATTATTACATGTCGGAATGAGGAAATTGGTACCGAGTGATGTGGGATCTTTTCCTATTATTGTTAAGTTTGAGCCGGTAGCGTACGGGCTTGGGTTCCATAGTCCCTTGAGGAGGCAGTATGGCGAAAATGTGCTAACATTTATAGTATATATTGTGTGTAAAGTATATACCGTACAAGCAAGAATAAACTATTAATGAAACATAGTAGTAAGACAAATTCGTATATATCTAAATACTGATTAATTTGCTAGTGCAAGTAGTAGGAGGTTAGATAGTAATTATCTAAAATGTAAGTAGTGAAACTTAAATGGTAAGGCTTGAAGAGTAAATTATAACATCAGTGAGGTGTTCATTACAAAGGGTATTTAGTGATGTACTATATGGGCGATACTGCGTAGATTACATGAGATGTGAGGTACATACCCAGAGTTGTCCTTACCAAAAATGCCTTATTTTCGAATTTAGGGACGAAATTGGGAAGTATGTAACACCCCTTATTTTTTAGGATTTAAATAATTATCTGATTTATTATTGTAGCTGGATTAATTAAATTAAAATGTGAGAATTCATTATTAATCCGAATTAAAATTGAATATTTAGTAGCATGATGAGAAGTTAGTAATTATTAATATTATTGTGAGAATAAGTAATATGGAATGAGGATTTTATATAACCTGTTGTAAGAGAGAAATACGACAGTTTAGTATATTAAGTCGGGACATGCGTGTGAGTCGTGTCAGGACTAAATAAGTGAAATAAAAAGGTAAATTAGTTTAAGTAACTCGTATGATGATTTCGAGTGCGCCGTTGAGTCCGGAGGGATCGAGATAGTCAGAAAACTCTACCCGGGTATTTTATTTGGACTCCGGGATATTTTTAGGCCAAGCCGGCACCCGGTAGGGGTAGTTTTGTAATTTGGATTTTTAGAGGAATTAAATGGACGAAAATTGGAGAAATATTATATCAGCTAATTGGGGACAATTAGGGTTAGGATACACCAAAATCAAGAGAGAGCCAGAGTGGGTGAGGGAGAGCAAATTCCAAAGGAGGAGAGTCAATTTCCACCGCCTTGCACAACCACCACCACCATCGTGTAGATCGAAACGCGAGGAACGCATCCATACCAACAACACCAACATATCAGACCTTCAAAATCAAGGCAAGTGTTTATTGCTTGCTTTCTTTAGCGATAATTACATTCATGTTAATCTAGGTTAATAAACCTTTGTTATGGAAGTTAATTTGGGTGAAATCGGAGAACTATATCATAAACTAAGGATGATTTGATAAGAATTTGAATCCCACATGTAGATAGGATGATTCCTATGAATTTATGATGATTTTGATGAACCAATCTGGGTTTAATTTAGAAGTTATGCATATCAATTTAAGAACTAGGGTTTTTGATAATAAATTGGATATTTTGAATTATATGGATGATTGGTGATGATTTAATGATGTTAGGTTATGGGAAATCACATATATATGTCAGAATAATGTTTGGTATTGATTGTTGGAAGACTGGGATTGATCTTTAGTGGTTTTTAGGAGTAAAAGTGATGAAAACCGGAGCTGTCAAAGGTTGAAGACGAAACAACACCATCTCGCACGATGTCGCGTGAAGTAGGTCATTCAAACGAGATTGGTATCTCATGAGAAGTAGATCGAGCGATATTGAGATGTCGGCCAAAGTCGCACGAAGACTGGTTCGAGTGACATGTGTAAGTCGTTCAAACGACTTGGCTTTATGGTTTGAGCGAGATTTCTAATTTTTAGAGATTTTCCTATTTTGCCCCTATATGGGAAATAGTCAATTTGAGTGAGGAAACATTAGTGTTCGATGAACCCAAAATAGTGAAGAATTATTGGGAGTTGTTTAGGTGTAATGATTTAAATATTTAGGACGGTGAGTTTACCTTGAAGATTACGAGAGAGAGATAATTGTAATTGTAAATGCGTCGAGAGTATTACGTGATAAATACTTACGATATTAGTTCTGAAGATATGGAACTTATAAGAATAAAAATTAGTGGTTACTTGTGGGACTTCTTATGATTTTGTATTAAGAATTTTTAGGTGGCATATTATCCTTGTATATATATTACGAGAGAGGTAATATCGTAATTTAAAAATACGTTGATAGTATTTAGTGATAAAAATTCTACGTATGAAATATGAAATTTGGTTGTGTGTATACCGTTTGATCGATGGGTTGTGCGTATACTTATATTTGATATTATGTGTATGACATACCTAGATGCTTGCTATCGCGGGGGGTGTGTAGAGACGGTCTTATCCTGAGTGACCTTCGAGGGGATATTTAACTTGTATCTCAGAACATAGGACTGTGAAAACTTATTTGTGAGTTGATAAGTCAGATGACTATGGGAGCATAGGTATGTGCATGACCCATAGGTATGTGAACTATGTTCGTCGTCAATATGTGTGATTTGTTTATATGGTTCGTGGGAGATTTCCGAACCGATAGTCCTTATTTGAGTACGAGATGTACCGGGACATGATAGCAGAGTATGCAATGCACTACAGGTGTATCCTTGGGGTGCTGTGTTAGTATATATATATATATATAGCAGAGTATGCAATGCACTACAGGTGTATCCTTGGGGTGCTGTGTTAGTATATATATATATATATATATATATATATATATATATATATATATAATAGTGGTGGATATATATGTATACTTGTGTTATACTTATAAGGTGATATTTGTAGGCTATTAAGATTATGTTAATCTATATAATAAGGAGTAGAATGTTGACACTATTCATTAAGATGATAAGCTAAGTAGGGGTGAGGATTAAGCCACAAAGGCTCTAAATGAAGGGCTGAGATTGTTTTCCTCATTTACACCACACTTTCATATCACATCTCACTTTTACAACCCCAACCAATCTCCGCGATGTCTCGATTCACCCTCCCTCCTAAATATCCCACACGTATCCCTCTGTCACGGCCGCCCCCAACCCGTTACTGCCGCCTCCCTCATCCCGTTTTCGCTGCCTCGTTCAGGTAACCTTGATCTCTACTTTTTCCCTCACTCTCCTACACACGCATACGCACACATACACATAGTTTTTCAGACCTGACACGATTTTATGTTATTTTTCTTAGGTTTTTTCCCCCATCTGACACTTACACAATTTATTTTCATTTGCAGATCTCAGGCTTAGTTTGTTGCATTTTTATGCATGCTTGCTTATTTTATAGTTTTTATCTGGATGCTTTTAGTTGGGTTTTTCAGATTTGGGGAAAGTTGTAGCAAGGAAGGATCATCCACCCTGTTCTCACACCATTCTCCTCTATGTATGTATTTTAATTATCTCTATTTTTTGAACTTTGATTTGGTGGTTGAAATGTTGATTTACTGGTTTGAATCCCCACACCATCATAGTTTGAACTTTTTCTCTTTTAATATTCTAAAGTGCAGGTAATTATTACGCAACATTGAATGTCCGAATCTCTTTTTGACTCGAAATTGTTTCGCTATGAACATACTATCCAAAAGTGTCTTTAAAAATGGTTTAAAATGAGGGTGGAACTCACTAGAAATATTTTTACTCTGGGTTCAAAATTTAAGTTAAAGCTTGTATATGCGTAAGATAAGCATTTTATTCACGTTGGTGTTATTTTAGGACATCTCTTCCCACCCCATTGGGATATATTTTCGGACATCTCTTACCACCCCTATCTAGCCCCGTGCATATAATATATTTATATTGGCAAGTGAATGAAGTTGGCACATAAGGAACGGTTAAAATCTCTTTTCCCAATTGCCATTATCCCGCCAAAAAATACTACCAATTACATTGACAAGTGAATGAAGTTGGCATATTTAAGTTCAACAAAGAGTTTAGAATATTGGCCCATTTGTTAAAACTTTAAGTGTTCGGTTTTGTGCACAAACCAACTCACACACACAAAAACACAAACAAATATCTATGTTTGTAACTTTATTTTGACATTGGGCCCTTTGTTTTGAATTTGAGGCGTGGATTTTCAAAATGGAAACTTTGAACCGTTCACACACACGCACACACAAATCTATGTTTATAACTCTATTTTGACCTTAGACCATTAGTTTTTAATTTGAGTTGGGGATCTTTCAAATGGAGACTTTGAACCATTTGTTTTGAATTGGGGATTTTCTTCTTTGTTTCAGGGTTGATTAAGAATTATTACTTTCATGGTGTTTGCGAGTTTGATAAGGTAATATCAATTTCAACTTTAGATTTTAATTATTTTTTCGTTACAACTTTGTTTGCTTTGGATTTTTATTCCTATGGTTTTGGAGTTCAGTTACGGTTTATGTGAGTTTTGTTTGCTTCACATTTTTCTTCTTATGGTTTTGGAGTTCAATTATTGTTTATGTGAGGTTATGTGATATTAAGGAATCTTTTTATCCATTTATCTTGGTCAGTTGGCTTTCATGGTTCACAACAGCAGCTTGACTGGGTCGGGCCCTTACATTTACAGCAGCTTGGGAGGCTTACATTTACAACTTCTTCATCTCGGACACTTACAGCTACAGTAGCTTGGGAGATTTGAAGGTATATATTTCATTTAAATGATTCCTTATATATTTAAATCTAACATAATCAAATTATGCAACTTCCTTTAGTTTCTTCACGATGGGCGGCAATTACTTCCCTTGGTGAAAAGCCTGCTCCAACTCAAGCTCAGATGGCTATCTTAAGCCATCACCTACAAAAGTTCCCACTCTATAAGGACTCCCACCTTTAATTTTCTCCATCTAAAAAATTCTAGCTCTAAACGTGTATCCAATGGGTACAAAGATCATCCTGTGGTGAACCAGCTGACTAATGGAAGTCAGCGCGATAGTTTTATGTCCATCACCCTAGGATCCAGTGCTATAGAAGATTCCAGCAGGTTTGCCAGTAAGATGTTATTTTTGCAATGATTCTTTCATGAGTCATTTTCCACCAAGCTATTGTATCTGCTTCATTTGATCATGCTGAAATGAGGTATGCTTCAATTGTAGCAACTATAGAACAACCATCCCTTAGCAAAGAGAATAAATGTTTGAAACCGTGTTTGGAAATCCCATGGTTATGTCGTTCTTAAAGTGACTTCTGCTCTTAGAAACTATCGAACAACCATCCCTTATTCTACATATCTAATTCGGTTTTCTTTTTACGTTTATCCTAATTGTGGTTAAACTGGACTTTTGTAGGATTAAACTGAGGCCTTGGTAATAAAGGCATATCAGGTTTTGGGCTTTTGGAGAGAAACAGCAGAGCCACCGAAGAATGCTTTGAGGTGGAAAATGAACCAGACGAACTCAAAAGTTATGGAACATGTTCTAAATTGGTAAAGGGCATCAGTTGGGAGTCGTTTCTATATTGGCAGGTGGCCCATGTTAATTCGTTAATTTCTTGGTCCTTCATTATAGGGTTACTTAATTCTATTGGGACATAATAGACATGATATATATTAATTATGAGAGCTCTTCGGGTTCACATAATAGACACGATAATGGGACATCCAAATTCTTTCCATGTGCCAGCTCTATTGTGGTGTTTTAATTGTTAATCAGCTAGCATATGATTCAGGATGCCATGACCTTTTGGATTGAGATGGACTCACACGCAGTTCTTCAGTATTTATGTTCCCATACCTATAAATTTAAATTTTATGTTCAATGGGCACAATTTTAAGAGCTTTGTGCATGTAAATATTTTAACAAATAGCAACAATACTCCTTGCTCTATTTACCTTTTTGTTGAATCATATTTTTCTTCACAATTAGGTTTTGATTTCATATTTGGGTTTTAATTTTTAATGCATTTCAGGTTGTGTGGACGGTTTCTCCACTTTTTTCTCCTCTTTGGCAGCTGCAGGTCCCTTCATTGGTATTCTAGACAGACCAGCAGCCCCTGGCTTCATCATGCCCACAACTGGTGGATCTTTCATATCTTCATCTAATTATATATAGTGTTATTTTCCAAATGTACACGAGCTTAATTTTTCAAAAGAATAAAATATCCTCTCAAGGAGTCCTTTTTGGTGGCAGCATGGTTCATATTTTTTTTATATGTTTTAAAAATTTTAGTGGCAGCATGCATAATACTTGAATATTTGTAGTTATTACAAAAATAAAAGTACTAAGAGTCATTGTAATGAATTTTTTTTGAAAGTTTATAATTTCCTCAGGAAAGATTATGCCTAATTATATATAGTGTTATTCTCCAAGCGTACAAGAGCTTAATTAGTAGAGACCTTTCGAAGGAATAAAATATCCTCTCAAGGAGAACAAATTGTTGAAGCAATCAACAGTCAATTACGTAATATAATTTTGATTGTTTTCAAATCACTCATTACTTTATCATACTAATAAATATTTCATTTTCGTGAATCAGTAAGGGATTACATCATTACCATACAAGGTAAACAAAAATGTTCATCTACCACAGTCCACTCTGTTTTCAGAATAATCTTAGGTAATACCATTATTTGAACCATTGCGTTATATGAATTTCGGTCAACATAGTGTCCCTTATAGTGAAACATTATGGCATCTTTTTTAGGGACAACATTGTTCATATTTTTTTGAAGCATTATGGTATGATGGAATCCTTTTTGAAGCATTATGGTACCCTTTTTAGTGGCAGCATGGTACATATTTTGTATATGTTTTGAAAGTTTTAGTGGCAGCATGCATAATACCTGAATATTTCTAGCTATTACAAAAATAAAAGTACCAAGAGTCGTTGTAATGAAAAATCATTTGTTATTTCTTCTTTTTTGTTGGTTTAGACAATATTTTGTGCTTCCAGGGGTTGATTTTTTGGTGAGTCTTGAAGATTTTAATCATTATTTTTAATCATTCAATTAGTATTATTGGCATTGTTGGAAATCAGTATACATGAAGTCTGGAGGTTACAAGGGTCACACTAAAGAGAGAAAGATTTACCGAATCATGCTTACTGAGTATGTGTAAATAAATATTGTTGTAAATCTCTGTTATTACCAAATAAAATGAAGTGAGGTCATATATAGTAAATTATACTCAATTGGTGCATAGTAACTTATACAAATCTCTATTATACCCCCAAATAATTAAGGTAGTATGCATTATTTGAAAGTTATAATCCCATTAATGGAGTTTAATGGAAATTTTAATCAGTTAAGTTTGATCGAATTTGCAGTTACTTACAATCGGCCGATTGTAGATAATTTTATATCTTAAACCTACACTAAGGTCACAAAGATAACTAACTGTAATGCAAACCAAAAGGGGTGTCTTTTTAAAAAGTCACCTATATTATCATACATGAGTTGTATCTCCTACTAAAAAGTCACTTATTTTAATCAGTGAAGTTTGTTCTAATTTCTCTCCTTTTTTCATTCCGAGTGAAAACATAGAATGCTATAATTTCTCTCTTTATTCAATTCATTTGCATACTAATATTTGGCCTTAACTGAATATAGTTTCTAATACTATTTTAAGCTTTTAAATTGTGGTTAAAAATTTGGGTGGGTTTTCTATTTTGCAGGTTCTTTGACATGGATTAAGAGGTATCAGCTCCTAGCTAATGCAATCAAATCAGTTTTGAATCCTACAATCTACAACTGATGGTCGTAATGACACTGTTTTTGCTCACTGTGAAGGAAAGGGGCTCAAAAGGTGATTTACCACCAGGTGGGACCAAAGAAATAAAAAATAGGAAATATGTGAATGTGATAGAAAAAGAACCGACTAACATTGATCATTCAACTCGAAGAAAATCTTCTTTGAAGCCAGATACGCCACAAAATGACAGCCCCATTAACAATGTTCTAATTGAGAGGGGTATACCTGACGAGCTACCATCAACAAAGACGAAAGAAACCAAAACTAGGAAATCTGTGGATGGGATAAAAAAAGATCAAACTCCATCTATGTATACGAACTCTTATGTGTTATTGTTGAAGAGAGGTTTTTTTTTGGCAAGCTATTACCAAGCTTCCTTCTTTTTTGGAATAATATTGCAATACAGAGGCCCTGTTAAAAAATTAGAGTTCAAAAGTATGAATTGTACAGTTGTTTTGATATGAAAATAATATAAATTTTTATTTATTATTAGTAATCTCGCTTAAGTTATATATTCCTAATGTCATATACTCATCTCATCATGCCCTTTGCAATTTGATGAATTAATTATTTATGGATCTGCTATTCAAGTTTTATTTAAGACATAGCATGTATTCAGGTTCAATCATTTTTGGTATTTATATACAATGTTTATATATTATGTTTAATTTTGTTTTGTAGATAAAACAATGTTTTATTGTTTGATTTAAACGCATCTCACCCGTGCATCGATCTTTAACATTTAGTCAAATGTAATATTTATCACTTTCTTTTAAAAAATTGTGGCAATTTTTTATTGTATAACTGATTTTTAGTGCACATCATCACCTGTTACGAAGTATAGTCAAAATACTTACTATGAAGGTCTTGTGCACATCATCACCTGTTACGATGTCTTGATCATGAAGGATCTGTGCACAGGAGATGATGTATTTATTGAGCGGGATCAACGCTACAGCTCAGGTGTCTGTGAACATATGCATTGTTGGAGGTCTATTGAGGTTGGTTCAATATGATTCTTTTAGTCTTTGTGATATATTGATCAATTGTTATTTATTATTTCCCTTTTATCACAAGTATATTTGAATATTTTGATTGACATTTCTTATGTTCTATTATGTTTTGTGATAGACATTTCAAACGCCATATTAGTGGATTGTTGTAAATGACATATTAGCCACTAGAAGAACAAACTATGAAGATCAACTGGGAAGGCAGTAGGGAAATCGACCAGATAATCCTATATTGGACCGATCTACTATAGAAGAAAAAATAGAGCCAGTGATAGAGAAATAAAAAAACCTCCTATAGGAGGACCAAGATGCTCAATAAATCAGGAGGGTGAGAAGGAACAATCACAAGACTCGAAACTGATCCCATTTATGGATTCACGGGCAAACCTATGCCTTGAACTTACATTTAATACTCTTACAATGGAAGTACCAACTGGGGAGGATAGTGAAGCAATTCAAATTCTCTTACCCACACAAGTCGACCCTTTTCAAGATGAGGTTTCACCCCAAGATAAACACGTGTCCTTATAGCAATGGCTTGCAATCGATATTCCATCCCATTTTGATGCTGCACCCTAGAAATCTATGCTTTTACAGTAGTGCCTGACATTCCTGCTATACACTTGCCCTCAAGAGATATTAGTTTTGCCAAGTTGCAGCCATATTGACTCGGATGCGGGGACAAAGAATATTAGCCAAAGGAAAAATAAGAGAGGTACCTGCCTTTTTGTCCATCTCAACTTACCTCCTTATGATGCTAGCAAAAGGTCGGTCCATCTCAACTTGCTTCCTTTAACCTTATATTATACGTTTCAGCACTTTCCCTAAACTCCATCATCGATATGTAATTTATACTTATAGTATAGCAGCTAATGAATTTTTATCCTTTATTATTAATGGTTTCATTATTTAGATTTTAGAATGAGAGACAAGTTTCTACTTATATGAGCTCAATGAAATTCTACTTACCTTTATTTCTTCATCTATTTGAATTATTCCTATTAAAAATAGTTTGTAAAATTATGACGTAGACAATATCGTATGATATGATGTCAACCATGTGTTTTTTTTTGGGACGAAAAAAAATAAAAGTGGAATGGTTCTACCTTCCTCTCGGTCTTTAATCCACAAACAACAACGTTAGGACGGAATGGTTATGCGACATAGCGTATCATTAAAACAATTACTATGTCTTCTCTCAAAACTTTTCCACATCCAGTGCTTTTTTTAAATGCAAGGGTGAGTTTCTTCAAATGCTGGACAATGAACACTTAATTTCTTAGAGGGTGGAGTCTCTTTCAGTGTTGTATTGAGATAGGGTTTTAGCTGTAGGGGTTTTGATATCCACAAAAAAGTAAAGTTGTGTTTTTTATATGGTGCAGGTCAAGGGCCGGATTTATAAACATTTCCGAGGTTGGTTTATTGACTAATGTTGTACAAATGAAAATAATGAGTATATTTAAGTTGCTTTGTATTTTGTTGGTTGGATTACACTATATCTTTTATTTGGTCCTTTGAAAGTTGAATGAAAATTTTGGGGTTCTTTCTATGTTTTTCCCGTTTTCTGCTTAGAAAATAAATCAAAATTTATTAGTCTTAGTTATTTGTAAAAATTTAAGAGTTTTTTTCTTTAACAGGTTTGGTGCCTTACGCTTTTGTTTGGTTGTTGTGCAAGAAAAAGTTTTTCTCTCTACCTCATTTTATTCTATTTTGACACGAAGCAAAGTATGTATTCTTAATTCACGTCCACCGACTTATTGACACACCTGTACTTTTGAATTGAGTATTAACACACACTTTGCCAACACACTAATGTTTTGATGAGTTTAATTTGGTTGTTTCACAGGCTATAGGTGGCATAGGTAGTTTTATAGCTGAGACGTTCTTGGTGTTTGTTGCATGTTGTAGGACTATTTGATTTCAAGGGGAGAGATGGTGATGAAGAGATAAAATTTTGGTAGTGAAATTTTGTACTTGATTGTGTCTAACCGTGTTCAGATTTGAAAATTCTGTATACTAAATAAACTTTTGTGGAATCAATTATGTTTCTTATACGAGGTCCAGAATGGACTATTAGTATTTTTATTGAGTATTTTTTTTAATTTTTTGAACAGGGTGGTTACTCCAATAAACAAAGAAAATTTTGTCCAAACTTTCCAAACTCTTACTATTTGTGTTCTAAAAAAACTCGGGACTTAAATTATTTAAGATTCAATAGATTGGAAAGTTTTTTTTGTGCCTTCAGGCACGGGCATTCCTCTAAAACACACACACACACACACACACACACACACACACACACATATATATATATATATATATATATATATATATATATATGTATATGTATATGTATACTTATGGTATATCTACAATGAAATAATTGTAGACTATTAAGATAGTGAAATCTTCAATAACGTAAATAGTAAATACTTAACTTTAGTGTGATAACACTTATTTAAAATGATAAATGTTGAGACCAAATACGGAATGCTACTACGAGGGGTAACTAGAAGGATAAGCCTTTTTTCTATTTAGAAGTGTGCCAGCTGGCTAGGTTGGATTAGATGTACATTAGGCGTGCACACTAATCGAGAGGTGAGAATCTCATGTGAGAGTTCGAACTAACATGCATATAATACTTGCTTTAATGCAGTTTTAAATATTTGCTAATAAATCTTTTTAAAACATCGAGCTCTGACCCGTCTCTTGCATTTCTTCTCTCTTTTGCTATATATATATTAGTACAGGTGCCCAGCCATAGGGACATCGGTTATAGATTCTTGGATGGTTTGCCGAGCTGCAGCTATTGTGAAAGTTGCGGGTCATTGAGATTAGATGCTTCTCTCATTTCATTCAGTTTCTAGTTAAGATATTTCAGTTTGGGCATGTGTCACCCATTCTCATTAGCGGGGTTGTACTCAGTTTCCCTTGTAGTTCTTTTTAGTTGGATTGGGAATTTATTATGGTTTGGTTTGTTACTTTGAACTGTAAGGTTTTATCCATTCTTAATTATTCAGTATTTGATTCAGTCAGCATTCATTTCTTGTGTATGGTTTATAATTAATTGTTCAGAAATTAATTGAATTAATTGGCTTCAAGTTAAATTGGAAAATGTTTTAGCACTAGCTTAATTAAATGTTAGGTAATTAATTGGATTCAAGTTTTCGACAGTGATGCTAAGAATGAACCAACCAAACATTCTGTTATTAATTTTATAAGGGACTGATCACCCAATATTTAATTGGGCGGGGTGTCACATCTTCTTCATGTCATGAATTTTAGATTTATAACTATTTGTAAGTTACAATTCGATTTCTTTAAATTGGTATCTTTTTTCACAGGACTTCACATAACGTAGCAACATCGAGAAGTTGACTGTCACGAACATTCTATTTCTAACTCAATCCTCTCTTTCTCTCTACAATTTTTAATTCATTCACTAAAGGTGAGTTAGTTTTGATTTTTTGTTTTTCTTCCTATTCTCTCCATGTGGTCCGAATATGGTAAGGCGATTGTTATATTGGTTCTCTTTGATAAACGATTTGGGGTATTTGTTTGGTTTGTACTTATTCAAACATTTTTGTTTTTGTTTTTGATTGGTTGGAATTTGTTAACGATTTCTTTGGAGTTTAATTTATTCAATAAATGGTTTGGCCTATGGTGGTGTTATGCAGGTATAGTTGCTGATGTGCAGGTTGAGGTGATGGTGCGTGTTAGACTTGCGAGTTTTTTAAGCTTATTGTTAAGAGTTTTCATCTAACTTTCAATTTTTTGGTTTATAAATATCGTATCATTGTTGATGATTTTACTTTGTTGTTATAAAAAACATAAGCAAGTTGGTGGAATTAGTTATTTGTAGTGTTTGTAATTTGTTTGATAAAAATTTGTAATGTTAATTTTAAAATAATGTTTTATAAGTCAATTTACATGTGTGAATTAGTAAATGCCAAATTCATGGTTAGTTTGTGAAGATATGTAGTTAGTAATAATGGTATGTCCTGTTTATATTTTAACCATATAATTGTGAGTAACAATAGTTAGTGTTGGTGTTGGTGGATTGTGGTTTGGGTGTAAAAGTTTCTTATTCGTCTTATAATTTGGGTTGATCTTTTGTTTAGAATTTCCTTGAATCTTTTTTAAATTTATATATCTATTATTTAGGGAAATTAAAAAAATCGTCCGTGCATCACGCGAGTTCCATGCTAGTTAGAATATGATTTAATAGCTAGTTTATTAATAGAACCACCTTTTGAAAGACTAAACTGTAATTTACCAAAAAGATTACTAGATTCACTAGTAGAGCAACATAGTTGGAAAACTATACCAACTAAAGTCTTCTTAATTATAGAAAGTATCCTGCCAGAATAGGTAGGTAAAGGAAAAATTATTCATAACAGGCATGAAATTACAATAGAACACAGAGAAGAGAAAACAAAATCTTATTTTTTCAACATAATGATGATCAAGAATACCTATCAGGACAAGATGCAACAGAAGAATTGTTAAAAAAAAATTAAAGTACATAGAATAATGAATGAAATGTCTTAAAACCATTTAGGGTCCGTGGCAACAGAAGAATTTTGCCTAGTTTTTTTCACATGAGGTTATCAAACAAGCATTTGGTGAAACTAAAGTCAATCCAATTAGTTTATTTAAAAATAATTTTTATATTATATTTAAAAATGTTAAAAACAGTTTTTACAATATTTTTATATTACGATTTTTAAAAAAAATTATAAAACATTTTCTTAACAATTTTTTATAAAATTAAAAATAGTTTTTAAAATATTACAAAACAATTTTTAAATATTCACAACAGTTTTTTTTAACTATTTAAAATAGTTTTTAAAATTGCTTTTTAAAACTTTAAAACAGTTTTTATATTATATTCAAAACAGTTTTTAAAAATGTTAAAAACAGTTTTAACAATACTTTTATATTACAGTTTTTAAAAAAAAAGTTGTAAAAAATTTTATTAACAATTTTTTATAATATTAAAATAGTTTTTAAAACATTACAAAATCATTCTTAAATATTCATAACAGTTTTTTAATTATTTAAAACAGTCTTTAAATTGTTTTTTAAAACATTGAAACTGTTTTTATATTACATTCAAAATAGTTCTTAAAAATGTTAAAAATTATTTTTACAATATTTTTATGTTACGGTTTTTAAAAAAATTGTAGAACCTTTTCTTAACATTTTTTATAATATTAAAAACAGTTTTTAAAACATTAAAAACAGTTTTTAAAACATTACAAAACATTTTTTTAACTATTTAAAACAGTTTAAAAATTGTTTTTTAAAACTTTAAAACAGTTTTTATAATATATACAAAATAATTTTTAAAAATGTTAAAATCAGTTTTACAATATTTTTATATTTCGATTTTAAGAAAAAATTGTAAAACATTTTCATAACAATTTTTTATAATATTAAAAATAGTTTTTAAATATTCCTAACGATTTTTTTAATTATTTGAAATAGTTTTTAAATTGTTTTTTTAAAATATTGAAAGTGTTTAAGAAGTTAGCAAATTTGTTGGCAAATATTTCCCACTCAAATAGGTAAGCAAAATTTCCCTAGGCCTTATGCATTGGAGGTGTTGTATATTGTCAAATAACTTGTGATGATGCTGAAATCTAGCACCACCAGATAAGTGATGATAAGCTCAAACAGCAGTAACCATGGCATTCATAGAGATGTAAGTGTATAAGTGTGTAGAAGGAGATGAGTATAAGAGGAATAAGACAATGATGTATAGAGGTTCAGCCAATTTGGCCTATATCCACAGTGAGTGCGTGATCCACCAGTATGGGCACTAATGGCCTTGGGTACAATGCACATAAGCTCACTTTCTCTCTCTACTGTGTGTGTAAGCAGAGTTTTTTCTAGGGGTACAATTATCCTTCCTCCCCTGTAGGGTTGTAAGTGACAAGTATATATAGGTCTTGGGGGGTGTAGTGTACCCCCCAAGTATACATGGTGCATGTGAATGATGATCTAGCCAATCCCCTGTTGACACCCGTAGATGCCAAATGATGACATAATATTCCCTCACGTGAGGGTGTGATTTTGTTATAACGGTCTCCCATGTGCCATGTGAGTGTCACGCGCACTGTTCCACGCGTCTCCCAAACCATGCGCTGTGATGATGTCACCCTCGGACTTTGATACGAGGCCGAGGGAAAAGTTCCTTCCGGTAATGAGTCTGGCATAATTTGGACCTCGTACTGTCGTACCCTCGGGGGGTCGTCCGGAGCCTGATGAAGGGTCGGCCCCCTGAAGGGTCGGTCGGAGGCTGATGAAGGGTCGGCCCCCCTGAGGGGTCGTCCGGAGTCTGATGAAGGGTCGGCCCCCCTGAGGGGTCGTCCGGAGTCTGATGAAGGGTCGTCCCCCCTGAGGGGTCGTCCGGAGCCTGATGAAGGGTCGGCCCCTGAGGGGTCGTCTGGGCCTGGTGAGGCGCAGGGCACCCTCGGCATGGTCGAGGGTATATACGGGTATATCAATCACCCCTAAGCCCTTAGCCATAGATGATGCTGAGATGGCTGAGGGATAGTGTTCCTTTTGAGACCAAGTGTATGGTCTATTTGATGAGTGACACCTGCCAAGTTGATGTGACAGATGTCAAATTTTTATCCAATGTTGTTCCATTTTTCAAGGCTCGGCGGCTGCATGCTGCTTGGGGCTTTGTGCCCGAATGATGTCCTCCTCGTGGGTTGTGCTTTGGCTTGGGTAATGGGCCCACTCATTACTAAGGTATATAAGCAATTTTTTGAAACCATTCATTATCTTCTTCTTCTTCGCGCCCAAGCTCTCTCTCCCTCTCGCTTCCAGCCTTCTTGCCATTTCTGCAGTTTTTGAACCTTCAAGCTTAGCAGCTTCGCCATTCCTCCTCAGGTAACACCTTGACCCTACTGCCCTACTTATCTTCATTTCTGTTTGCTTTCCTATTTTAAGCTCAAAGGGCTAGATTTTCTTAGGCTGTTCCATAGCTTTTCCGGTGTAACCTCCGGTAAGCTGTTCGTGAATTGTTCTTGATAAAAAACCCTTCAATTCTTAGGTTTTGATCGAAAAGTCCACCTTGGTCAATTGTGAGATTTGTTTGTAGTTAGGTTAGGTTCCCCAAATTCTTCCCAAATTATTCTAAGTGTAGGGTCTCCCCTTTAATGCTTAGGAGGCTTTATAATTTAGCCGAGGAGTTCCCATCCTTGCGAGAGAAGCTTTTCATGGAGATCAGACGAATAGAGGAAGAGGAGGAGAGGAGACGAGGGGCCGACCCTAATTGGGTACGACCCATCTTTCCCATTCCTCTAGCCACAATAAAACCATTTGAGCCGTCTGAGTCCTGTGGGTCGTCCATCGTCCAGCCGAGAGTTATTCAGGAGAGATGGATGAGAGAGCATCGTCGCCCATTGGCGCTAGACCTTCTGGGATAGGAGAGTCGTCTGACCTAAGCCCAGGCCGACAGGCCGAGGGTATGGTTACTTCCGAGGCTGTCCCTGTGACAACCCTATCTCCACATGCCTTCCAGATGGCTTTTCCCCAGAGGTCTCTGGTAGGTGATGAGGCCGAGGGAGAGGGGACAGAGGACGAGGGTGAGGACTCAAATGATGACCAGGTTGACACCTCCCATGCCTCGTCCTATAGTTCCTCAGTTAGGGATCGTGACCTCTTGCTGTGGAGGCATACCTATGGAGTGTCCCAAAATATAACTATGAGGGTTCCCTCTGAGTCTGAGAGGGTCTTCGAGGGTGAAGAGGGAGAGGTTGCAGTATACGAACAAATGTTCAAGGTTGGTGTCAGATTCCCTCTGCATCCTGCTATCGTAAATATCCTGTCAGCCCTCGGCGTTGCCCCCTCTCAGCTTCCTCCCAACTCCTGGAGGACGATCCTTGGCTACATCTCCTTGTGGAAGAATTCTTTCACTGATGAGCCATCGGCCGATGTATTTTTGGCCTATTACAATATCACCTCCTCATCCAAACAACCTGGGTACTACCACCTAGGGGCGAGGAGGTCTGACAAAAAACTTCTCCATGTGGCACAGACCTCCAACCACGATTGGAAGAAGAGATTTTTCTTCGTTTCTGGGGAGTGGGAATTTTCCGTCGAGCCTCAACATTTGGACGATAGTCCGAGGGTTCCCAGAAGATGGTCAAACCCCTCGATGAAGGCCAGGTCTGATCCCGGACTTAGTCTGGATGAGAAAGACATAGTTGAGTACCTGAGGGAACGAGGGAGAGGGGGTGAGATTGCAAAATTTGAAGATCTGATGACCCCCAAGTTCCTCAAAGAAGCTGGTATGAGGGTCGGCCCCCTGACAGAGCTATGTGAGTTATATTATTTTTTGCTCATTCTTTACTTTTTTCAAGTGTTTCATCTTTGCCTCTGCATTTTTCTAACGTATCTTCCTCCTTTCAGGTCGTCCCTCTGGTATATCTGATCAACTCTGGGAGATGACTGCCCCAAGTTTGCTATCTGGCTTAGGCAAGAAGAAGGGCAAGGAGCCTCAGCAGGCTTCGAGGAAGATAAAGGCCCGGGGGGGGGGGGGGGGGGCGATACTTGTTGAACCGATAGCCGACGGTCACAAAAGAAAAGAGCCTGAAGTCCCTGCTGACCCTCGGTCGGATTCTAGGACGAGGGCGAGGGTGGAGTCATCTGAGGGGACTGGTCCCTCTTCTATCATGGGGGCCTTCTGGTCCCAAAACTTGACATTACTGAAGGCCGAGCTATCTTCCCTGATCACAAACCTAAGGGCAGCCAAGGCGTCCATGCTTTTTGCCCCCTCGGCTGCTGATTATGAATTTCTGTCAAAGATGCCCCCGGCTAAGGTGTATGACTATGGTCTGCACGCACTGGCTCGGGTACTTATTTTTACTTCATCTAGTTGAATTTTTCACTAACTCTTTCCTCAGCCTCTTAACAAGTGTCTTTTTTTGTGCAATCTGTCTGTGCCTTTACCTCGGCCACTAAGTGGATGGCTGAGAATCAATAGAAGTTTCATGAAGCCGAGAGGGCCATTCAGTATGAGAACGACCTGCAGACAGAGCTCGAGACTGCAAGGGTTGAACTGGAGAGTGCCAGGGCTGAGCATGCCAGGGCCTTAGATGAGCTAACGAGACAGCATGATGCTGACCAGCAGGCCAAGGACCTTCTTATAAAGGAGAAGGATGAAGCTTTGCTCAACTTGGAGGTTCAGCACAAGGTCGATCTAGAGGCGGCTGTCAAGAAAGCCGAGGTCGATGATGTGTAGGCCTACAAACTCTCGGACGAGTTTCAAGGCTTCGGTCTTGAATACTTGGAGAGGGGAATTAGGATGGCCTGTCGATGGGTTGTCTTAAAGTTCACTGATGCAGTGTCGTCCATCCGCCCCGCTCTGGAAGCAGTTCAACTGGACGATCCATTGATTGCTGAAGCCCTAGCCCAAGTGGAATCTCAGCACATTGAAGGCATGGGCACGTCTGAGGCTCGGCCTGTCACGGTCATAGAAGAATCTCCCATTGATGTTGAGGCCTTGCCCTCTAATATTGCTCAATAGGGTGGCTGGCTGTAGCTTATACCCTCTTAGTGTAATCAATATTTTTGTACTTTATTTTTGTAAAACGAACATCATTTTGTAATATAATGCCTCTTATTGTCTTCCATACTCGTCTCTTATGTGATTTGCATTGTGAATTTTTATATTATCACTAACCCCTCCCTCGCCTTTCTTGAGGTCCATGGTGGGGTCGTCCCCTCCCTTAACCCTCATTATAGGCCGAGGGTTATAATAACCAAATTAATGGTTTTTTCAACAAAGTCTTCCCTCGTCTTTCTTGAGGACAATGGTGGGGTCGTCGACTCCATTGACCCTCATTATAGCCGAGGGTTCCAATTACCAAATTAATGGTTTTTAATAAAGTGTTCCCTCGTCTTTTATTGAGGGCAGTGGTGGGGTCGTCCCCTCCGTTGACCCTTATTATAGCCGAGGGTTCCAATAACCAAACTAATGGTTTTTAATAAAGTATTCCCTCACCCTTCTTGAGGGCAATGGCGGGGTCGTCCCCTCCATTGACCCTCATTATAGCCGAGGGTTCCAATAACCAAACTAATGGTTTTTAATTAAGTACTCCCTCGTCCTTCTTGAGGGAAATGGTGGGGTCGTCCCCTCCATTGACCCTCATTATAGCCGAGGGTTCCAATAACCAAACTAATGGTTTTTAATTAAGTACTCCCTCGTCCTTCTTGAGGGCAATGGTGGGGTCGTCCCCTCCATTGACCCTCATTATAGCCGAGGGTTCCAATAACCAAACTAATGGTTTTTAATCAAGTGTTCCCTCGTCTTTCCTTGAGGGCAATGGTGGGGTCGTCCCCTCCGTTGACCCTCATTATAGCCGAGGGTTCCAATAACCAAACTAATGGTTTTTAATTAAGTATTCCCTTGTCCTTCTTGAGGGCAATGGTGGGGTCGTCCCCTCCATTTACCCTCGTTATAGCCGAGGGTTCCAATAACCAAACTGATGGTTTTTAATTAAGTACTCCCTCGTCCTTCTTGAGGGCAATGGTGGGGTCGTCCCCTCCACTGACCCTCATTATAGCCGAGGGCCGTTCTCTGAAAATGTTTTCATGCGTACTAGAACTGATAAACACAGGATGAGGGGAAACACGGATATTTCTCATTAATTTTCCAAGTGTTCTGTTGGAGCAACTCCTATTACAATTATGGTCTATCAAGACCTTACAACACTACTGATAGTATTTTTTCAAATGATCTGCATTCCAGGGGTTGGAAAAGGGTTCCCCTTCTAGATTTTCTAGTCTATAGGTCCCAGGGACGACTTCATCGATTACCCTATATGGGCCATGCCAATTACGATGGATCTTGTTGGGCTTTTGCCAAGTCTTTTTGAGGACCAAGTCCCCACAGCAATTGGCCTCTGCTTCACCCTCTGATTGTAAAACCTTGCGGTCCTCTGCTGGTAGGGGGCTTGCCTTATTTCAGCATCTTCTCTCCTTTCCTCAATCAGGTCTAAGTCGATTCCCCTCTCTTCTGTATTTCTCTGGGGGTCATACATTTGGACCCTATGAGTAGGAACCCAATCTAGGTAGGGATGACGGCTTCTGAGCCATAAGCTAGCATGAATGGGGTCTCTCCGATAGATGTCCTCACTGTCGTCCTGTATGCCCACAACACGGCATATAACTCCTCGACCCATCTTCCTTTTGCCTCCTCAAGCCTCTTCTTGATTCCATCTAGGATTGTCCTATTTGTAACTTCTGTTTGCCCATTGGCCTGAGGTCGGCCTGGGGTGGAGAAAAATTATTTGATACTCACCCTTTCACAGTACTTTTGTAGAGAGGTATTCTTGAACTGAGTCCCGTTATCCGAGATGAGGGTGTTGGGGAGACCATATCTGCATATAACATTTTCCAGATGAACTGGAAGGTCTTCTGTTCTGTAATTGTGACCATCGGTTCGACCTCCACCCATTTTGAGAAATAGTCAATAGCTACGACGAGGAACCGATAGTTATTGACTGTTCTTGGTAAGGGTCCTACGAGGTCGATTCCCCACACTGCAAATGGCCATGGGGATGTAATGGAGGTAAGAGGCTGATGGGGTTGGTGAGGGATGGTGGAAAATCTCTGGCATTTATCGCACTTTTTTACATATGCCGCGGCGTCTTTTCCCAAGGTCGGCCACCAGTACCCTTGGGTGATCACCCTCTTCGCTAAGGATCTGACCCCAATGTGGCTTGAGCACGATCCTTCGTGCACATCTTGAAAAAGGGATGGGACCTCAGATGGGTGCACACACCTAAGTAAGGGGAGTAAAAATCCCTTTTTGTACAAGGTGTCCCCAATGACAGTGAACTTTGCAGCCCTGTATCTCAACTTCTTCCTTTCTTGCCTTGCTTCTGGCATCTCCCCCTCTTTAATGTACCTGATCAGGGGTCCATCCACGAAGCTTCCTGAGAAACATTTAGGCAATTGCTAAGTGTTCCCTCAGCGTCTTCAATAGTTGGCCGAAGCAAAATTTCTACTGGGACCGTCCTCCTGATGTCTGTCCTAGTTACCGAGGCTAACCTCGCAAGGGCATCAGCACGGTCGTTGTTGAGCCTAGGTATCCTCTTTAATTTCACTTCTCTGAAGCCCTTCAGTAACGACCTCACCTTCTCAAGGTACCTAGCCATCCTCTCGTCCTTGGCCTCGTAGGCTCCTAGTATCTGATTCACTACTAGCCTCGAATCACTATGAACCAAAATCTGGCCGATACTAAGAGATCTGGCCAAGGAGAGGCCTTCTATCAAGGCCTCATATTCGGCCTCGTTGTTGGAGGCCTTAAAGTTGAACCTCAGGGCGTACTCAATGTCTGTGTCGTCGGGTGCTGATACTATTAATCCAGCTCCGCTCCCGCTTTCTCAAGAGGACCCGTCGACGAAGAGACTCCACGCGGTGTGTTCTTCTGAGAAACCTCCCTCGGTGAGTGACCCCTGTCTAAACAGAAATCTTCCCTCTTCGTTTTCAACCACTTTCCTTCTAGCGGTGCTCGTCTCAGCCTTATCTGCAGGTGTGTCGGTGAGCTCACCCTGTCGGGTATCTATCTTCCCGAGGCTCCCACCCTCGGCTTCATCATCATCCCAAGTAAACTCGACCATAAAGTCTGCCAATGCTTGCCCCTTAATGGCCGTCCTAGGCTGAAACATTATGTCAAACTCCCCCAGCTCTATAGCCCAGACCATTAACCTCCCTGATTTTTTAGGATTGTGTAAAACCTGCCTAAGGGGAGAGTCAGTGAGGATGACCATTGTATGGGACTGGAAGTATGGATTCATCTTTCTCGATGCATGGATCAAGGCGTAGGCCAACTTTTCCATCCTTGGATATCTTTGCTCTGCTGCCTGGAGTGCCTTGCTGTTAAAGTATACAGGCTTATGTACCCCGTATTCGTCTCTCACAATGGCTGCACTGATGGCTGACTCTGAGATGACGAGGTACACATAAAGTCGTTCACCCTGCGCGGGCCGTGACAACAGCAAGGGAGACCCCAGGTATGATTTTAATTTCTTGAAGGCCTCATCACACTCTTCACTCCATTTGAAGGCTTTTCTAAGAATTTTGAAGAATGGTAGACACCTGTCTGTGGCCCTAGATACGAACATGTTCAAGGCAGCAACTCTCCCTGTGAGCCTCGGAACGTCTTTAATGGACTTGGGGGTCTTCATCTCAACAAGGGCCTTTATCTTTTCAGGATTGGCCTCGATGCCTCTTTGGTTGACAATGAACCCTAAGAACTTCCCTGCTCTGACCCCGAAGACACACTTGGCCGAATTAAGCTTCATCTGGTATTTGTCCATCGTATTAAAGGTCCTCTCCAGATCTGCCACATAATCCTCTGCCTTCAAACTCTTAGTCAGAATGTCATCTTCATAGACCTCCATAGACTTCCCAATTTGTTCTTCGAACATTTTATTTACGAGGCGTTGGTACGTTGCCCCCGCATTTTCTAGGCCAAAGGGCATGACCCTCTAACAGTATGTCCCCTTGTCAGTAATGAAGGCTGTCTTCTCCGAGTCTTCAGGGTTCATGAAGATCTGGTTGTACCCTGAATAGGCATCCATCAAGCTCATGAGCTCATGGCCTGCGGTAGCGTCTACCATCTGGTCAATGCGGTGGAGGGGGAAGATGTCTTTGGGATAGTGCTTGTTGAGGTCGGTGAAGTCCACACACATTCTCCACTTCCCGTTGGCCTTTGGGACAATGACTGCATTGGACAGCCATTCAGGGTAGATGACCTCTCTAATAAACTCAGGGTCTTCTAATTTCTTGACCTCATCCCTAATAACCTCATACTTTTCTCTAGAGTAAATTCTCCTCTTCTGCTTTACCAGCTTCACTCCTTCTACCACATTGAGCTTGTGGCACATGATTTCAGGGTCAATCCCCGGCATATCTACATGACTCCATGCGAAGACGCTTCGTCTCATCCTCAACAGTTTAATGAGGTCTTCCTTGATATTGGGCTTCAGAGACTTGCTGACTTGGACGGTTTTTTCCAGGTCATCCTCATCGAGGATGATGGATTCTACCTCTTCTGCGGCCTCTCCATTCTTTAGCTTCATCTCATCCCTGGGGTCTAGGGTATCAATATTGTAAGTGGTTGTAGCCCTCTTGTTCGCCTCCCTTTCTTCAGCGGAGTTGTAGTAACATTCTCGCGCTGTTGTCTGGTCTCCCTGAACTTCCCCCACCCCATAAGGGGTAGGAAATTTAATCATCTGAAGGATCGTAGACGGCACAGCTTCAAACCCCTTGAGGGCCACACGCCCCAGCATGATGTTGTAGGCTGAAAACACATGCTCATCCATCACAAAGAAACTGACCTTCTTGGTAAGCAATCTCGGCCACTCGTCCCCCATCCTGACATCGGCCTCATACACTCCAAGGGGATGAACCTTTTCCCCACTGAACCCAATCAATGGATGATGGTATGGGACGAGTCTAGCACGGCTGAGACCTAAGGCTTTGAAGCACGGCCAAAACATTACATCTGCAGAACTTCCCCCGTCGACCAATATCCTCGGCACCACACACCCGTGCACCCTAGTTGTGATGATGAGTGGGTCGTCGTGTGGGGATAGGAGGCCTTTAAAGTCTATTCTCGAGAACCCCACTATCAGAGTGTCCATATCAACCTTCTTCCTCTTTTCGGAATTGACCTCCAGAGAGGTTGAGTGTACCGTCTTCGTCACTGCCTTGGCCTCAGCCACATGGGCCTTCCTGTCAGCGACCTCAGACCCTCCTCCTGCTAGACCCCCGGAGATCATTCCCACTCCGAGTGAGATTATATTAAGCCTCTTGACAGGACCTTGGTCGTCTCTCGGCGGGAGGTCAGGGTCGTCCTCATCATCAGAAGGGTCGTCCCCTCTTTTTTGAGGACCTTCTCTACATGCATCGCCTCGCTTCTTTCTGGGGTCGTCCCCTCGACCCCTCTTGAAGGCACCTTTGTCGACGTACTTTCTGAGCTTCCCTTCTTTCAGAATCTTCTCAATCTCTTCTTTCAGAGCAAAGCATTTGTCTGTTATGTGGCCGTGGTCTTGGTGAAATTCGCACCACAGGTTCTTGTTCCTCTTGTTGGGGGCTTCCCTCAACTTCTCAGGCCACTTCAGGGATCGGTCACTCTTGATCTCATTGAGAATTTGTTCACAGCTGACCGTTAAAGGGGTGTAACCAGCGAACTTGTCATCCGTAGACCTCTTCTTCCCATCTTTGTTCTTCTTAGGGTATTTACCCCCACTAGTGCCTCCTTTTTCGTCTTCGTATTTTACGGCCATCGCCTTTTCGGCATTCATCACCTTTCCTGCTGTTGACAGCAATTCAACCATCGTCCTCGGAGGGTCTTCAACAAGCTTCCATAATAGCTTCCCCTTTTGGAGTCCTCCAATCAGGGTTGTCATATCTATGCTCTCCTCATAGTCTTCCACCTCCAGCTTCTCTTTATTGAATCTGGCTATGTAGTCCCCCAGACTCTCATTTTTCCCCTGCTTAACATAGAGCAGGTGGGTGGTCTTCTTCTGTGGCCTCACCCCAAAGCAAAAGTTGTGGATGAACCGGTCTGCCAACTGCTTAAAGTTTTCTATGGAATTTTTTGGAAGAGACGTGTACCAGATATGTGCAGCCCCTGTCAGGGTACCAGAAAAGGCACGACACCTCATCTCATCTGAGATAGAGTATATGTCTGCTGCTGATTAATACATATCAACATGGTGGATAGGGTTGGTGCTCCCGTCGTATCTTGGGGTGACCACAGGTGGCTTGAACCTTGATGGCGTAGGGAAGTTGACTATCTTCGCCACAAAGGGTGAGCCTATGGTGTATCCCTTCTGAAGAGGGTCCCGGCTCTTCAGTATATCACCGATCTTATCCTCTAGTCGCTGGATCAAGTCATTCCAGGGCCTCGCAGGGTCGGATTGACCGATGTTATCCCCTGCTGCGTCTTTAAGGTGGACGGAGGGTTCTTCTGCGGCAGGTCTGTGTCGGCTGTTTACTTCCCTTTGACCGTCATCCCGTCCTTGGGGTCGACCATCTGCCGCCTCCCTCCTAGACCTCGCAGTACTCCTTGACCTGGACAATTTTTCCCACAGGTCATTTACTGGGCCCAGCCTCTCAAAGGCTGAGCCCATGCTTAAGCGATCAAAAGCAGAGCCTCTCGGGCGATCATCAGGATTTGGTCTTCAGCATTTTCCTCTACTTTCCTGGAGAGGTCGTACAGTATTGTTGGAGACCTCATATGGTTCCCAGCATTCTATAGGGGCCTCCTCTCCCTCCAAGTCGTCATACCTGTCCTCAGGGAAAGGGTTCCTTGCCTCCCTAGGCGTAGACGCCGGGGGTCAACAACATCCCTACGCCGCTGAGGGGGTGGCAGGTCTTTGTGTGGTGCCTGGGGTGGTCCCCTGGCTTCATGCTATCCTGGAGTTGCTGCCGGAGTAATCATCTTAGGTGAAACCCCTGGTGGTCTTAGTATGTTCTGGCTTAGAGCTGTGAACTGCTCCTGCATCATTCGCTGGCTTGCTGCCAGAGACTTTAAGGCTGCCGTCACATCAGCCATCTCAGACTGAGGTGGTGGCTAACTGGAACTGGGTCCTCCCCCATCATCCGGTGGGGGAAGTGGTGGTGGTGGCATCTCAGGTGCCATGTGTTTGAGCTATGAAAAGCTAAACTGAAGAAAAGACTGGTGAGCTTTAGAACCTTAGTGGGTCTCTTTCAATGGTGAAACATCTCCTCTCAGGGGGAGAGCTGGCTCACCACCAGAGTGCCCAGCGAGGTCAAGCTGTACAAGGGAAGAGATGTCTTCTCGTTCCCACAGACGGCGCCAAACTGATGATGCTGAAATATAGCACCACCAGATAAGTGATGATAATATCAAACATCAGTAACCATGGCATCCATAGAGATGTAAGTGTATAAGTGTGTAGAAGGGGATGAGTATAAGAGGAATAAGACAATGATGTATAGTGGTTCAGCCAATTTGGCCTACATCCACTGTGAGTGCGTGATCCACTAAGTATGGACACTAATGGCCTTGGGTACAATGCACATAAGATCACTTTCTCTCTCTACTCTGTGTGTAAGCAGAGTTTTTGCTAGGGTTACAATTATCCTTCCTCCCCTGTAGGGTTGTAAGTGACAAGTATATATAGGTCTTGGGGGGTGTAGTGTACCCCCCAAGTATGCATGGTGCATGTCAATGATGATCTAGCCAATCCCATGTTGACACCTGTAGATGCCAAATGATGACATAATATTCCCTCACGTGAGGGTGTGATTTTATTATAACGGTCTCCCATGTGCCATGTGAGCATCACGCGCACTGTTCCACGCGTCTCCCAAACCACGCGCTGTGATGATGTCACCCTCGGCCTTTGATACGAGGCCGAGGGCAAAGTTCCTTCCGGTAATGAGTCTGGCCTAATTTGGGCCTCGTATTGTCGTACCCTCGGGGGGTCGTCCGGAGCCTGATGAAGGGTCGGCCCTCTGAGGGGTCGTCCGTAGCCTGATGAAGGGTCGGCCCCCCTGAGGGGGCGTCCGGAGCCTGATGAAGGGTCGGCCCCTGAGGGGTCGTCTGGGCCTGGTGAGGTGCAGGGCGCCCTCGGCATGGACGAGGGTATATACGGGTATATCAACTTGTAGGCAAACTTTTGTACTAAACACACCAAATTGAAGGCAAATACCCCATTAGCCAACTTATTTGCCATTTGTCATGGAAAATAAGTCCAACCAAACGAACCCTTATATATGATAAAAGAAACTTTTAATATAAAAAATTTTATCCCAAAAAATCCTTATAGAATACATTTAAAATATTTTAATAAATCAATCAACTCTGATGATGTTGAAGATGAAATTAATCAAGAAAGAACTGCTCTTTATAAAGTTGATAATTATCCTATAGAAGACTCGGACTCGGAAGATTCAGTTATCAGGCACAATATTGAAAATATGATGAAAGTATAGAAGCAAGAGATTTTTTGAAGCAAGAGTACGCAAGCAATGATGTAAAACAAGAAAAGACAAAGAGTTAAAGAAAATACTTACCAGACGCAAGAAAACAGAACGAAAACGGCAACAAGGAAAAAGTAAAGAAAAAGCTTAAGAAGGACGGACTCAGAATTCAAAAAGCAGAAGAAAAAGAAAATCGCACGAAATTCCTTTAGCAAAAGACATATATAGCCTTACTTTATTAATAATTGAAGGACAATACTGGTAATTGGTACACCCAAAGTTTTGTATATAAACATATTCTCTCTATCCCTTGAAATCTTCCTTAATTGAAACCATCCCTAGAACAACCTCAACAATCCCCTCTCTCTCTCTACTTTCCAATCAAGTTTTCCTACCAGCGTTGTAATAGCATCCAGGAGCAATAGTTGTAAATTATCTTGTAATTTTAAGTATTCTATGACTAGTAAATTATTCTACTGCTTGTAAATAGTTGTATTTTTATGTTTCACTCTAAGATTGTGTAAATCTATTTACTATTTATTAAACTTTTCGTGTTAATCACTCTGAGTACTTAGATAATATTACTAATATATGATTATATCTTATTAAAGGACCCTTGGTAATTTGTTTAAGGAGAACACTGTATTTAACAATGTTTGAACACTATATTTAACAATGTTTTAATATATTTTGATCAAACTTTTTCAGTGTCCTGTGTTTGCCACTGTCGCCGTTGTTGTCATTGTGTTGGCTTTTAGGCTTGATTGGGCTGCTACAGTTAGACCTGTCAATGGATCGTGTCGAGTCATGTTCGTGTCGTTTTTTATCCTGTTCGGTCAGTTCATTTCTAAACACGTGAGTTTTTTATCGTGTGAAAAAATCATATCCAAACCCGACCCGTTATGTTAACGTGTCGTGTTCACATGTTAATAACCATTAAGATAATGAATTATTTTGAATTGTATACAAGTTGACATATTATCTCATTTTTTGAACTCAAGTAGACCTATTAATTCATTGACATTACTAAATCTCTCATTTAGTAAAATTCATTATGATTAAATTAACGTTATGCTACATAATTTATTATAGGTTCCAAGAGTATATCTTATTTACATAAATTAATGGGTCATAATGGGTCTTATGGGGTATTAACGGGTGAAGGTGGCTAACACTAACCCGACCCATTAACTATCGTGTCTTATCGGGTTGGCATTGATATGACCCGAATCCATTAAGGGTACACCCATTAACTTATAACTTCGTGTCGTGCCTCATTTTATCAGGTCTAGCTACAGTAACCTATAGTTTTGTGGACTATGGAAACACTGTTCAAAAAAATCAAATTTACTGTTCATATCACTATTCACACAATGTCACTATTCACGCACTGTTCATCTTAAAATATATTAAGACATAAAGTAGAAGAATTACTACGAGAAGCAATCGGAGAAAAAGTATTTATGTATGCAAGAGAAAAATATAATAGTAATTGGGTAGCCCTACAAAATTATTTTCGATTTTATTTAGCTCCCACGAGATGTACATATAAATATGAAAAATATACATATTTTCTCAAAATAAGCATGATACTATTATTTTATCTTAGAATTTTTGAAAACTTCATTATAAGTAGACCTAATAAAATATTCACAAGTAATGGACGAATAAATATAAATGCTACGTTAAGCTTATCATTAGAATATGGTTTAATAGCTAGTTTATTAATAGAACCACCTTTTCAAAGACTAAACTATAATTTATCAAAATGATTACTAGATTCACTAATAGAACATCATAGTTGGAAAACTAGACCACCTAAAGTCTTATTAATTATAGAAAGTATCCCGCCAGAATGGATAGGTGAAGGATAAATTATTCATAGCAGGTACGAAATTACAATAGAACATAGAGAAGAGAAAATAAAAACTTATTTTTTTCAATATAATGATGATCAAGAATACCTAATAGGACAATATGAAACAAAAGAACTGTTAAAAATATATAAAGTATATAGAATAATGAATTAAATGTCTACAAATCATTCATATATGATAAAAGAAGCTTTTAACATAAAAAAATTTATCCCAAAAAATCCTTATAGAATACATTTAAAAATATTTTAATAAATTTATCAACTCTGATAATGTTGAAGATGCAATAGATCAAGAAAGAACTGCTATATACATATATATATATATATATATATTGGGTTTTAAAATGGGGTTACATTATGTTATGATGGAAAAACACAAATTAAATTATATACGTAACAACTATAATATTACAACGCAAATTAAATTATATACGTAACAACTATATTAGTAGTGACTACTTTATGTGTAAAACAAGTCATATTTGGGGAGGAGAACCCATTGATTACAGTAACTACATTTCTATTTTAGACGACAACTTAGAAATACTAATGCATTTCTAAAACTTCTCTATCATTTTAGAGAATATACATCAATAACTGGCTTTTCGTTTATTGGTGCGGGTAGTGATTTTTGATTGTGTTGTTCAACTTTTTAACGCCACCCACGTGGATTTTTACTGCTTCAAATTTCTGTATGGGTGAGAACTTCATGTAACTATTAATATTTAAACTCTGTAAATATTAAGACTCATTTTATTCTCTTTTGATTTATTTCCTTCTTTACGAGTATCAGTTCTTTGTTTGTGTATCATTAGGATATTTTTCTTTGTATAATACTTTTAATATGTGTTTTGATACCTAGCTCACTTTATTTATATAAAAAAGGCAAAATAACTATATTATTTTTCCATCTTTATAAAATTATATATGCATTTTACTGTTGACATGTTCATATGTTATTTTTGAGATATAATTTTTCAATTCTCACTTGTTGTTTAGTCGAAAATATGTCAAAAGTGCCCTCTTTTGGTGGTACTTTATTCTTATTATAAATACATATCTAAAGTAAATATATTTTTGTGCACATGTATATTTTATATTATATATATATATATATATATATATATATATATAGAGAGAGAGAGAGAGAGAGAGAGAGGGGTCCTGTACATACCAACGGTGCATACCGTGAGTGCGGACCCATTTTATAAACGGTACATACCGCGAGTGCGGACCCATTTTATAAACTTGAGTTGAATTTTTCTACATGATTTTTAAACATTTCAATTCGCTCATATAAAAAAATCAACACAAAATAACGTCCTTTGCTATTTAAAAAAAAAAATTGGTCAAACTTTTGCAGCTTTTAAAGTGATTCAAAAGCTGTGAAAGTTTGACCGATTTTTTTAAAATAGCAAAAAACGTTATTTTGAGTTGATTTTTTTATCTGAGCCTATTGAAATGTTTAAACATCATGTAAAAAAATTTCGTAAAAAAATAATTTTTTTACTATTTTAAAAAATTGGTATGCACCATTTGATATGTACATGAGACTCTGACTATATATATATATATGGATGTTGACCTTAAAAACTTCCTAAAAAATATATAATTAAATGAAATAAATTCAATTTAAAATTATAATAAAATTAAAGTAAGTATAATTATTTTTTAATAGAAGGGTCAGTTTCAAATGTTTCCCTAGAGCCTCACTATCCCTCGAGCCGGCCCTGGTAGTTGGCATGGGTGGGTTGGAGTTTTAAATACACCAGTGATATATTTTTTTTGTATGATAGATAATGTAATATCCCCTCTAACAAAAAAAAAGTGTTTTCTTATCAATTAATCTCGTTTACTATGTATTTAGTTCAATAAATTCTATCATCTTTTTATTGCCCCAATAGGTCCCATAAAAAAAATAGTCCAATAGATCCTATTTGTAAACATATAGGCCCAGTTTGGTTGCGTAAATTGTTTGATTATGTAAATTGGTTCATTGTGAATTATTGAATTGTAAATGAGTGAATTTGAAATGAGTTAAATCCAATTTTACACAATGTTTGGTAATTTGAAATTGATGTTAAGGTTCTATGAAAAAAAGATAAAAACAAATCAAGAGGGGGAGGGGGAGGGAAAGAGAGAGGGAGAGGAGAAGGGGGAGAGGAAGAGGGAGATGGGACATGCACTTTATGTGACTCCTATTTCAAATGGATTCATTTCAATTTTTTTGTGAAATGATCCAATTTCAAATTTTGCACATGAGCTAAAATTGGGCAATTAATGAATCCTTTCATTAATGAAACAAAACACAATTAATGGCTCAATTTGTAAATTGATCAATTTATTAATGATCCAATTTATAATTTTGGGACAACCAAACGGGGGCCTGAGTGAATATTCATTATATGTATAAATAGGACCTATTGAAAAAAAAATATTATGATATAACCTATTAGGAAATACCTTATGTAAATAAGTCTTATTTGTCAAGCTCCCAAAAAAATCTAAATGTTAAATGCAGGATTTAGAGGATGCATCCAAAAATTCGCAAATAATTCACACTAGTTCAAACTTGACCCATTTTTGCTCCAATCTCTCTCTCTCTCTCACACACACGCGTGCGGAGAGAGAAATACTGTATAATTTCTGGGTTTCTATTTTTTTATGAATTATATTTTAGCTTTTTGTTATTTTGTCCTTTAAAAGTAGAATTCAACTAGCCATAACGATTGAGCTACACAAGCCATATTTAAAAAAGTGTACCTAAGTTTAACTTTGCTATTAGCTGGAAACCATAATAAAAAAAATCCTTGTTTTTATATTATCCCTTCTATACCAAATTAAGAGTCCACTACTCATTTTTGGATTATCCCAAATTAAGACTCCAATTTTTATTTTTGGACGTAATCAACGAACTTAATTCCATAATAGTAAACAAGTGTTAATCTTAACCGTTTATTGATTGCTTCCTTAATATATACGAAAAGAATATATGAACTTTTAATTTGGGACATATGAAGTATATAAGAAAGATAATTTTGGGTTCAACGAACTAATTACAAGTGAAATAATGAACAATTGCTCTGACTAAATGAATATCATCCAAAATGGTTGTCAAATGTATTATATCTTAAACTTGATGTTAAAGTTATTTTATGCATAACAACATGGATCAGATGCCAAATAACTGTAATCTTAATTATCATTACTGGCTTAGGTATTGATTAATTCCTTAATTTCTTTAAATGAGTTGACCAATATGAATGGTTGTCCCATTTTCAATTTCATAACATGGCAATGTTTGTTGGTGGCTTGATGATATTGACAGGAGTTGACCAGTAAAAAAATAATGCCATAACACTGACAATATAGCCGTAGTTCAAACACCCAAGTAATCACTGCCTTCTGTTAAACTCAGTGAGTGATGCTATAGGTATCAAATAAATTTTTCAAATTTCTTTTAAATAATATTAGTGAGTTGTGTCCTGACGAAACCCATATCACAAGATATAACACTTAATGCTATTTAAGAGAGAATTTGAAGAAATTATTTGGGACACAAAATATTTCCCTAAACTCTTAATGAGAAGGGTTGACTTTGTGTTGTCATTTGAGGCAAAAATTTCAGAAGATACGGGCATCATATTCAGAGATTGATGACAGTATGCTAAATAGTTTACAAATTCAGTTACTAAACCATGCACATAGTTCTATAACGCAATATGAATCTCAAAACGTACAAAGAGAAGTGTAAATATGCTACAATCTACTTGAGAGCTCCCATTGTGTGCGCCATCAAACATTGAATGAAATTCTTTTATGGAAAGATATTCCTGGAATTTGTTAGCTCCATCAAGTTGCCATGAAATGGGGTTTAAAAGAAGACTTGGAGGGATCTTCATCCCACTCCAACTGATCCCACCATTCCACCATACACTGTTGGTATTGTTAAACCAGAAGAAACTTTGAGTGGGAGCTTCTTCAGTTTTGGACAATCAATCACAGCAAATCTCTCCAAAGAAAGTCAATCACCTGTTTACAGATATTAGTTAATTTCAGGAGGTCTCGGAAAGATTTGAGTACAAAGACGTGGGAATGCCTTTGCATCTTCCTCTCCCAATAAATCCCCACTTATAACTTCTTCAATTTCTTTACAGTAAAATAAGTAGATCAATTCAAGTCTTGGAAGTCGTAAAAAACACGAAACATTCTTCAACTTGTTGCAGTGCTAAATGCTAATGGAACGAAGATTTTGGAGCCATTCTTGAGTAACTAGATTCCTCCACACTGGTCATGTTAGGAAGGCCATGCAATGCAAGAACCTCTAAGCTAGGCAGCCAATTCTTCCCACCCTCCAAACCCATAGCCACGTAGTTCAAGTCACAACATTGATAATGCTAAGCTGCCTTAGCTTTTCAACATCACCGGATTGTGATGATGGGAAATAAGGTAAGCCATCACACTCCTTGATGTACATATACCGTATACATTTCCGAAAAAACTTGAAAACAAAGAGGCTCTTGAGGGTAGCTAAATCAGTTACTGTGAGCCCTAGGGTGGTAAGGTATTTCAAGCATTCCAAGTCAGCAAAGCCAACTTCATTTTCACCCTCAAAATCATGCACCTCCCACCCTCCATAATGTGACAACTCGCAAAATAATAACGGGTGGCCAACCCTATTCTACATTAAATTAGGTATCTCAGATGGCACAGTCTCAACATCAACTGACAATACTAATAATATAAGGCTAACTATCCGAAACTATTAAAAGCGAATTGTCAAAAATTTAAAACTTTTATTTAACAACAACAACAACAAAACCAATAATGCAACCATAACCAACAGTATACATCTAACTAAGATGAGTGATATGTGCAAACTCCAATATATACAAGAATACAATACAATGTACAAATAAAATCTCTACAATGAAATACCCGAATATGCTGTCGGGCAACAGACAGTACAATAATCTGAGAAATGAAATATGAAAGTGTTAAGCTACAACACTTGAATACTAACTCAATATACAAACTGAATCCTAATCGAGATATACAAAGATAGGAATCGACTAAAACAAAGTGCCGCAACAGTCCGCTACTGCCACAGCTCCACGAATACTGGATGGATGAACATCAAAAGTGTCCTTGCAGAGGAATACCTAAAGTAATACAATATATATATGGAGGGAGAAAATATAAACGGGTCAGACCCGAGTTGAAAAATATTTTATAGCAAGTGTATTAGAATGCATAATAATTATAAATACATTATTACATGATTAAGGTGGAATCGAACTCTCCATAATATTCCCACTCACCCCTCAACTAGAGCGCGCACTAAACGTATGCATGTGGTCTCCAATTGAATGCCGAAATATAAATTAGGCAATAAAATCTAACTAGATCCCAAAATGCAGATTCGATTAAGATTATCTAACTTATCTCGCAATCTACCATTATCTAAGTTCTATCTACAACATTACTTTATTTAAATGTTTATAGTTCTCTTTATATTTGTTGAACATATAAAGTTGCAGAATCATCCTCATAACAACATCATCACAGCACATCAACATTCTCTTACTAGAGTTTTATATATTCTAGTTATGCCCTCATTTGGCATGAATACAATATATATATAATTATATATGAGTTATTAGAATCAAGAGTTAAGATCTAAACTCCTCTCGATTCTCAACACGGCACTGTGTTTCGTGCGTGGGACGTCTCGCCGAAGCGAAATCCAAACAAGGAATCCCCCCGTTACACTACTCCTAACCGTATCGATCCTCGAGGCTCATTATGCCCTCAATGCATGATGCATGTAACCCAATTTATTATTTCATTTTTAATTAATTAATAGTCCCAATTCTCAACAGTACACGATGTTTCATGCGTGGGACGTCTCGCCGAAGTGAAATCCAAACAAGGGACCCCCCGTTATACTACTCCTGGCACTGTCGATTGTCGGGATAGGTGATATATATATATATATAATTATGAGCATTGAGGACTTCTCCCCAATTTCCAACATTACACCGCGGTTCGTGCGTGGGACGTCTCGCCGAGGCGAAATCCAAACAAGGACCCCCCCCCCCCCCCGATAGACTAGTCCTGGCAATGTTAGTCCTTGAGGTCCATTATGCCCTTGATACCCAAGTACAAGAACAATCAACAATAACCATCCAACCGAGCTATAACTCGAGGACGCAGGCTCCCATGCTATCATCTTCCAGTAGTCCATACACGTAGCAAACTGGGGCCACCTGGTGGGGTTCAACGTCACCCACCTCGTGATCAACTCACGCACACATCATCCCGGGAAGTAGTTATAGCTCCTAACTGGCAAGTGAGAACGTCACATACCCCCGACTTCTCACCTACAAAAGAATGCATATATATATATATATCACATAATAATCACAATGGACGACTATGACCTGGAGAATATCCACACCCTGCTCTTTGAGCCAGGATGCTCACCCTCAATGCACGTAACTTCCCAATGATAACAAGGAGGGGGTATGCTTCATTATATATATATATATATATATATATATATATATATATATATATATATATATATATATATATATATATATATATATAAGGTATACATACATCATCACAACATATAAGGATATACCGTCATATAAGGTATGCCTGCCACAACATTTACATTATTAATATTACGCACTTAGACATAGTTGAATTAATATCATTATTTAGTATATCACTCTCTTTTGATACACTAACCGTCAATCCTCACACAATATCCCCACTTAGTATACATTATGCTATTTCTCGCTTGAAGCTCATATGTCGCTTCTAATAATGAATTGTTTCTCAATTCTTTTCATGTTAAGGATATTCTTTTATCCTAATGCTCTTCAATTAGCATTTCTCATTGCGTGAGACATCTCCTAAATCAAACATCAATAAGGATATTTCTATATCCATATGCAAATCAAATAGCATTTATAATTCTCCATCCATAATAGGGTTCAATTCATTTTATGAACCTTTTAAAGTTATCCCATTTGGGATTGGATTCTAAAATCCAATATCACTAAACTTATTATCATTCTCCTATATGAATTTAATAATTATCTCCCAATAGAGTCTCCAATCAAGGTGGGCTTCCCCACTTAGAAAATACCAAAATCTCTAATCGGTATTCCTCAAATTTTAGTCAATATGACTCCAAAATTTCTTATAAGGGAAACTCGCTAAAAGTCTCCAAAACATACTCCAAATATCTCATATAGAGGTTCCTAATCTTTAACCTCGAACAAATTGGAATGAAATTCTCCCTAGAAAAATATTCCCCAAAAGCCATGTTTCTGAATCGATTCGGGTCAATTCCGAATCGATTCGGCCCAGCGAATCGATTTGGCCAGGAAGGCGAATCGATTCGGGTCATCAGACCTGGGACTCTGTCTCAGGCCGAATCGATTCGGTCACTCAGACCTAGGCACCTGCATATTTTCGAATCGATTCGGTAGGAGGCCGAATCGATTCGGCCCTTCAGAACTCTCGAAAATGGCTACTTTTTAAGTAAGCCAAAATCCCAAAATTTGTTTTAATCATTTTCTCTTCATTTCTCTTCCACCCAGTCACATATATATCATCAATATTCATCCTAGAATACATATAAACTAATTTCTATTATCAAATCCAAGATTTACATAACAAATCTAAGATTTACCCAAAAGTTAGGTTTTTATCAAACTAAACCTAAAATCCAAAGATTTGATCCACAAATCATGCAATAAATGGTACACAACAATTATTTAGCAAGTTTAATCACTTGCCTCTTGTTCGTAGGGTCTGAATTCGCCTTGAGATCGCGTATTGGCCGAAAAATCCTCTTTCTCTCTCTTTTCTCCTTTTTTCTCTTCTTGTTTCTTTCTCTCTTTCTATTTCTCTCTCTCTTTGGAGAAATAAATCTCCCGTAGGCTTTTTAAGCCCTAACTCCAAAGATACACATCTTAAATGATAATGCACATTTTAAATGACTCGGTAACTTTAATTGGAATCAAATGGTCCTAAATTAATTCGGAACATAAATAGACCCCAAGTACAGTTATTTCGACTTTCTCGACCCTTCTGGACACAACTACACCCTCAGAATCGCCATTCGATACACTTTCTAATGACTCCAAGTTTTGACCTCAAGTGCCAAATTTAATTATTCCCTAATAAAATATTATTTATTTCTCCCAAAATAAATAAATCATCGTCTCCAAGACCTCGGGTTGTTACACATAACTGTAATACATATTCAAGACTCTCAATTGAGAGAATTCTGATATTTCTTCACGTGGAATTGTTCTGAGATAGCGAGTGCGCAGAAAATCTAAATATCTCGAACTTTTTTAGACCTCCTAAATTTTTAGGCAAAGAAGTGAGCATTGTCCCTGCAAGTTCAGATTACACAGCTCAACCGATTCACTGATGCTCTCTGGGATTTCTTTAAAACTAGTGTACGATAAATCTAATACTTTCAGAACAGGCATAAATTGACAAAACCCGTTTGAGATTTTTCTCAAACCATTTTTCGTTGCAGCAGAAGGTCAATAAATGGAGACAAACAGGTATTTCAGATAGTTCAGTGATTTCATTATCCAGAAAGGAAATTCTATGTGCTCCTTTCCATTTTTCAACACCATGTACTTTGGTCAGTCCTGCACTCACGTGAACTAAATTTACTCTCACTACCCCGCATTCAGATGTTATCCATAGGGCTAAGCTTCGGAAAACATCATGCATCTTCACATGGGTGACCTCATCACCCGTTTCACGCAAATTTAGAGATCCAATGCCCCATATTATGATAACTACCATCATAAGAACTATCTAAAAACCCTTCCCCTGCCCAATAATCTATAAGTTGTTCTATCTTAATAGAACAGTCTTGAGGGACAGAGTACAGTACAATAAGCACAATCTCAAAATATCACTACCCAAATTGTCAAAACTGAATTTCAGCATTGTGAAAATATCTTCCATACCTCGAAGTTCTGACGGAGACGTGCTGAGCACTTCTATCGTGTATCTCCAATCCTCCTCAATTTCTTTATTGGCCATAGCCCTCCCAGTAGTGATCAGTGCAAGTGGAAGGCCTCCACATTTTCTCACAATGGTCTCCGCAATAGAGCGTATGGGTGGTGAGTTAAGGAGGATCCCACTTCTACCAACCTTCTTGCAAAAGAGCTCCCACAATTCCTTCTCTTTCAAGAAGTCCACCTTGAGCTTGCAGTGAGCATTCATGTCACTGCAAACGTCCATTGAACGAGCCGTGAATACCAATTTGCATTTGTTTTCCTTAATAGGAAGAGGGATTCCAATCTTCTCCAAATCAATTCCTCCCCAAACATCATCCAACAGTAAGAATTTCTTCCTCCTCATGACCTTGTACATTGTTGAAGCTCGCTGTACATGGGACTCATTTTCGTCCCAAGTCAACCCCAATCTCACACTAATAGCTTGCTTGATCTTCTCAGCAACAAAATCTTTAGATACCAAAGCCCAGATCACCACATCGTAATCATGGTTTACTATCAGAAATTCATTGTTTATTCACATTAAAAAGGTTGTCTTCCCAACCCCACCCATTCCATATATTCCAATAATTCCAAAATCGTTTTTCCCAAGCAATTGTCGCACTTTCTCTAACATTACATCAAGGCCTATAGCTGGCCTAATAGGAATCTCCACAAGAGGAGTAAGAACCGACCCAACACCCATGTTGGTATCCAAGATTCGTTTTTTTTCCTTGAGGTCATTTGTGAGCCTGAGCTTCTGTTGGACCTTCTTGCTCAGCCGATATCTTGAGCAACAATGTGCACTACAACACCATATACATTTTCTTTAATGCTCAACGTCTTGTATGATCTACCTGACTTCAACTTCAATTTCTTCTACTCTTTCTAGACACCCTCTGACTTGATTTGTGCATATGATGGACCTGACTTCAACTTCAATTTCTTCTACTCTTTCTAGCCATCCTCTGACTTGATTTGTGCATGTTGACCCCAATGCCTCTACTTGATCAACACGTCTCTTCAAGTCATCCCTCGCCTTTGTCAGTTCATCTAATGCGCTTTCAAGAGAGTGCACACTTTGATCCTGTTGGAAAATTGGACTATTATAAAGCTGTCCAGATTTTTCTGGACAGATTTTTGAACAACTTTGAGTTCAAATTTAGGTGGGACCCACACTACAAAAATCGTGGGACCATATACGAACGCGTTCAACTCCTCAAGGATATTATTTATTAAAAACAGATCTAAGTTCACAACTCGAGTTATCCTTGTGGAAATGGATTCCATTAAGCGACAAATGATATTGATCACAGGGGTCACAAAGTCCATTGTTATTAGATGATGATGATGATGATGCTCAATTTTGATTGTAGACATTAAAGTGGTGCAACTGATCTGGATCAACTGCCTATGATGAAACTCAAAGTCGACTTGATTTATTTGGTCATCCTTGAAAGTTCTTTGTCATTTAATTATAAGAATTGTGACCAGCTCACTTCAAAGTCACAGCTAGGAATCACAATTCAACTTATGCATGCCACATAAAGAAGAATTGGATAACTTAATTCGGTTTGAAATGTGTTGAGTTTACTAAGTTCAATAAAAATTCATTGAGATCGTCTCAAACCAATTATTCAAACCACTTATACTCCCTCCTTTACTTTTTGGTTTGAGATGTGGTTGTATTGGATTTTAATATATTTCCTATATCATATAAATCTATTTGTATTAAAAATTATTTTGTTTACATATTGATGTTTCTTTTTGCAGATCTGCCATAAATGGGAGTCTTCTAATTGTAGGATTTTTATACTCCTTCCTTTATAATTGTTGTTTCTATTATATTTTGTATTATATTTATTCATCAAGGTTAACAATTACTAACTTCTCCAAAGACCTACATTTTTTCTATTGCTAAGTCTGTTGTTGTTCCTATTATCAAGCTAATTTTTTTATTGTAAAATTTTGGGGGAAGGATTTCAAAGGTCTAGAACATTGAGATTTGATCTCTGAGTTGATTATTTTTATTTTTAAAATAATTGTACTTCTTACATAAATGTTCTCATGTATTCTTCAGTCCTAGAGAATTGTTTATGGGTTTATGGGGTTCCTTTTGAGTAATAAATTATGAATATTGATTGATTACTTGCCTCGGGTTTTTTATTTTCTCATACATGTCAACCAACATTTTATGCATCTCAGGTGTTTGACACAATCCTTAAATGGGTTTCCTTAATTTTTTATCGGATTATAGGTGTTGGATTGTGATTATTGATCCGTATATTTTTTGCCTTGCTTTAGTTTAATTTGGTGCTATTGTTGATTGTGAATGCAGATGAACAAGCTTGCATTATTAGTGATGGTCTATCATGATGCATCTTGAAAGTGTAGTCATGTTGTAGTTATTAGATACATGTGTTATTTTCGAAATTATTATTATTTTTTTTTTTGGGGGGGGGGGGGTCTTCCATGTTCTCAAATGCACCCAACTTCCTGGATATACAAATTCGGCTAATATAATACCAAGATTATGTCCAAAATATGTTAGTACTCCAACAATATTCATATGGTACAAAGTTCCTGAAATGGTGAAATGAGAGGGATTATACCCAAATCCCATTTTTTATTTCTCATATATTTTTTTAAAATTTTGTTTCTTTTTAAATCATGAAATAACTTTTAAAGTAGTTGTATTTGAAATGTTTTGGGCATGTTTCCATTGTAACACATTAGGAGGTAGATTGGGTCTCAAGACATGTATACATTAGCAATTTTAACTATCAAGGGTTTATCAAACTCATTGTTTTGTAATCGAATAGTTATTGGTATGTCAAACGGGATTTCGATTTGATGTTTTTATATAGTTTATGGTTTATAAATTGACTTATGGGTAAAGAAATTTAGACTTTCTCGCCTATTTTTTGTTCATTAATATTGGAAGATTTGGCTCGCTCTTTTGGAGAATACAAGGTAAAATTGGGTGTTTAATGTGAGTATTTTTTATATTATGCATAGTTTTTAGAATTTGTAGTATTTATTAAGAAACATTGTATGTGTGAAGTTTAAGGACAAATTTTGTCATTGTGTCTCATTGTAATGTTTATGTAAAAAATTATAATATTGGTTTTATTCCGTTTGGACAAAACCGTTTGAGTTATAGGTTAGGTTGAGTTCAGTTTGTACCATCAAGCCTATGTACTCGAAGACACGAAGCAGCCCGAGTAAAGAGACATCAACTTCATTTTGAGTTTCATCTTCAACCTTGATATCTCAAAAAAGGTAAATTTGGTGTATTATGTTGATCCATGGGTTTCGTTGTTTTGGGTGCTAAAGTTTTTGAACCATTTTCGAAAAAGGTTTCTACAGATAATATTTTTTTATTTTGGAATGTCGTTCAAAGGGCCTCGTAGTTTCGTTCGAACGAGTTTAATATCTTGTTCGAATGAATTAGAGATTTTCTTTATAACGGGGATCGAAAGAATATTGAATGAAACTATTAGTCCTTAGATAAAATCATTTAGTTGGAAGGTGGATTGACGCTCGTTCAGACAAGTTTGGGTATCTTGTTCGAATGACTTTTGTTCTTTTAAACGAGATTGACTATCTCGTTCTCAAAACATTCCCATTTCTTTCTAATGAGATGCCTCTTTTTTTGTGCCTCTTTTTTTCCCATTTTTGTATAAGTATAAGGTCTAGCAATGTTATTTTAAGAACAAGGGTTTCGAAAATAATTTTTATAGAGAAAATCTAAAAGCCTCTTTAACCCCGTTTACACCTAATAGTTTGAGATACAATAATCAATATAAAATTCTAGTTTGAGATCCAATTATATAACACCAAAGATTTCTTACTCTACATCACAGGGAGAGTGTGTTCGGCACGATGCATTCCCTGTTTCTGTGGTGATAGATTTCTAGCCAAAGATTGGTGGACACTGAGACACGTAAGGAATGTGTTGTGAAGGCTATGGGTGGATTCCTGAGGTGTATCTGTGAAGAAGGTTCAGGGAGCGATTGGGAGTTCATCGGGATTAAAGGCGTCGATTCATAAGTAAGTTATTTATCGTCCTTGTGTGAAATCCTATACCATAGTGGACTTTGAGTAGATCAGGTCGTCCGAGGTTTTTCCCATTATGGATTTTCCTCGTGAATTTCGGCATTGTGTGTGATTATTTATTTTATTCTTTCTATTCACTTAGATGTACATTATAGGAAAGAAAATTTTGGAGTATTATTAAACAAAACGTGTTTAATCGGTGCTTGATTTAAAATTGGATTAATTGCTCACTCAATTTATTTAATTAGAATTAAAATATGGTATTTGGCACTACAACCCTAGCACTTGTAGTTTCTCAAATTAGTATCAGAGTAGGTACACTAAGTTATCGTTTTGATCCCTATTTAGTGTGTTTTATAGTTTTGAGATGGATTTTAATCGTGAGGAAAGTTCCATTAATCGTCCTCCCATGTTTGACGGTTCAAACTCACTTTTGGAAGGCGTGGATGATATTTTTCTTAAAATCTATCGATGAGATTATTTGTAACTCTGTAGAGAAAGGGTGGTGTCTCCCCACTAAAGGTAATTTTTCAAAAGCGTACTCCATATGGACTACGAATGTAAAGAATGTCTCCACTTTTAATTCCAATGGAGTGAATGCAATTTTTTGTGTTGCCATAGAAAAATAGTTTATATGTACTATGACTTGTGAGAGCGCGAAAGTAAAATCCACACACGGGGGTACCAACACGGTTAGGGTTTTCAAGTTACAAATCTGAAAAATAAATTTAAGACAATTAAAATAGTAGATCATGATTCTTGTGATGAGTTTTATGCCAAATTGTTAGATATTGTTAACTCCTCGTTTAACTTAGGTGAACCTCTCTCGAGCCAAGAGTTGTGAGAAAAATCTTAAGGTTGTTGCCTGAAAGATTGAATGCCAAAGTTACAGTCCTAGATTCTCTTGGTGGTGTTAATAATATGAGAGTCTAAGAACTTTTGGATGATATCCAAATCTATGATATGAACATGTGTCCTCCAAAGAAAATGGAAGAAAATAAAGGGAAGAGTGTTACTTTGAAAACCCATAAGGAGGATATGTCAGATTTAGATAGTGAGGTCGATTTATATCTCAATGAGATTAGTAAAGTTCACAAAATTTCTTAAGCTTAGATAAGATAAGAATTTTAATAAGAAATTTAAGAACTTTAACAATGACCATGATATGAAGAAGAGGGATAATCCTAAGAAGGTGGACGAATTGAACAAGTGTTACAGGTGGCAAGGATTTGGGAATCATGCGCATCAGTGTCCCATTAATCTTAGGAAAGAAGGTAAAAATACAAAAGCTTAAAATTCTACCCTTAGTGATAGTGAATCCGAAAAGGAACCCAATTCTCCCATGGAGCGTGACCACACCTCTTTCAGGACTAGTCATATGAGCCTAAATGAAAACTCATCCAACGTTGAAGATGATCATGTGCATGACAGTTCTGAGGCCTAGTGTTTATATTCCCATTCTAGTGAAGAAGAAGAAGAAGAAGAAGAAGAAGAAGAATAAGAAGAGGAGGAGGAGGAGGAGGAGGAGGAGGAGGAGAGTGAGTTTTAAGCCTCCTTTCATGAATTATACACAGAGTCATTTAAATTCAAAAAAGCCAACCTGAAATTAGAGGCTAAATTGAAAGAATGTGCCATAGGAAATAACGATAAATTGATTAAGAATTTAAGACCATGTGAGAAGGCTCTTAAGGAAAAGCTCGAATACGTTGAGGGGGAGAGACAACCATCATGGATTATTAAAAATTTTGAAAAAGGAACCCCTAAAATTTGATGAGTCTAACCTTTTTCTTGAGTCTATAATTTTAAATGGAAGAAACTTCAACATCAGGATATAGTTTCTCTCTCATTCATGTTAGTGATGGCGATTACACTCGAGATCGTTACTAGGGTGATATAGGATCAGGTAGAAGACTCATTTTTTCAGGATCCGATTTTTTGGTTTAGCATTTGCTTTTATTGCTAGATTAGAGGCAGTTCCATATGACTTCTTGTGTATTGTCCATGATCAGTTGCTAAAGAACATTCTACCTTTAACATGCTTTTAACTTAGGAAAGTGTATATTGGTAGGTCTGTTGACAGAATTGCAACAAATAGATTATCACACAGATTATGGGGAAGGAATAGAATTCGAAGGAAGTGAGTTTAACAAAGCACTGTACATCTCAAACAATACATTACATGCACATTCATGGAGAAATAGTAAGTATGCTTTGAGGTATCGTGTGTCTATACACCACTGGTAAGGACATGACAAATTCAACACTCCCACGTACATAAGTTATATTAACAGTAAGGAACGTGCATGTGAAATATGTATTAGCCATGTCTTGCCTTCATTAATGTCAGGCGCAAACAGATACCCTCGAAAAATGCAATCTTTTCTTGGAATTTTTCTTTGAGGCTTATTTACAATTTCATAACAAATTTCCCCTCTAAATCTATGCTGATGAACACTTCATCCCCTGATCTGACTACAAAAGCCATTTGCCGCCACCGACATATCTCATTTGTGAGTTGCAGAGCTTTCAGTTGTTCAATTTGGACAAAGACAAGAACAGATCAATATTAATGCTTGTTTTTAATGTCTTTATCATGCAAGAACCCATTCATCACAATACAAAATGCTTCTCCAGAGTATTAACAGTTTTATTCATGGCCTTTAGCAAGCCTTTGGTTTTAAAATATTCACTGGCTGTGCAATCTTCCAAAAATGACCGGTTTGACCTTGATGTTTGTAATTCTTCATTGCCTAAAAAACATGCAGAAAAAAGGCTTACTCTGATTTTGACTTATTATATCTCACTTAATTGTCCAAAACTAATTATTTCCAAAGAAAAATCACCCTGGCATCCATTTTTTTGTTTTACCAAGGAAACAAATTACCATGAGAGGGGGGAGGAGGTGTTGGGGCGGTCAGGAAGGGGACAAGCAAAAATGGCAACTTTAACAACTTTAGCAACCTCAACTTTAAGAATCAGCGGGTCATGGTGAATAGTGGTGGATCCAGGATTTTATGTGAACTGGGGCGAAAGTTTCGATAGTTGCTGGGGGTTCGGGGGCTGAAGGCGATTTTTTTGGGTGTTATTTCTAGTTTTTTCGGGCATTTTTTGGGTTGTTTGTATTTTTTTTGCATAATATTCATTTTCAACACTAATTGGAGTGAGAGATGATTGAACCTCAACATCGGATACGATTGTTGCGTTGTCTCCTCTTTTTCGTTTAAAAAATTTCCCCATTGATTCCCTATATTTACAAATTTAATTTAATTTCACATATAAATTTAATTTCATATAAAAATCATATAAATTAACATAAAAATTTATATAAATTGACACATATAAACAACATATAAATTAACATAAAAATTTATATTAATTTACACATATAAACATATATACATAAAATAAATTTCATTTCATTTTAGTATGAATAATTTCATATAAATTTCAATATACAGATATTAATTTACACATATAAACATATATTAATTGCATATTAATTGAAATATACCTAGAGGTGGTGGTGTGGTGGAGGAGGACAGCAGGCGTTGGTGGTGGTGCGATGGAGGAGGAGAGCAGGCTGCGCTGCAGCCTAGCAGGCAGGGGTGGCGGAGTTGCAGGCAGGGGTGGGCGGAGCCTGGGAGGTGGAGAGAGAAGAGAGACTCTTGTACCGTGGAGTCCGGTGATGGAGAGAAAAGAGAAGAGAGAGCGGCAGTGGAGTGGAGGACGAGAGAGAGAGCGAAGTTTTTTTTTTTTAGGTTTAGCTTTTGTTTGGTTCCGAGAGATCGATCAACCAAAATTAACTTAAGTTAGGTTTTTATTTTTTGTTTATTACAAAATTTTCCCTGAACTTTGAAAATAATTACAAGAAACCTCCAGGTTTAATTCTTTACCAAAAAAACCCCTAATTTTTTTTTCACAAACTGAACTCGGGCGGCCGCCCCGCTTCGTCTTGGGGTGGATCCACCCCTGATGGTGAAGATCACTAAAGAGGTGGTGTGAGGAACTCAAGCTATAAATCCAATCCATAATGGAAAAGTTAGAACTTAGAAGTAACAAGTTCTAAATCATAAAAGGAAAAGAAAAAATAATGAAAAAGCATTCAACAACCTGGGAGAAAAAGTGGGTGGGAGGATGTCTTAGAAGGCAAAGAGCATAAAGATGACAAGATTTCATTTTCTTCATTTTAAATTAGAGGGTGCAACAGATCTGAGAGGGAGGTCATTACAAGCAACTCTTCATGTAAGCATTCTAGTGTCTTTTGCGAAATTTCATTTTCCAAGATTAAGGGGCAAGGGAAGTGGTTGAGGGGAAAAGAGAAGAGGATTATCAAGAATATAAGTTGATTCCTAGGCTGCTTGGGGTGGGGAAGGGAGAAGGGAATAAATGGTATCTGAATCTACATGATGCTTTCAATAACAGTGGGCTTAAAGATTGGGATATGACAAATGAGCTCTAAGAGTTGAAGGGGAAATTAGATCATTTAGCAACATGGCATGAACTCTTCTTCCTCACTTCTTCACCCTATTCTTACCCTAACCCTAATTTTTTACCCAAATCATCCCACCTGCAAATTAATCCACCAAAGATCACTGGCCCAAAAGCAAATCCATTAAATCAACTAAAACCCATAATATTCTACAACGTTCTCGACAATTCTATCGAAAACCAAATGGGTGATCAATAGCCACTAAGCAAATGCGTGATCAATAAATAAACACTGAGCAAATGCAATTGGATCTGAAATCAAGCCTTATGAACAGTCTCATCAGCCTTAGCTTTGTCGAAGAAGACTAATAAGATGAGAAAGAGAGGGTCATCAGACAACCAATTGTGACAAATCAGATCATCTTCTGATTTCCATGTCTTCAAACCAAAATCTTCAGACCGCCAGTAAAAAATCAATTGAAGGTCAGGTAGTTAACAAATGCAATGCAATTTAGGGTACGTTTGATAGATAACTGGAAAAATACAAATGATTCCAGGACATTTGATTCCAGGACAAACAATTTCAAGTCAAATGAATATTTTCCAACTTGTGTCTGTTTGATACAAGTTGGAAAATCATCAATTTTTCACATTTTCTATCAAACGCAAAAGCTGAAAAATATATATAAATGTGAAAATTTTGTTTACGGAATATATATATATATATATATATATATATATATATATATATATATATATATATATATATATATATATATATATATATATATATATCTATATCTATTTTGCGGAATATATATTCCATAAATTATTATTAATTTCCGAAAAAATATACAAAATATATGAATATATATAATAATTTACGGAATATATATATTCCGCAAAATAATATAATATATATTCATATATTTTGAATATATGAATATATATTATATTATTTTGCGGAATATATATATTTCGAAAATAATATAATATATATTCATATATTTTGTATATATATTCATAATAATTTTTCTATTATTAAATGTATATAATATATAATAATATATATTTAGTATGTATAATAATAATAATTTTTATATTATTAAATGTACAAAATCTATTAAATGTACATAATATTTTTTATATTATTAAATGTATATAATATATAATAATATATATTTAGTATGTACAATAATAATAATTTTTATATTATTAAATGTACAAAATCTGTTAAATGTACAAAATCTATGAATATATAATATATTATTTACACAATATATGAATATATATTATATTATATATATATACTGAATATATATTATTTACATAATATATACATACATATTCTGTATATACGTAAATATATATACTGAATATATGTATATATTCTGTAAATAATATATATTTATATATGAATATATACATATATATATATATTGTGTAAATAATATATATTAAATATAAGGAATATATTAAATATATGAAATATACAAAATATATAAATATAAGGAATATATGAAATATATTAAATTTACGAAATATAAATATATGAATTATATAAATGTACGAAATTTATAAATATATGAAATATATATAAATATACGAAATATACGCAATATACATATATGTGCTAAAATATATAAAATATACGAATATATATTAAAATATACGAAATATATATATTTATATATTTATTAACAATATATATTTATATATTTATGAAATATATAGAGTTATAAAAAAAAATTGGTTTTAAGTGATTTGCCACCCAAAGGTGGCAAATAAAAACCTCCCCCCCCCCCCCCTCCCCTCACTCACTCACACACACACACACACACACTCTTAACGTAGTTGAATGTCTGTTATGAACTGGGGTTAAGTCTACGTTTTCAACTCTAGGGAACAAGTCTAACCACTCAATAATCTCATGGAGTAGGTTAAAAAAATGTCAATCAAACGCACCCTCATATGCCAAAAAGAATAAACCCCCGGAGTCAATCTCAGACCTTCCAAACTCCCGAGGAGATTGTAACAAATTGCAAAAATTCAATTTTAAACAGCACAATGTTGAACATCTGATAAATAGATTACCAAGAAAATCACATATGTTGATGTAAAAAATTAGATTATATCTAATTATTTAATCACAGATAAAATAAAATGAGACCAAGATATTTTAAAGTGGTTCAGCCTTATAAGAATGGCCTACGTCCACTGTTTCTATTATTGCTGACTGTTTGGGAATTCTTGATTACAAGTTTAGTCAAGAAATTCCCGATCCTCCTACAATGAGGATGATACAATGTATTTATAGCCCTCAGGTTGTACATGTGAAAGGGTAGTACATAGTTGTTCATTAGGCGTATACATCTGTATGATAATAATAATAATAATAATAAGCATTTAATGCGCAGTTAATCTGTTGGTTATCCTGTTATTAATGCTCTGTTCGAGGTGCAGCTCGGACCGCCTAAGCTGCTCGGACCGCCTAAATAGCTCGGTACTCATAAGTTGCTCGGTGTATTAAAGTTCCTTGGAGAACTCTTGTTGGCCGGAGAGTTTGAGTTGATCGGGGAAGCAGAGTTCCTCGTTGCAGTATGGTTCCTCGGAGAGCATCTATTGCTCGGAGTATCTGAGTGGGTCAAGGTGTTGTTCGTAAGTGTTTGTTATTGTCACGCAGATTGTCACGTGTCTTCACTCAATTGATTCATGTCAGCAGACTAAATTTGGTATCAACAGAAGCCCCCAATGTTTCACAGTTCGAAATTTGAGGAGTGTGGAACATTCTTTCTCGAAATATGGCGGTTTTAAATGGTCATCCTGAAATTTAGGAGTATTTTCTTTTGTATTTATTTCTCCTTCCAAATTCGTAGAATCGGACTTTTTGAATTTTTACGACCGCTTCGATTCCCGCGCCCTTTTTATCTTTTTAGCCACTGGTAACGTAATCGTCTCTTTTTGTAATCATTATCTTTACCCATTCCCAAGACAGGGTATTTAAGCGTTGCAGAAATCCCCTCGTCTTCTACTTTTTCAAATTTGTCTCTTTGAGTTTTCCATTGTCTCTCTCTCTCCTGTGTGTTCATCCCTTTCATGATTCGTTGTCAACAAACTCATCCTTTTTCCTGTAAGATCTTCTTCTTTCTCTTTGATTTCCTTTACTCATCATGGTTTACCATGTAGAGTCGCTTGATAAATTTCGTTCTGATTTCTCTATTCCTTCATGGGTTATTTTGGAGGAACTTTCTGATCCTTCAAATTATTTTCGTTTGGCTGAGGGACATTGGTTCCCCAGTCTCTTTGTTGCTGAATGTGGCTTTTCTTTTCTCCCAAACCCTTTATGTCTGGAATTCTGTCAATATTTTGACGTGGTTCCTATAAGAATAGCCCCCAATACGTGGATAATAGTTAACGGAGTTCATAGATTAAATCAAATTCATGGAACTCGTATAGGAATTCCAGAAGTTATGTTCTTTTATAGATGGGTTGTTGGTGACAATACTTTTTATTTTAAAACTAGGTTTTTAAATAGGGCTTTAGTGGTCAATCTCCCAGATGCCAATAGGGACTACTTCGAGCACGGGGTTGTTATGAAAAACTGGCAACACCCTCCATTGACTGGAAATGATGTGTACCAGGGTCCTAGATGTCCTCCCTATGGTAATGGGATAGGTTGTTTTTATTTTATTTTTGAAATTATGCTTCCTTTGTGTTTGATAAAATGTGTCACTGATATTTTAATTTTCATTTATTTGCAGTTGACAGCAAAAGAAAATCTCCAAAAGAGACAGAAGTTAATTTAAAACATCTAAAACTTATCTGGAGTTTGCATCAGACTGTTGCTGACGAACATATCAGGTCAGCTTCATATTTGTTGCAGTATAAGAATTACACCTCATCTTTTACTGCTCGTCCGGTGATAAGTGAGGTAGAACCAGTACCTACTTCTGCAAGTTCTTCACCTAAGTCTCATATCCCTATGAGTGAAAGAATGAAGAAAAGAAGAGCTCCTGCCATCTTCGAGAAATCTTCCTCTGTTGTTGGAGAGGCAAAGAGAAATAAACATGATGTTCCAGCAGAGGGGACAAATAAGATTGATGCACCCCCTGCGGCTACTACTGTGAAGGTTACCGAGAAGCCCCCAGTGGGTCCGAGAAAGGACGTTGTTCCAAGCGAGGTGATTTTCATCTCTCCGACTAAGACTACATCGTTAGTCGAGACCATTCCTGTTCCCCAGAGGAAGCTGAAGAAGCGTTCCTCGATCAATTTGGCTGAATCCATCTCTCAGCCCCCGATTACTGGAAGTGGTGTTCCCACTTTTGTTACCCCGAGCTCGGTGAAGTCTTGGATCATTCCTGAGATCCAAGGTATGGAAGAAAATCTTTCTCGGGACATGATTACCTCATTAGCTGCTCGTCATATAGCTTATGTAAGTATCGCTGTCCTCAACTTTCATTTTTCCCTTGTTACATTTGTGTACTGACTTGATATCATTTTCTTTTCCCAGTTGGTGACCTGTTTTAATACCATTTTAAAGAAAGATGAAGCTATTAAAGCTTCAAGCTCCTCGTTTGGTGTAGAGGAAGCTTTGGTGGGACTGACGCAGTCTTTGAAAGATTCTCGTCAGAAGTATTATTATGATGATAAGGCTGTTTGGGAGGAGAAACTTCATCCCACCGAGCAGGAGAGAAACCAAGATGTTGAAGTCTCCAAAGGTTTGGAGAAGAACATAAAAAACTTGGAAGAGAAGAATAAAGAGCTCGATGAGAAGCTCAAAAATGCTGGGGAGCTCGAAAGTAAGCTCAAAAATGCTGAAGAAGAGTTGGGCCGACTTCGTGAAGTAGGTCGTCAAAAGGAAGAAATAGAGAATAAGCTGAAGGCTGCCGAGGATCTTCTTTCCGAGAATCTTTCCTTAGAGAAAACGAAAAGGAAGTTGGCTATAAAAAAGTCTTTCAGCACTGGCTGGGATAAGGGGTGGAATAAAGGTCTGGCTGCCATGATGCCGCAGGTGGAATATGGTAGCCACAAATACTTTAGGGATGGCTGGGTCACTGCTCTGCAAGAGATGAAGGTCAATGAAAATTCTGACCTGTTTTAGCGACACATCCTGGGCCCCCCTCCAACTCCTGAGGAAGAAGAAGAGGACGAAGCTGCCTGTGAGGAATCCTCCATGGTGATGGGAGATCAAATTTCTCATTCCCTAGCTATCCAGTCCACCAGTGAGCAACTTCAACCATCTATTGTTTCAAACGAGCAACTTCCAGCACTCCCCGAGAAACCATTTGTACCATCCGAGCAACAAACCTCCTCATCCCAGCCTCCTGAGAAAGTTTTGGGAGACAAGGAAAAGGTGTAGAGTTGTTCGGATTTTTCTCTCTGTTTATTTTTCTTTATCAAATGTAACTCTGAATTTTGTACTTCTCCTTTATGATTTAATAAAATTTGAAGTTTCGCCTATTCATACTGTTGTTTCTCTTCTTCATGCTCTGTTTGAATTCTTATTGATTCTTATTTTCTCTTCCTTTACTAGTTTATGGCCAGGATGGAGTTATTTTCTGCTCATGATACAAAATTGTTGAGGCAATGCAATGAGTACTTCAAAGTTGGTCATACAGATATAAGTGCAGCACAAATCGTTGACATCCTCGGTCAAGGTGCTTCAGAGCAAGAAATTTTAGCCTACCAGTATTTGAAGTGCCTGCTTGACCGTGCAGTGGCTAACAATGTAGCATATTATGAAATGATTGAAGATATCTAAGGGACTCTTGAAGAGCTTCAACAATAATATAAGGAATCTACAGCCCTTTTGCACGAAGGATATGAGAGGAAGTATCAGCAACTCAGTGCTGATAGGGGATACGATAAACTGTTTTCTTTTTACGATGTGAGGGAGAGAACTTTGAAGGGTGAGGTCGAAGAGCACAGACAGATAGCTGAGTTGTTAGAGCAGGAAAATAATAACCTGGAAAGAGAGGTGTCTCAATTGAAGTCTGAAGCTTCCACCTCAAACGCTTTGGTCCCTGTGAACGACAAGGGATTCTCTTTCTTGGAGGTCGAAAACGCCAACTTGAGGTATGAAATAGAAACCTTGAGGAGAGATGGCCCTTCTACATCTACTCGGGGATGAGCAAGAGCTCCTCGGGGATGAGCAAGAGCTTCTCGGATTACTGTCGAGGAACAGAGAACTCAATCTGCTCTGGAGAACCAGGCCTTCCAACTGATGGAAAAGAACCAGGCATTGGCTGAGATGTCTAAGAAGATCAGGAATCTGGATGAGCGGCTTTTTGTACAGAAGTCTGCCTTGGAGAATAAAGAACTCTTTATAAAAAGTCTTCACGAGCAGTTGGAAAGGTTGACTTATCAGTTCCACAAGCAGCCTAGAGAATTTTGGATGGATGGCTACAATGAGACTCTTTACCATTTGGATGATCGGATCCAAAATGCGAATAATGAAGGTTACAAACAAGGGTGGTTGAATGCCCTGGGTGTACTGCAACTGGAATAAGGTCACTACTTGTGGGATTATCATAATCCTGGGTTACTCGACTTGCCAGTGCCACCCTTCAAACTCGACATGAGCTGGATCCCTACCCGGGCAATCCCTCAGTGTTTAATTTCCAAATACCTTGGTGATTATAGTCTCCATTCCAATGCTGAAATATCTCGCCCCGAGCACCTACTCGATCGACCATCTGTGATGAACATCAGGATGCTTAAAGATCTTAATTTTATAAACTCCCCTTATGCTTTAGACGATCCTCCTGCTGGCGAGGAACCTGTTTCAAAAGCAGAGGGGAAGAAACCAATAGAATAGGAATCTTGATGTAATAATTAATCTGTATTTCATTCTCAATGTATTTTGTTTTTGGATTTAATGAAAAACTTTTATTTTTGTTCGCAATCTTAATTGCCATTGCCTTGTGGCTGTAAAACACTTTATATATGTATATCTGTTAAAAATATAACAACATTGTGTTATTTGTCGATCAACTTAGAGTTGATTAAAACTTATTGTCGACTAGTTTGAATTAGTGGTAATCATTTGACAACTAACCAAACTTAATGATGTTTTGTTTCTCGACCAACTTGGTAGTAATTTAAAAAGTTACGAGTATCAAAAATTTTGCTCGATCACTTTCTCGTACTCATAAAATGTTTCCGACCAACCAAGGTCGGTAAATTTTCCTTCTCGACCAACTACAGTTAGTGGGTTTTTATTCCCGATCAACCATAGTTAGTGGATTTTTTCTTACCGACAAACTTTGGCACTTTTTGGAATAGTTTTTCTTCCTAACCAACCTTAGTTGGCATTTTTAGGAATAGTTTTTCTTCCTAACCAACCTTAGTTGGCATTTTTAGGAATAGTTTTACTTCCTAACCAACCTTAGTTTGCATTTTTAGGAATAGTTTTACTTCCTAATCAACCTTAGTTGGCATTTTTAGGAATAGTTTTACTTCCTAACAAACCTTAGTTGGCATTTTTAGGAATAGTTTTACTTCCTAACCAACCTTAGTTGGCATTTTTAGGAATAGTTTTGAGTAGTCTGAGTTTTGCTGAGTAGTATGTAGCACTAGTATTCTGCAAAAAAATTCCAACAAAAGGAGAGAACTGGGCAGAACATTATCACTTTATTCATACTGACGAAATGTATTACATGAGAGCTTACATCACTGATAATACTTGCGCAAGTGTTCTGCATCCCATGCATTCTTAAACTCCTGCCCTTCTAAAGTTGCTATTCTATAGGTTCCTGGTCGAACAACTTCTGTAACTGGGTAAGGTCCATGCCAGTTTGCTTCCAATTTGTTGTGCTTTTGAATCACTTTCTTTAGCATATAGTCTCCTTCTTTCAGGTCGCACTTCTTTACTCTCTTATTGTTGAACAAAGTTGTTCGTTGTTGGTAAGCAGCATTCCTGATGGCTGCTTCTTCCCTAACTTCCTCGAGCATGTTTAAATCCAATCTTCTCATTAAGTCGCTGACAGGGGAATTAAAATTCAGTACTCTGTGTGTCGGGAGACCCAACTCGGCAGGTATAACGGCTTCGCTTCCAAATGCCACCATATATGGAGATTCTCCTGTTGCTGCTCGGGGAGTAGTTCGGTAAGCCCATAGTACTGATTATAGCTCGTTGATCCAATTTTCTTTCGCGTCATTTAGTCTTTTTTCAAGCCATTTAGTAGCGTTCTGTTTGTTACTTCAGTTTGTCCATTGCTTTGGGGATGGCCTGGTGCCGAGTGGATCTTTAAGATATTTGACTGATGACAATAGGCAGCGAACTCCTCGTTGTCAAATTGTGTTCCATGGTCGGTAATGAATGCATGGGGAAGACCATATCTACATATGATATTTTTCCAAATAAATTAATACACCTTCTCGTACGTCATGTCGATTAGAGGCTCAGCTTCTACCCACTTAGTAAAATAATCCACTACTACGACGAGATATTTAAATCTTCCTCTGATCATTGGAAATGGTCTGACCAAGTCAATTCCCCACATAGCAAATGGCCAAGGGAAAGTAATGGGTGTCAACAACGCTTGGGGAGTTCTTCGGTTAGTGGAAAAGCGTTGACACTTGTCATATTTCTTGGCATAGGCTATACAATCAGCCCTCATCATTGGCCAGTAGTATCCTTGCGTCATAACCCTTTGCAAAAGCATCCGACCTGCTACATGGGCTCCACAGGACCCTTTATGGATCTCTTCAAATCAAGTCTTTCACCTCGGTGGGATGCACACATCTTTGCAAACCTGCTATAATTCCTCGTCTGTACAGAATACCATTATTCAGTACATAATGAGCAGCTTTAAACTTCAATTTTTTGGCTGCAAGTTTGTCAGTTGGTAATTCCCCCTCCTCAATATATGCCCTGATGGAATCCATCCAAGATGGTCCTAAATTAAGGGTAATAAAATTCATCATCAAATCTTCATCTATACTCCGACCAGCTAAAACTTCAATTGGGATTATTCTTCGTAGCTCGGTACGAGTAGCTGATGCTAATCGAGCTAAGGCGTCAGCCCTCGCATTCTCCATTCTTGGTATTCTGACCAGCTGAATAGCAGCAAATTATGATACCAATTCCATTGCCTTTGCATGATACCTGATCATTAATTCTCCTTTGGCTGCATATACTCCCATTATTTGATTTATGATCAATTGCGAGTCATTGAAGACAATAACCTGCTCTGCCCCCATGGTTTTTGCCAAACTAAGACCTGCAATCATGGCTTCATATTCAGCCTCATTATTCGAAGCTTTTAATTGGAAGCGTAGGGCATATTCCATGTCGACCTCGTCTGGACTATTAAGAACAATCCTTGCCCCACAGCCTGTTGTGCAAGATGAACCATCCACATACAGACTCCATCTATGCAACTCGTCTTCAAATTACTGAGCTGACAGAGTTCCTCGGTGGAAAATTTGTTGCTTTCTTTCACCCTCTCCTAATATTTCTTGTTGTTCGTCGATCATCACTTCTTGCCCTTTTACCAACCTAAGTTGGTCTGGGCTTGAATTTGATGATTCTATAACATCTACTTACCCTTTTACCAACCTAAGTTGGTCTGGGCTTGGGTTTGATGATTCTGTAACATCCACAGGTTAATCGGTGAGCAGCTTTTGCTCCTTGGTGGTATCAGGATAGGTGAACTCTGCTATAAAATCTGCTACTGCTTGCCCTTTAAGCGATGATCTGGGTTCATAAATTATGTCATATTCACCAAGCTCTATTGACTAATACATCAATCTTCCTGATTTTTCTGGTTTATGAAGAGCTTGCCTCAATGGCATATCTATATATACGACTATAGTATGAGCCTGGAAGTATGGCTTCATTCTTCTACTTGCCTCGATCAATGCTAGTGCCAACTTTTTCAGCTTTGGATATCTGATCTCTGCTCCTCGGAAGGCTTTGCTAGTGTAATAAATTGATTTTTGCACTCCATTCTCCACTCTTATTAATGCCGAGCTAACTGCATTCTCTGACACTGCCAGATACAAGTACAATTTTTCTCCCATCACTGTCCTGGATAATAGTGGAGGTGCACCCAGATATTTATTTAAATCTTGAAAAGCCTTCTCACATTCATCATTCCACTCAAAAGTCTTTCGGAGCGTTTTGAAGAATGGGAGACATCTATCAGTTGCTCGCGATACAAATCTGTTGAGTGTTGCTACTCGTCCTGTAAGACTTTGCACTTCTTTCTTCGTCGTTGGAGATCGCAGCTCTAACAGAGCTTTGATCTTTTCAGGGTTTGCTTTAATGCCTCGTTGATTGACAATGTTCCCTAGAAACATGCCTTCTCGTACTCCAAATATGCACTTCGTCGGGTTCATCTTCATTTGATATTTATCTAGTTGATCAAAGGTCTGGCCTAAGTCAACTAGATGATCAGCAAATTTCTTGCTCTTTGTCATCATATCATCAACATAGACTTCCATATTGCAACTGATTTGTTCTACAAACACCTTGTTCATCAGCCACTGATATGTTGCACCTGCATTTTTCAAACCAAAAGGCATAACATTATAACAGTAAGTTCCCCTAAGGGTAATGAAAGAAGTACTCTCCCTGTCTTCAGGTTTCATCTTAATCTGGTTGTATCCAGAATAAGCGTCCATGAAGCTCAACAGCTCGTGTCCCGAGGTAGCATCTACTAATTGATTCGGGGTAAGGGAAAGTGGTCCTTTGGGCATGCTTTGTTGAGGTCGGTGAAATCTACACACATCCTCCATTTGTTGTTCTTTTTCTTTACCATCACCACATTTGCTAACCAGTCTGGATATTTAACATCTTCAATAAAACAAGATTTCTGGAGCTTCTCGACCTCTTCCTGTATAGCTTGATTTTTCTCGGTACTGAATACTCTTCTTCTCGGCTTTACTGGCTTGATCTCTTTATTCACGTTGAGTTCGTGACATAAGAAATTTGGGTTTATTCCGGGCATATCCTCATGACTCCATGCAAAAGTTTGTTTTCTGCTTCTTAGGAAAGTTATAAATTTCTATTTTAGTGAGGCCTCCAACGAGGAACCTATTTGAGTTTTTCGTTCAGGGTGCTCGTCGTCCAGAATGATGTTTTCAGTAGCTTCCACCACCTGACCTTTCACGAGTTGGGACTCATCTCTAGGATCCAATGTTTCAATTTCTTCAGCTTCCTCCACTTGATAGGTAGTAGTCTTTTTCCTTGATTCTTCCAGTTCCTCTTACTCGGCAGATGAATAGTAACATTTCCGAGCTACTTTTTGATCACCCTTCACAACTCCTTTAGAAATTTCAGGCATTGATGTACCGTAGATGGCACTGCCTCGAACTTCTTCAATCCTACCCTTCCCATGATGATATTATAGGTTGATTAAATATTTTTATCTATCACTAAGAAGCATATTCTTTCTGTTCGACAAGCAGGCCACGTACCAATGAATATATTCAATTTGATCATCCCAAGTGGAAAAACTTTCTCGCCAGTAAAACCGAGGAGGGGTCTATGATAAGGCTCCAGTTGAGATAGCTTTAGATTTAAACTGTCGAAGCACGAGTAGAACATGTTGTCTGCTGAGCTACCATTGTCTACCAGTACTCTTGAAATCATTACTTCCTTCATCCTCGTTTTGATCACCAATGGGTCATCATGAGGATATAGAACACCTGCAAGGTCGTTCTTTGAGAAACCAATGACTAATTTTTCTTTGTTTACCTTTCTTGGTCGATCCTCCTCAGCTAGATTTATTCGTTGAATGTATGAGCAAGCTTGAGCCTCACAGAGGTAAGCTGTTCTCTATGCAATAAGGTCTCCTCCTCCTACATCTCCACCTGTAATAACATTACAATCAAATGACCCAAAGCGTATTGAAAATACCTCACGTTCTGGGTGCCTTGGTCTCTTGGGAAGATCGGGGTCGTCTTCTGGATCAACTTCATGGTCTCTTTTCTTGTTCTCCTCTGCTCGACGAGGAGATCTAGACCTTTCTCTTGTTCGGTGGTTGTTTCTTCTTTCATTTCTACGATTAACATACTTTGCCAATTTTTCTCGTCTAATAAGTGTTTCAATCTCATTCTGAAGAGCTATGCAATTTTTGGTCATATGGCCATGATCTTTGTGAAAATCGCAATATTTTGCCTTATTCCTCCTGTCAGGGTCTGCCTTCATTTTCTCTGGCCAGTTTAATTCCTCGTTGTTCTTGATTTCTTCTAGAACATAGTTGATGTCTCTCTTCAAAGGAGTGTAATTATCAAATTTCTTCAATACCTCCCATGACGACCTTGTTTTTGATTGTTTGTCACCACCATTATTCTTATGCTCTTTCTTCTTAACTTTATCACCTTCCACCTTGGTTTCTTTGGCGTCCATATTCTTCTTCGCAACCATAGCCTCCTCGGCATTCATGATCTTGGCCTCTTTTGCCATCAGTTCTGACATGGTTCCGGGTGGATCTTTTGCCAAAGTGTAGTACAACTTGTTGGGCAGCATCCCACTCATCAAGGCGGTAATCACTGTCTTTTCTTCATAATCAATGACTTCGAGTTTCTCGTTATTAAAATGAGTTATATAATCTTTGGTACTCTCACCAGCTTTCTGTCTAACACTTAACAAATGCGCTACTCGTTTAACTTGCTTTGCCCCAAAACAAAAATTTCCAATGAATAACTCGGCCAGTTGAACGAAAGTTGAGATCTTACCCCGAGGAAGATTATTGTACCATATTTGAGCAGATCCGGTAAGAGTTCCTGAGAATGCTCTGCATCTCATCTCATCTGGAACAGCATAGATGTCGTCTGCTGCTTGGTATTATTCTACATGAAGAACATGGTCGGTCTTTCCATCATATTTGGGAGTCACAACAGGTACTTTGAACTTTGACGGTGTGGGAAAAGCCACAATGGTCTGGTCAAAGAGTGTCCCTTGAACAAAAGTTCGTTGTAGGGGGTTCTTGGCCTTAGCTATTTCCCTAGTCTGTCTTCCAGCCTTTGAATAAAGCCTTTCCACGCATCATTTCCTTCCTCGGGCCTGTTGGTTAGAGCAACTGATCGCGTTGAGGTGGCCTCCTATGATTTATCTTGACAAGCAGCTGGTCACGACTGGGCAGATCCTTCCCTTAAGTCTAATGATCGTTGAAAGCTCCTCGATGCAGCCTTAGGAGGACTTTTGTTCCTCCTAGGACCTAATCGAGCAAAAGGAGATACCCTGCTTAACCTTTCTAGCGCACTAGTCCTTCCTGGAGAGAGAGTGATACGTTGTTCAGTATCTGTGGCTCGTACTGACGAAGATCGTCCAGGTTGATAAGAAAAATCTTCAGACTCCTCAGTACGATATGAATCAGTACGCCTAGTACGCGAAGAAAGTAAACTGATTTTTCTTTGAACACTTCGATGTCCTGAATGGGTCGGTACTCCGCCATGAAGGGTTTGTATGAGTTGTCGCATAGTTTCTTGCATGGTTGTCTGGCCCTGGGCCAGATTTGTCGTTATTCCAGCCAGATCTGTAACGTTTGGCGGAGCAGATGGATTTGGAGGGCTTCCAGCGTTTCGATTGCTGGGTTCTGGATTATCAGCCATTTGTAATGAATTGTTTTGGATGAAAAATGATATTACCAGTCGTTTCCCACAGATGACGCCAATCTGTTTATGCAAAAAATTAGATTATATCTAATTATTTAATCACAGATAAAATAAAATGAGACCAAGAGATTTTAAAGTGGTTCAGCCTTATAAGAATGGCCTACGTCCACTGTTTCTATTATTGCTGACTGTTTAGGAATTCTTGATTACAAGTTTAGTTAAGAAATTCTCGGTCCTCATACAATGAGGATGATACAATGTATTTATAGCCCTCAGGCTGTACATGTGAAAGGGTAGTACATAACTGTTCATTAGGCGTATACATCTGTATGATAATAATAAGCATTTAATGCGCAGTTAATCTGTTGGTTATCCTGCTATTAATGCTCTGTTCGAGGTGCATCTCGGACCGCCTAAGCTGCTCGGACCGCCTAAGTAGCTCGGTACTCATAAGTTTATCGGTGTATTAAAGTTCCTCGGAGAACTCTTGCTGGTCGGAGCGTCCGAGTTGATCGGGGAAGCAGAGTTCCTCGTTGCAGTATGGTTCCTCGGAGAGCATCTATTGCTCGGAGTATCTGAGTGGGTCAAGGTGTTGTTCGGAAGTGTTTGTTATTGTCACGCAGATTGCCACGTGTCTTCACTCAATTGAGCCATGTCAGCAGACTAAATTTGGTATCAACAACATACATAAAATTTCTAAATTCACGAGACACATTCCACTTCCAACATTATGTAATCCCCGATACTAGATAAATCTATGACACATACAAATTATTTAATTCGGTTTAATTAGTGAAGTGAAGTTGTGAAATTCCAACCATCACATTCCAATTATACCCAAAACAAAACAGGTAGTCATATGCCACATAAGCAAAAATCACTAGTATTCCCGTCGTCGACAATACATAAAACCCTAATAAATTTTTGAAAATTAAACAGATTCTTCTGTAAGCGTAGAATCACTCGTATACAAATTAATGCCCCCCAAATTCTCTTTTAGGGTGGGCAAAAGTTCTATTTGGATTGAATTTTTGACATAAAGTTCGTAGACACATTAATATGTCAAGTTGTTATTCGTTAGTTTTGGGAGTTCACGTCAGTAAAACTCAATAATAAAAAAATATGACATTGCCACGTCATTCAGTCCCCAAAAATTCGATCGATTGTTCGGTTACAATAGAATTGATCTTTAGGGGGTAACTCACTTGATTTTTTCTCATTTCGTGTTGTCATATTTGTCACTTCCTAAATTTAATATATTTACGAGTTTCGCCTCTTTTAACTTCTTTATCTTACTAAATTGCTCCATGTACTTTCAAGCCCTTCAACTATTAACCTGACTTTTGGTGTAAAATGAACTTTACAAAAAAAATAAATAAGTATGAATAAGTTTTAAAAAAATCGAAATCATTTTACTTTTTAACTTTGAATTACAAAAACGCTTTATCATGCACATTTCACATATTTGTAATCGGTTTTTTCCTCTCTTTTTATTTTCCCCTCAAACACAAACTCCAACCACGTGTCTTCCTTCCCCTTACCTCGTTGTCATTGAATTTCTCTTCCCTAAGGGATACGTTATCTTGGATAAATGTAAGATAAGATTATTCTTAATAAGGACATAGAACATAGGAAGATTCAACTCCACGAGCTATGAGAAATTAAAAAAAAATGCTTATAAATGTTTTAAGTTGTACAGGAATCATATGAAGCCCATTCACGATAGAATTATTCTTTGAAAGGGTATCCACTTTGATTATGAGGTCCTCTTATATGATTCAAAGTTGCATCTGTTTTTACAAAGCTAAAGACCCATTGGACCAGACCAGACACTATTAATGTAGTTCACTCCCATAATGAAATAGAGTTCCATTAACTAAACGATATAATCAATATCAAGTAAACAATCATCGTTTAAATCCATGCATTAAGTACTTGGGTCCAAAAGTTGAAGTCCTTGTGAATTCCAAGATTGATAGTTTATCCACACACCACATTATAAGTGGTTTTCAAATGATTTTTTTAATGTCATATCGCTCTATAGGATGTATTATACATTATATGTTATATCGGCAAGTACAAATTTAACTATTTATCTCTTGAGCTTAGTTTTCGACATCATAAACAATGTTTGGTTTAGTTTAGGTTTTAATTTCATTGTTTGATGTGTAATTTAAATATTAAAAATCATGAAAAATATAACAAAAAAAAAATATTTAAGTCCATTTTGAAAAAATAAGGTTTGCTTAGCAAATATCCGATTAACGATGAGAATTGTTTTTTCCAAAAAATATAATTCTTATCTCAATAATAGATTTATAAAATTTAATCCACAAGTGCAATACCCTAGAATTTTAAATAATCAATTTAATAGGAAAATTCTAAATAATTGATAAAAATGGATAATTTTGTAATAAATTAAATTGGAAAATTTTATTATTCACAAAAATTGGATAATTTTTTAGGCAAGTTGAAAACAATTGAAAAAGAAGGAGCTTAAGGAATTTAGAAGGGTAATTGAACAACATCAAGTGAGGATTTATCATGTACATCAAAATTGGGAGTTATCATCTACACTATAAGAATATAGCATATATATGTGCCCTCGCAAGTTAGATTATCTTATTCCAGTTTTAAAAATGTTTTTTTTATGTCTATCCTTGAGGTTCTTGTTTTACTGGAAAGCTTGTCCAAAACTCAAGATCTCTAAGCGATACAATTTTCATCCCCATAATCATAGGATGAAGGTAAATTAACCTAGAGAACTTAGAGTTTTAAATAGTTAAGTAAACAAATTGATAAAATATTTTCTCAAAATCATTTTGTGTATTTTTCCTTACCAAATGTCATAATAATTTTGTACATTAAAATATATGCTTTAAAATGCATTTGTGTAGAGTCCTTGGAAGTTCGTTGACTCAAAGCCTTCTCCCTGTGGGTCGTAAGTTCTCTAACAGTCCTTTGCAAAATTCAGCATAAGTTCTGGACTTCCTTTTGGGGAGAATACTCTAATGCAAATCTTGACTTCGTTTTCGCGAATTATTTGTCACTAGTCACGCCAAAACCATTTATCTTGATGAAAAACTCTAGAATATTTCACGACCTTGGGTCGCTGATTCATTGTGACCGCGAAGACTTTGCTCGTGTCCACGACGCCTCAACACTATCTTTTTGCAAATCCAAAGATCATTTATTATATTTTCTCTCAAATCACCTTTTTGATGATGGACCACAATATCTTACACCCCATTTATCCTAAACATGGTGTGTGTGTGTGTGTGTGGCTTATCATAGATTGGAGTTTTGAGATCATTTTTTTTATTTCAAATCCACATAAACCCCATTTTTTCTTCATTTTACTTAAGATTCAAATATCTTTCAAGAGATCAAATATCGAAGAGATAAGATAGGAGTTTTTTGTTCTTCATTTTTAAGAACTCAAAACCATTTTTGAGATCATTTTTTTTTTTATTTCAAATCCACATAAACCCCATTTTTTCTTCATTTTACTTAAGATTCAAATATCTTTCAAGAGATCAAATATCGAAGGGATAAGATAGGAGTTTTTTGTTCTTCATTTTTAAGAACTCAAAACCATTTTAAGGAATTTTTTTTTTGTTAAATCCTTGTTCTTCTTTTCTTTATTAATCTTCTTTTATTAGATTAATATTTCATTGATTGATCAATAACAAAGAAAAAGAAAAAAATTATGAGCCATCAAACACTTTAGTCACTTTAATATTTTTCAACTTAGGACATCTATTATATTACTTTGGGTATTATTGTGATTATATGGTTCTTTAAGAGATTCTTCAATTATAGAGAAGAAACGGTTTAAGTTTGTTAAAGGACAACATTATTGATCAGTTGATCAAGACATTACATATGTTGAGATTCTCATAGACATTACAGAGGTCTCCATCTTTATAGTAATTGGTGGAAGAAGAGTAAAGTGTGAGTTAGCGCATTATGTAATAGTAAGATGGTTATCCCTTTTATGAGTCTTTTTTTAGTGAGATTGTTACATTAGACTAAGGTTGTTTCCCGTTAGTGGATTTTTTTCTCATACATCCGATGGTATGTGTTGATCTATCTTTTGCATGACTTATAACTCAAATGTTTAATTAAGATTAAATTTGGTTTAATTGATAATTATTTTTATATCTTATTACTTAAACCTTTAGGGTGTGCTCTTTGTTTATGCGCCAATTATAATCTAGAAGATATGTTTTAATTTGATATTTTTAGAGCTAATACTCTTTTGAATAGGTTTAATAATGTAACAACCTACATATTCTAATATCAGGGTTAATTAAGTCGAAATGTTAGAATACACAAATTGCTATAATTTATAATATCATTCTCAACAAGGATTCCATTTCAACCATTATTATGATGTTACATATTCAAATCCACTTGAATACCAAAAAACTAAATGGATTCAGTATTTGATGTGTTCGTCGATATAAAGACATAAAAATCCGAAATAATATCAATTTAGAGTCGATATTCAGAAGTCAAAATTTCACTCCTACTATCAATAGGTTTAGCAAGGGCATTTACAATACGTAAGGTTTTCTAAAAAAAAATATAAGATCTAGGATATAACAATATGAATAGTTACCAAATATAGAGTCTAACTAAAACATCCTCTAATAATACAACAATATACAAAAGTCTTAAAATAACATCACAAGTACAATTGTGGAGTCACAAGCGACTCATCAATCCAAAAGTTGTCTCATATGAAATACATGACAAAAATAAAATTACACCATAGATAAAATAAATCTCCAATGTCCATCGTGCGCTTCACGATACAATCCGCTCCTAAAAGCTCAAACGTAACATGAGATGTTAGCCAATGTAACGGGTTAGGTCCCACTGCAAGAATAATAATTACATTTTCCAAATATGATATATAAATCAGTCAGAAGTACCAAATGAAATAAATACCACAGTAGAATCTTTTATATAACAATAACATTTAAATTTGAAATCTTTATCAATGTTCACCATATGATATAAGAAAATTAATTTCTTGAAAGAAGTCATGAATAACTTACTAGCTCGAAATAACCATTAATAATTCACGAGTTAAAATCAATCTTTGATTCTTAATCGAAATTAATAGACCCCCACTTCTTCAAAATAAAGTTAACAACCCCATAACAAAATCGATCGCAACCTCCACATATCAAACTATTCCCACGGTGATCACGAACTATCAAAACCCAATCAAGAAGGATTTGATGTCATCGATCATTTCACGATGACATAAAATGGGTCTTGTGAGACCCCTTATTCCCAGTTGCATACTATTGAAGGAAAATATATTTATATAAGGTTTTTTATCATGAGGAATGCTAGTGTGGTAAATATTTTATCACACTAAGATATTATATAGTGTAAGCCGTGTATGTGTCTTTTGTTCAACAAATTAAAAAAAGTCTAACTTTCAAACAAATAATCAATAATCAAGCATCATAAACTATTCTTCGGTAACAACTTCAAAAGTAAGTATTGAACCCTTAAAACTGTCAATAGTATATATAAAACCATCGATCTCAATAAACTCCACACACAATTGAAATTCCCTTACTCTATTAGTTGGCACACTTTCGATTGTGTCTACCTTATATAAAGTGCTCCCCAATAACATTTTGATGAAATTATCGAAATAAAGTCTTAAATAACTATGGATGAAATTATGAAACCCAAATTTGAAGAAAATATATTTGATCATAGTCTACTCCCTAGAGATTGTATGAGCCGCTAATATTTTCATATATTTATATATAAGGCGTCATTTTTTTCTCTCTTATTTCCATAATTAATGAGGCTTATGATTATCGAAAATAGATGAAATCGTCCATAAATCAGAAATAACTTTTTGTCAAACTTAAAATAAAACGATTACCCCAAGGTAGCATACCCAGGAGATTCATTCAATAGTTTGAAACATAAACATCAAAATCCAGATAAGTCATTTTTATACCAATACTCTCGATACATGGTACAATCATCCAATTTTTAAAAGCCAAATATTTATCGTACGATCACAAAAGTTAAGATCATTTTTATGTTTAACTGATTTAGGATTTAATAATCATCTAGACAAAACATGACCCATTATCATATATGTAAAATGAATTTATCATATACATTCCTCTGAAAAAAATATCACATGAGATATATTTTGGCTAGACCCCATGTGTGACTTTCATATGTTCAAATTTTGAATATAAGACGTGGGCCATTTTTTCATTTTTTAATCACTCATGCGATGATATCACAAGTTCTTATATGCATATGGATTAGGATTTTGGGCTATTCTCAAAATTAATTAAGCATATGTACATTGGTTAGGGACGTGAGATACATTCATTTATCTGAATGACATATTTCCATGGACTATAGGCTATATTCATTTATTGGAACACACAATAATATAAACCATCGACTATTTTCATTAAATACATATGATTATGGGGACTATGAGCGTCCAAACTTGTATTAATTAAAATTGCGGACTATCTTTATATTTTGTCAAGTATATATGACTACCTGGACTGTGTGTTCCGAATGAATTATCGACGACTTCCATGGACACATATTATTATAAGGACCGTGGGATTTGAAACTAGTATGTGGGTTGAGTTTTATATTTATGTGGATTGTAGTCTTGATGCATTTATGTGAACATGTGATTTCATAAACCATAGATTATATTCATTTTATGACAAACGCATGATTATGAGGACTATGGTCTTGATATATTTACGTGAACACGTAATTTTGTAGACCATATATTATTTTTACTTTACTGAAAATGCACAATTATATGGATCATGGGCTTGATGCATTCATGTGAACATGTGATTTCATAAATAATAGATTATGAACAGTTTATTGCAAACGCATGATTATGTGGATTATGGGCTTGATAGATTTATGTGAACTCGAGATTTCATAAACTACATATTATATTCATTTTAGTGAAAATGCATGACTATGTGGGCTGTGGGCTTGATGCCTATTATAATCTATATTTGCAAAAATTCGTGGTATAATATAGGTTTGCAAAAATTCCTAGTATAATCTATGTTAGGAAAAATCACCATGATAATCGGTGTATAAAAAAATCTTTATGTTATTGATAAAAGGAAAAACCTACAATATATGTGGCAAAATATCTGGAAAAGGAAAAACTTATAATCCCTTTGAAAAAATCTCTATAAAAGGTAAAACCTAATCTTTGAAAAAATCTTTGGGAAAGGAATAACTTACAATCTATTTTAGCATAGCCTATTTGTGATCGGTGAAAGGCATTACCTGTAATCTTTGTGAAAAAATCTCTGATAACGGGGCAACCTACTATCTATGTTGGTATAACCTCTTTGTGATTGTTAAAAGGCACAACCTATAATCTCTATGGAAAAATATCTAAAAGGGATACAACTACAATCCTTTTTGGCATAATCTCTTTGTAATGGGTGAAAGGCACAACCTCTAATCTCTGTGGAAAAATCTCTGAGAAAGGCACAACCTGCAATATCTTTTGGCATAACCTATTTGTGATCAATGAAAGGCATAACGTACAATCTTTGTTCCAAAATCTTCGAGAAAGCAACAACCTAAAATCTCTTTTGGCATAACCTCTTTATGAACGGTGAAAGGAGTAACCTATAATATTTATGGAAAAATATCTGAAAAAGGCACAACCTACAATCTTTTCGACATAAACTCTTTATAGCACAACCTGCAACCTCTATCACAAAAATCTACAATATCTTTTGTCATAATCTTTATGTTGTCGATGAAAGGCATAATCTATAATCTCTATGGAAAAATCTCTGAGAAAATAAAACTTACGATCTCTTTTGGCATAATCTCGAAGAAAGGAAAAACCTATAATCTCTTTTGGCAAAATATCTAAGAATGGAAAAACCTCTGGTACAAATCGATGAAAAGAAAAATTCCAGTGTAATCATAGTCGGGGTTGTTAATGAGAAAAGAAAAATCTCAGTGTAATCTCGATGTCTTTATTAAAAAAGGAAAAATCGAAGTACAATCACCATTAATGTTAATGAAGAAGGCACAACCACACATACATTCACAGTTACAAAAGACACAATTATATTTAAGGCACACTCAAAAGAACAATCACTTAGGAGAATGGAATAAATACAGCTAAGAAAGGCACAATCACTTGAATACTCACATAGGAATATAATACACTCATCAGTACACTCACACGTGGAAAAAAAGCATAACCTCCACATATAACATAACTTAGAAACAGAAAAGCATAACATCACGCATATCACTAATCAAATAAAGGCATAATATCATCCACAACATAGTGAGGAAGAAAATCCAAAGTAATAATTATTACACCACTGATACAATTGAACGAGATTATAAACCCCCCTTAAGAAAATCATAACAATCGATGGTTGTGGGACGCCACATGCAAAAACCATTAAAAATCTTGAATGCCATTACAATCAAAAACTATGATGGAAAGTGCTATGTCACTCGATTATCGGGAACATTTTATACCACATTATGTCAAAATATACAATTGATAGGTACCACCCTAATCTCAGGGGTATTGAATATTTTCTTTACATGGTTATTATCTTCACTAGTAAAATTTACGATTGTTGCCTTACAAGATCATTATGAATAAACTCTAGATAACCACGACGTTGCATAATATGGATATTCGGTATTATAATTTATCTTTTGTCATGGAATTATCATCATATGATAACTAATGCATCTCATGTGGACTACACCCATATGTCTCCTTATCCTAAAGCCAGACTGCCAAAAAAGTTCAAGATGCCAGACATCGAGAAGTTTGGAGGAAGTGGACCCCCAATTGTTCACCTTCGAAGCTATCATTGATCCATGACCCTCCTTGGTGCCTATGAAGAGATAATGGCCGAGTGTTCCAGTAGACCTTGAATGAAAGCACCCTTCATTGGTTTCTATCCCTCTAAGAATCCATAATCCATAGTCGGGAGGATATCACCTGAGAACTCAAGTCTTTGTACAAGTATAATGAGGAGCTAGAGGTTACGCGCTAAGATCTAGAGATTCTTAAGCAGAACCCTAGGGAAACAGTTAATAGCTTCATGGAAAGGTGGAGAGAGAAAGTTGATACCATGATCAATAGACCCTCTGAGGTGGAATAAGTCAGTGTAGTAAAAAAGAACTTTTTTCCTCATATCCAAGCATATATGGGAGGACAGTACTACCCAGTTTTTCGAGCCCTTAGAGAGGTTGGTGTAGAGATTGAGGAAGGTATTTTCAAAGTCGAATCTAAGCCAAAGAAAGTGACCGGACAGTTCTCCTCCTAAAAATATGAGAAAACTGCCAGTGCTATAATTTCAACCATCAATAACATTTCCCAACCTACTACCTCTTAGGCATTGAAAAGCCTCCCTAACCCTACTAAAAAATAGTATACTGAGCTCTATGCTCCCTTGTCAAAACTTACAAGGACCTGCTGAGTCGCAACCTCATCAAACCCTTGGACCCTCGTCCATTACCAAACCCACTTCCTAAAAATTTTAGATGCCCGTTGTGATTTCCACCAGTCTGCTAGACATACTACCGACCAATTATTCCACCCTCGGAATGTGATCTAAGATTTAATTGATCGGGGTATCATCGCCCCACCAGCTAATCCTAAAACCAACACCACTCATAACCCACTTCCTACCCATGTAAATGCCATCTTTCTACAGAGTGACCCATAATTTTATCCGTACTCTCAAATTATGCTCAGTAAAGCACTTATCATACCCATAATCTCACCCAAACCACTTAAGGTTTGCCCGTATTTTATCCTACAACCTACCTGCTTCATTGATCAAGCTTTGTCACTCCTTACAATGGCCTGCATTGCCATACGTACCCGATATGAAGGGAAGGATATGGAGTTACATGATGTATTGAACTAATTCTTAGAGTTCGGGATGAAATTACCCATCGAGATAACTGTCGATTATTGTAAATTTAGTGACTTGTTCATAGAAGCCCAAAAATGGGCTCGAGAGTCAGATGAATGGGTGATACCCATTGATGAAGTCAGTTTGGATGACATAGTAAAAATTATGGCCAATGTATTTCGATAAACATGGGAAATTTGTAGTATTCATAAGCTACTCACCGCTTTGAAACTTCAGGGATGATTGGTCCCTTCACTCCTGCATTTTCCCGTTGAGTGGGAAGATTTGTATGATGAAGCCATCGAGATTTTTGAATGCATTGATTTCTCTTAGTAAGAGGATATAGCCACCACCATATGAGGAGACGACTTTGACAGCTCAGATGAAGAGCCCAGTCGAGAAGATACCAGTCTAGTAGCCAGTTTATGCGGATTGATATCCTAAAAAAATCTATTGGGGAAAATTAACAAGGTAGTCATCCATCTATAAATAGATAAAAACACGGGGTTTCTATTCTTCCCCGCCTTAATAAATCACATAACTAGGTCAAAAAGACACTATAAAGATCCAAGTCCTCATGTAACCGAGACAGATTAGGGAAAAGGAGTTGCCAAAAAATTCCCATGCTAGACATGACCAACCAAAAAAGTAAAGTCCTTGACCAGCTCAAGAAAAACCAAGCTAACATCACCTTCTAAGGGCTATTCATATCCTCCCAGTTACACCAGAATGATCTAATCAACTCTCATCGGACCTACAATCTCTCCTTCCACCAAACCCAAAGAAACCGTAAACATGGTTGGGACCTTGACCGCTTCCAGACTCCTTTCCTTTTTCGAGGCAGAGATACTAAAGATAGGCTCAGAGCACAATTATGACCTCATCATCTTCGTTGAATTATTGGAAAAGACAGTCCCACTCTCACTTATTAATAACGGATATGACCTCAATGTTTTCCCTCTCAAAACCTTTAATTGATTGGGCTTGAAAGTTAGTGATCTCACTCACACTTTTGCCACCGTGCGTGCTTACAATAATACTCGCTGAGAGGTAATGGGGTCCATAAAACTCACAATAGGGCCTGGCACTATCAATCCTATCACTAAGTTCCAAGTTATTGACATACCTGAATGTTTCAACCTTCTTCTTGGTCGTTAATGTCTCCATAGTATTCGAGGGGTATCGTCTTCTCTTCATCAAAAATTGAAATTCTTAGCCAATGGCTAGGTTATCACCGTCTTGAAGGATGATGACAGTTCAGATACTGCTAGTACTAGTAACTCGATATTATATATCTAATATGGGATGAATGATATGATCCTCACTACCTTTAGAGTTTACACGCTTCCCTTTCCAGCAGGAGATAGTTTTAAAGACCGGGTCTGTTCGAAACATAATTCTTATGACAATGTTAATATGATTCAAATGTTTAAGAACATGCATTTTTTTCTCAAAATGGGGATAGGGTGATGCAAGTAAGGGACCCTTGATCCCATAGTCATGAAGAAGGACCTTTTCCCATGTGGACTAGGCTACCGACCCTTACTAGAAGAACTTAAAGCACTTCAGTGGCCATGACTGGAAAAGAAGCATGGAAGAAAGAATGACTCTTTTGAGACTCTTTTTAAATGGAAGGTTTATCAAAGAAGGTGAATATTTCCCTTTCCATGGCTTCCCCGAACCATGGTATGACCACATTGATAAGAAGATGAAATCGGGTTTAGAAATATTCTTTCAAAACAATAACTCTTGGGTTACAGACTGCTAACATGAAGTACAACCTCTCACCGAGAAAGCAGTGATAGTTATAGGGGATTCTGTTGAAAGTGATTTTAAGGACTCATTCAACCTGCAGACACTGGGAATGATTCTCTACATGATCCGATCAGATACTATACCACCAGAATAATTTACTTAAATTACAGCTGCTGACACGCCTCTCCTCAACTGGAATGTCGTGCCTATCCAACATGTCCAGATTCAAGCCGACCCTGTTGTCTACCCTATTCAAATCTCTTCATCTGATGTTGTTGTTAACTTTTCTAATATCAATGTAACTGAGACCTCTTTTGATGAGGTCCTCAATGCTATTTTTCTTGAAAATGAAACAAACGAAGATTTTGAGTATCTTGTTGTGCCTTACATTAATTGTCTTGATTCTAATCAAACTCTTGATGATGATGATTTTGCAAATGAATAATTCTCAACTGATCTTAATAAGAAGAATAACAAACAACATAACTGCGTTCAAATTAATGATGATGAAACTATTGTTATTAATCCTGCTTCTAGTAGCTATCAACGCGAGATTAGGATAGGGCTCACCCTTAACGAGCATGAGCATGCGCAATTTAAAGAATTACTAAAGGAATTCATTGATGTTTTCACATGGTCCTACGATGACATGCCCAATATTAACCCAAAAATAGCTCAACACAAGATCCCAACATTTCTAGAATGCAAGCCGGTCAAACAGAAGCTACAAAATCTTCGAACTGAATGGTCACTCAAAGTCAAAGAAGAAATAGTCAAGCAACTAAACGTAGGTTTCATTCGCATAGTTGAATATCCTTTATGGCTCGCCAATATCATCCCTGTGTCGAAGTTAGTGGAAAGTCTGCATGTGCATCGACTACTGGGATTTGAATAAAGCATTATTAAAGGACGATTACCCATTATCCAATATCGACATGATCGTGGACAACACGGCTAGCCACGCCTTCAAGTAATTTATCGATGGATTTATCGAATACAACCGGATAAAGATCCACCCTGACCATTAGGATAAAACTGCATTCATCACCTCATGGGGAACGTTCTGCTACACTGTCATGCCATTTGGACTCAAAAATGCCGGGGCTACCTACCAAAGGGCTACCACAAACATCCTACATGACCTTATTTTCAAAGACGTCAAGGTTTATATGGATGATATGATCATGTCATATTCTCGCCTTCTGAAAGTTTTTTGAGCGACTGTGGCAATACCAGATGCGTCTAAACCCACATAAATGTGTTTTCAGCGTTACAAAAGGAAAAATCTTGGGATTCATGGTCAGTAAAAATGGAATCGAAGAAGACCCTGCCAAGCCGAAGGCCATACTTAAGATACCACCACCACAGATAGAGAAGGAAGTTCGAGGATTCCTGGGTAAACTACAGTTTATTAGTCGGTTCATCAGCCAACTAACTTCTATTTGAGAACCCATTTTTAAGTTTCTCTAAAAGGATTCTGCTAAAGTCTGGAATGAGGGATTACAAGAAGCCTTTGACAAAATTAAGCGATACCTTACCTGACCTTCGGTGTTGATGCATCCACAGTCAAGTCTCCCCTCTCCTCTTGTTCTTGATCGTTAGAGACGCTGCAACAGGGGCTTTGCTAGCCCAATACATTAAAGAATTCCATAAGGAAAGAACCATTTATTACGCCAATCGAAAATTATCTAGGTATGAAGTTAACTACACTGCATTGGAGAAAGCATGTGTCGCCTTAGTCTGGATCACACAGAAGTTACGGCATTACATGCTTGCCTTCCCCAACAGACTAATATCACATATCGATACCATTAAGTACATGTTAGAATATCCTGCTCTGTCCATCTGAATGGCCTGAAGGTTGATGTTGCTATCCGAGTTTGATGTTGTGTACATCACAAGCCGATGTTTGGGTCTCTAGATTCCTCGAGGAAGATATTTTTTACACCTCTTAAGAAGACCTCAGATGATAGATGTTCTTTTATAGAGCTGCCAACAAGAATGGATACGATGTTGGTATACTCTTAATTTCCCCTAATGACTCTCACACCCCAATTAGCATTAAACTAGAATTCCCTTGCACCAATAATCTGACCGAGTAGGAGACATGCACTATAGGCCTCAAGATTGAACTCTAGAAAAGGATTCGACACTTAAATGTCTATGGAGACTCTTCCCTTATCGTCGACTAGATCCTTAAAAAATGGAAAGTCAAAGATGAGAGTCTCTTACCCTTTTGTACCCATTTAAAATAACCGACCTCCCAATTTAAGGATGTTACCTTCCACTACTTGCCCCGTACAAAGAACAGCTTGGCTAACGCCCTTTCTACCTTGGCCTCCATGGTCGACATGCTGAAGGGAATAATAATGTCCCCTTTCCTGGTTCAAAAACAAGCTAAGCTTACTCATTTCCACCGCATTAAAATCATTCTCAAGGAAGATTCTGATATAGATGGGTTATGGTACCATGACATTTGGTGCCTCCTCAAACATGGTAGGTATCCTAAAGGCGATGATAAGAAAGATTGTGCTACCCTTCTCAAGCTCGCTACTCAATATATCATCTACGAAAAAGCACTGTTAAAAAGAAACTTTGATGGAACCCATTTACACTGCATAGCTGGGGCTGATGTTGAAGACATGATGGAAAAGATCCATAGTGGGAAATGCGGGTGCCACTTAAACGGTCACATGCTTTCCAAAAAGATCATCCATTAAGGGTATTATTGGACCACATTGGTTCATGATTGCACTGCCTATGTTCGAAGATGTCTTAAATGACAATAGTTTTCTAACCTCCAACACTTGCCTCCCCGTTATACAATATGACCTCTCCTTAGCCCTTCTACACATGGGGAATTAACATCATAAGGAAAGTTACTCCCAAAACTTCAAACGGTTATGAATTAGTCCATTGATTACTTTACCAAATTGGTCGAAGTTAAGTCATATGCGGTGCTGAATGCCAAGAAAGTGGCCAAGTTTATTAGAAAGAACATCATCTACAGATACGGAGTTCCCCACGAGTTAGTGTCAGATAATGGGATCCACTTCAAAGCTTAGGTTACAGAACTAGTCGATGATTATAGGATTCAGAGACACAAATCTTCTCCCTATCTACCCCAAATAAATGGTGTTGTTGAAGCCACGAATAAAAGCCTCAAAATCATAATCAACAACTGAGAGTTGCAAAGATTGGGTCGACCGGATACCTTACGCCCTCTGGGGCTATCACACTTTAAGCAGAACCTCTTATGGGGCTACCCCTTATTCTCTATTATATGGCATGGAAATAGTCCTACCTATTGAGATAAAAATACCTTCCCTTTGAGGCTTGCTTGAAAGAAAAGTTGACGAAGAATAATGGCATCAAAGCCGCTTAAACGAATTATAATTCTTTGATGAAAAGAGACTGAAGGCTCTATACCATATACAAGGGTACCATTGCCAGATAACGCGATCATTCAATCAAAAAATCTAGGACTGTGGTGTCCAAGATGGAGACCTTACCCTAAAAAATATTATAGAACCCGTCTGGGATCCGAGAGGGAAATTTAAACCAAATTGGAGCGCCCCCCTACATCATGAAGAAGATTCTCTTAGGAGGCATCGCTATGATCGCAGACCTCGACGGAGAAAAAATGGCGCATCTAGTCAACATGGACCATCTTAAGAAATTTTACCCTTAGTTCGAAATCTTGTTGGGCTACGACTCTTCTTATCCCCCTTATATTCTAAAAAAAATTCTTCATTTCCCCTACCTAGAACTACGTGGGACCCGATCCTTAAAAAAACCATTTTTTTTAAAATGAAACTCATGAGAATTTTCAAAAACCCCAGAGGTACGTACGCAACCCATACGTTATACATGGGTTTGATCCCCTTCCCTTTCACAAAAGGCTATTCTTTTCTAACCTCAGAGAACGATGGTCCATTTTATCAAACTACACAAAAATTACCCCAAAATCCCCCCCAAATACAAAAACGCCCAATCACCATAGCTTCACAAAAATACCCCAACTTCATAAGACACAACCTTCAACTTTTGAATGGCCCCGCTTCATCATCGTTACCAGCCCTCGAGGTCCTCAAGTTTCCTACTCTTGATTGACATTAGGTATACGCTCCATGGAGTGGTATGCCCTGATAAGCATGTATAGAACCACAACAACGTCTTCCATTGTGTGAAAAGCCACAAACCACCATTGAGCAGTCTCTTTCACTATGGCTTTCTCTACTACCCACTTCCATAACTATTTCAGGTAGTCCCCAGAAAGATGCTAGGCCCCTTCCACGGACTGTGACGGACTAATAGACGGTCGATGGCGCAACATTATGGCGGTAAGATATCCAGGCCATTATCGCAGCAACCTGAGGATCCGCAGTCAAGTTCACCATCACCAATAATAGCCTCGTAGTAAGGCCTAAGGTGATATCCCCAACAAAGATGGCATCCTTAAAACACATCAGGTGTATTGAATACATAACTTCCTAAAGAGAAAAGCCTCCCTGATAACCAACGATCTAGCAGCCGAGGGAGAAATGTGAAGCAACTCCGGTAAGAAAACTCGAGGAGAATGGGAGAAATCAGGCATAGCCGCTACCACACAAGGATTGACCCCCCAACGTAGTCGAAAACTCCTCATAAGTGGGACATACCTCATCCAGACCGAAACAAAAACATGATCTTTAGGATACTGGAACTGTACTACTGCTGTCAATTAGTTCTAGTCTATAACGCAGTTATGCCACAAAGAAAATTGGCACAAGTTGAAAGCGTCGTAGTCCACATTATACAAGCACATGTTCTCCAGACCATCAAGGTACAAAAGAAATCATTCATGCATGGGAAAAGCCATTTGAAAATTATTAATATGAAATAAGAAAGAAGAATGTGGGTAGTGGTGGAGAAAACTCATCCCACACACTCCCTTTTGTACTTAAAATGAAAAAGACAAGAGCCCTGAATAAAATCCAACCCCACCAGACTACTCTGATATGTAGGAAAGTGTAATCAAAGACTAGGGATGATTCGACTTGACCCCCATGCCGATAGGCAGGTCAAAGGGTATTCCAATTGGCAACGCCTTATTTTGGAAAATTCTATCCTTAGTCTTTTATCAAAATGAATTTAAGAAAAATCCTCATTTTGAAAAATTATCCCCAGGTTATTTACTCATTTTTTTTTATCTCAAAGAGAATCATTTTCTCTTAAAAGAAATTTGTACTAAAAAATCCTCTCCCTCAGTTAATCACTTTTACTCCTTTTAATAACAACTCTTGTGCCTTTCCTTTTCCATTCCATGCTTATCTCTATCTTTGCATAAAAATAAACAATCTCAGTAGAAAATTAAAAGCGCATATAGGATAAGTCACCAAATCAAGAAAAAACCCAAAAAGAAAATGCATATTTCTTCATATATTTTGCTTCATTGAGTTATAGATTTTGTATATAAGAAAAATAGGAAAAACGATTAGGACTCTTCCCGAACCCCCAAACTCTCTATCTATATATCTCTCAACCCCCATGACAGATGTGCTTTCCCCCATGACAAACGGTGGATCCTCCACTCCCAGTACCCGAGCCCTCATCAGAAGTGGCAGATATCATAAAGCATTAACAAGCCAAGCTCTTGATATACTCTAACATGAAGGACATCTAATCTTTGATATCCCTCATCCAAGTGGTTGACGCGTGAACATACTGCAAGTAAAAAAGCCACAAGCAAAAGGCAAATCAGTCAAGAAGCAAAGGAAAATCAACATAATAAGAAAATATAGAAAAGGATATACCTCAGGCCTAAGGGCATCATTCGTAAGCACCGTTAATCTAGACACTGACGCATAAGGACAAGGAGACAAGCTCAGTAACTCCTCATGCTCAATCAAAAATTATAATAAGGGGGAGTAACCTTAGTAATCGAAGCCTCCTCTACTATCGCCGTCGTTGACGTGCCACCACCTGCACTATGGGTCGATCCCATCGGTGCACTAGTCCCCCTGCCTAACGCCATAGCAAGTGGAGGCATATTCTCCATGTCGTAGATATAGGAAGGCATCATCCAACTCATCACAAAATCTAGATAATCGTATCTCACCACTATATCTGTATAGTGCATGTAGGGATCTTCGATCATCGTTACCACCCGAGCGTCATCTGGCATCTCCCTCACCCACTTTATATACATGGGGGACACTGATGGATGGACCTCCACCTCCTCCTCCATAATACACTTAACCACCTTCTCCCCTAGGTGCCAGACGTACCCAAACTCATGTGCGATCAATCGCCGTAACTGCGCATGTAGGCATGTTACCCCAGTATCATGTGGAGCTTCCCACAAGGGTAGAAGGTCACCTGCAATCCCCAACTGAGAATCAGTATCTACCCAAGAAATGAAGATGCCAGAGGACTCGAAGAAGATAGAAAGATAACCTGATCAGTCGTCAGGGTATTCAGAGCCCGTCGCATATTCTCCATGGACAAAGACTAATTCGACCTCCGATTGGACTTTCGCCATCAGAATGTCCGAAAAAAATCCCCCAAGCTCTCATCCTTCAGGGCTATCAACCCTGCATTACACCTGATCACCTCAAAGAACCACATCTGCAAAATATAGGAATCAACAAGAAATAAACTAAAGAAGAATGCAAGGAAATGCATAAATAGGAAAATGAATCCAAAATTACCTCCAAAAGATACGTCCCCCCCGTAAAAGTCTTTCGGCAGTATTGGCTGAAAGCATCCAAGGAAGAATAAAGGGATGCTAAGGTCAGGCTCCCCGAATCGTACATCTTAACATCAAAAATCATTCATAAATACAGTAAGAACTAGAGATGGACAAACGTCGTCACTCGTCACCACTAGAAAGCCACCCAATAGAAGAAAAATAAACAAACGAGTTGTCTGCCTCACCTGCCGCCTGTCAATCACATTCTCCCTCCTCTCAAAGAGAGTATCCCTCAAAGTAGAAATAAAGATCGAATTCGTAGAAACAATCCTACCTACATCTCCCAAGGTTGCCTACACTGCCTCCGGTGTCACCCTCAACACGCGATCCACCACTATTTGAAATCCCTCACAGCCAACCATTATCAGCTACTGAATGCCTATGAGAGTAACCGTCATTTGACCAAGCCAAGATGGAAAGTGTGGGTAGTGTCTTACCACCTCTCTCCTAGAGCACACAAAACCGCAGTAAAGCGTGGTGTCTTAAACAAAGCCTCCACCAAGTGACCAAAACCCGCATAGGAGGCCATCCAGCGTACCACATCAGGGAACTTTTCCCAAACCTCCTTCAACCCCATCGTCCCCCGAGATCGGATAGCCAAAGGAGCAATGCCAGTCTATAAAAGAAAAAAAAAGAAAAACCCTTCATTTATATAAAAAAAGAAAGAGAAAAATGAAATGGAATACCAAAAGTCACTACACTTACATAGCCACTGGGGATCCTCACCCTAGACGAATGGTGATATGCCAGCTCACATAGTAGAGTACTCTCATCATCCACATGCTCAAATAGATCAAAGACATTTTTATTATACGAAGTAAGAGGCACCCTAGACTGCCACTTTAGGTTAGCCCAATCATCAACAACTAATCACGCATTATTATACACCTCACTTGAACGCTCCATTTGAAGTCTTGAAGCAAGAAGGTCTTAGGAAGGGTTTTTTAAGAGATAAAGTAAATGATTAAAACACTTCAATGTGTGAAAAATGGGGATGATTCTCCCCTTTTTTATATAAGGCTAAGGGGCCTGCCAATCGGTAACCCCCTGACCATATCGATCTGCAGTCATCCTTTTCCTTTCCCAAGGAAGCCTAGGAGTTTTTGCCCTTGACAATTGGCACCCCTAGGACTGCCTATTGATAACCCCTCCAAATTTTGTACAGAAAATGCTAGAAAATTCCAAAAAAATCCAAAAAAGTACCCAAAAATCCTAAAAAAATATGGAACCTCATTTTCTTAAGAAAAACACTTTTGGAGCACTAAGACCCTAACAAAACTGTTGAAATCCTCAACGGGATTAATCATACTCTCTTATCCCCAACATAATCCCCAGCCGAATTAATCGTGTATACCTTTGTAAGGACACAAATTTCCAATTGAGTCCTTTGTTGTTTTGGCTCAATTTCGGACAAAAAAGTTTGAGTCATAGGATAGAGTTATTGACCATCCTTCAAGCCTATGATATTCTAAAGTTGAAGATGTAGTGGATAAGTTTATAAAGCCTCATCAAATACCTATTTAGTGTGCCCCGTTTCTACATCATCAACATGGTTTCATTGCTCCTAAGGTATGAATGCATCTTGAATATATATATATATAGGACCTTAGAACAATAGTTCATTGGGTGAACTTTTATTTTAAACTGCTGTTTATTTTTTAGAAATTTTTTATTAAAACATTAAAATAAAGTATATAAAGTTTCTGGGCTAAAACTCAATTTTTCAATTTTTTGGAACTTCGTTCGAAGTTGTCGTTCGAACGAGAATGTCGTTAGAACGAGGTCTGCCAACGAGTTCCCCTATTGGCCACGGGAACATCGTTCGAATTGTCGTTCGAACGAGATGGTTGTTCGAATGAGAATTCCAACAAGATTTCTAACGAGTTCAACTTTTAATACATTGGAACTTTATTAGAAGGCTCGTTCGAACGAGACTTCGTTCGAACGAAAATCTAGTTCGAATGAAATTTGGCGGGAACAGTTTATTTGGTTGTTTGAGCATTTTTCTCCCTGTTTCCCACTTCTTTTCCCACTAACTTTTTACCTGAATAACTAAGTGAGGGAACCAAGTTTTTTAACTTAACTTTTCAAACTATTCCAACTCCTAGAGAGAGTTTTTGAGTGTTCATATTTCCAAAGAAAAGTTTAATGTTTAAGTGTATATTTTTCCAAGAAAAATTCATATATACTTTACTTGGAGTTTGGCACCGATTTTCATCTCTACCAATTGAAGAGAAGTTTGGGTTTGCTTCTAAATCCCACAAAAAAGAGGAAGTTTGCGTTGACTTACCCACTTGGAGAAAGGCTCCTTGTTTGCGTGACGGTGACTAGAAAAATACCGATCGGTGGATTCCGAGACCGCGGTGGAGCTCTGTGGTTATTCTCTAGGAAGAGGTGTGTACGATAAGAAGCATCAGGGCTTGGATGGAGTCAAGTCGAGTGTTGTAAGTCTTACTGTCTTATAATTGTAAAATCGTACTTAGTGGATTTGAGGCTAGGGTCGTCCGAGGTTTTTTCCCATTGTGGGTTTTTCCTCGTACATCGCGGCATAGTGATTCATTGTTTATTTTATCTTTTTGCAAAATTCACCTAGAATGCATGCTTAGGTAAAAAGATAAAATTGGTTTTAATCACTACATGTTTAATTTGGTGATAAATTAATTTGGGTAATGTTTTTGTTAATTTAATTCAAGTCATTTAATTTAATTTGATAAAATTTGGTTTGGCCTAATTTGGAAATATTAAAAATATGACTTAGGCAAATTTCTAGGACTTGGGTTGAATTAAGTTGGTTTGAGTGAAATTTAAATTGTGTGTGTGTTTAATTTAATTTCACGTGGTTTAATTTTAATTTGAAAAGAAATTAAAATTTGTTGTTTAATTTTTACCATCAACGCTTCCGCATATCTATAAAAGGAAATTACTCTTTTTGTTCTAATAATCTTTTAAAAAATTGGGGGCCTTCCGCTTTTCAAATTGGTATTTGAGCGGGATCGCTAAATTATTGCGTTTAAGATCCTTTAAATATTTCTACTAAAAATGGAATTTTCCCCGTTTTCAAAATTTCTTATTTTCGATGGTTCTAATTACGCGTACTGGAAAGCGCGAATGAAATCGGCACTTAAATCTATCGACGAGAGAGTTTGTTTGTCTTTAGTTAACGGGTGGTACCCACCAACACATTTAGTAGATAATGAACGTGTTCCCAAATCGGCCGATAGATGGAGTGAGAATGAATTTAAACTTACAAATTTTAATTCCCGTGGTTTAAATGCCTTATTTAGCGCGGTCACACCGGATGAATTCCGATGCATTATGACATGTGAAATCGCTAAAGAAGCTTGGGATATTTTACAAATCACTCATGAAGGTACAAGGATCATAAAAGCTTCGAAACTCCAAAACCTCACCACTTAATTTGAAATAATCAAAATGAACGAAAAATAAACTTTTGATGAATTTTATGCTAGACTTTTCGATATTGTTAATTCATCTTTTAATTTGGGAGAGAAAATACCCGACAAACGTGTTGTAAAGAAAATTTTAAGGTCCCTACCCAATAGGTTTATTCCAAAAGTGACCGTTTTAAATTCTTTACCAACTTTAGCCTCTACGAAATTAGAAGAGCTTGTAGGTGATTGACAAACCTATGAACTGGACATGTTTTCCTCTAAAACTGAAAAAGAAAAATGAAAAGGGCGTTGCTTTAAAAGCCCGAAAAGAGGAAAAACAAATAGTAGAGAGCGATAGTGAAAGTGACTTGGAAGACATGGCTATGTTTGCTAGGAAATTTCAAAAATTTCTTAAACTTAACAAAGATAAATTTAAAAATGATTTTAAGAAATTTAAAACTTCTAAGCATAACAAAGTCTAAAGGATCCCTAAAACTCCTAAAGAAAATATAAATAGGGACGAGTCAAATAGGTGTTTGGCTGTAAAGGGTATGGCCATAGGGCTTCTGAGTGCCCCACTAAACTAAGGAGAGAGGGTAAGCAACCAATTTATTTTAATCCAACCCTTAGTGATAGTGATTATGAAGAGGGACTCGATTCTCCCACTAAGCCCAACTTTGTGGATTTTATGGCTAGTTATGTGAGCACCGATAGTGAATCTTCCCATGAAGATATACAAACACATGACACTTATGTGGTAAAAGTTTATGATTCCCTTTCTTTTGATGGTAGTGAGAGTGAAGAAGAAAGAGAGAGTGAAAATGAAGAAGAGGTTGATGTGAGTGAACTTTAAAATTCTTTTCAAGAACTTTATGAAGAATCTATTAAATTAAAAAAGATCTAATTTGAAGTTAGAAGCGAGTTTAAGAGAGCGTGTCAAGGTCATTAATAATTTTGCGTTAGTGGAAGACCTTGGGACACGAGAGAGAACTTTTCGAGAGAAACTTGAAAATGTAGAAGGCGAGAGAGATAGCCTTAGATGTTTAATGGAATCCTTGAAAAAGTATCTTCTTGAGTTTGAAGAGAGAAATGTTTTATTAGAGTCTAATATTTTAGAATTAAAAAAAATTTGAAAGACTCTAGAAAAGTCAAATTTGATTTGGAGTGTAGGTACGAAAAACTAGATAAAATCTTAGGCACGATCCAAATAAAAAATGACACTTGTTGTTTAGGCTTCGATACTTATAATGAATCTACTCATAAATCCAAATCCAATGTTTTAGGAGAATCACCTAGGAAAGCTTTTAGAGATCACTCCCTTGGTAAGTCTTTTCGTCGAGTCTTTAAGTGCTCACATTGTGGTCGAAAAGGTCATCTTAGGAAATTTTGTTTTGATCTCAAACGAGTTCCTAGAAAATCCAAATGTAAGGCAACCGAGGTAGCCAAGATTCCTACACCCGTATATCATCATTCATCATTAGTTTGGATTAGGAGATCCGACTTAGTAGCTTTACAAGATAGGGTTTTTTATTCTCATTTACTTTCACATTCTTCCTCCCTTACAAAATCTAAAGGTTGAATGTGTTAGTTTTATTTGTATACTTTAGCTTTTGTGCTCCATGCTATATCATTATGTTAATTGTATGCTCGTTTAAATCATTTTCTAGTCTATGATCCATGCTTAATCACATGCTAGATAATGATTTATGTTTATCTTTTGTATTATATTTCCTTCATTTTTGTTTGCATTAAATGAAAAATACAAAAAGATTTTTGTTTATCATTTGGGTTTTATCTCTTGGTAATGTAAGCTTAATGAAAAATTCAAATGATTTTTGTTTGTCTTTTGAGTATATATTTTTATTTTTGGTTAAAATTTTCAAAAACTCAAAAAGATTTTATTTTGTGTGTATTTTAGTTTGACACACTTTATGTGGAATATACTTGTTTTTGAATCCCATCTTTTACGCTCCCATGTGGCTCGAACTTTTGGTTTAGATTGTTAATCCTTATTATGTTCTTTACAATGCTTACATGGAGTAGTTGGATTTTGTGTTGATATAATGGATTCTATTTTTATATGCCTCTATTCACACATGCACGAACTCTTTTGAAATTTAACCGTCACATGTTATATTTGAGCTTTGTGAGGTGTTCTCCTACCAATCTTGTCATCTACATATATGTGACCTAGGAGGACTAGTGCATGTCAAAATCCATTGCATGTGAGATTTGTGAGCAATAAAATTGATAAGTATAAATGTTCACGGGGAAGGGCTCCGAAAGGATTCATTATCCTTTGCGAATAGTAAGCCACCGTTTGTTTGAACCTAAAAGAAATACGTGGTCCAAAGGCCTAAAAGTTGAATTATGGCATTAAAAAAAGAAAAATAATTGTCAAGGCCAATTTTTGTTTGATATATTCATTCAAATATATATGCTTATTGAGGGAGATTGGATGGTATATCAATGGGTTGCACAATGTCCGTTTATCCTAGTTGTACTTTCAATGTCATCACTCTATTGGTTTGTAGAATCATCAAAAGTCTAGGCTTGTATGCATTGTGTATGTTTGCTCATTGAGTTCAATTTATATTGTCAAATGAGGTTATATTCAAATGTGATGAAGTTTGCAATCAATTGAGAGCTTCGTGAACATGTTTAAGTGATTGGGTCTAAATTTAATTGTTACTAGTTCACACCCCAACACTTACGTTTCCATATGACACATTTTTACCATATGAGTGTGAAAAGCTTATTTTTTTGTGTCATTTGTGTGTGTGTGTATGTGTGTGTATATATATATATATATATATATATATATATATATATACACACAAATATGTATATGCATGTGCATCTTTGGTATATCTAGAGTATGTATATATATGATATTTTTTTTGTCTTTGCCTTGCTTTCTAGTCCATCTATGCTTTAATTCATAATTGGTATCTATCTTGTTGCATTCTTTGTTGATATCACCTTCTTAATACTTTATGTATCCTATTGCTATCAGTTTTTTGCATCCTAGTTGGTATCCGTTCTTATTTGTTGGATTAGTTATGATTTTGTTGCCTATGTGCTTTAATGCTTTCATCACTTTTTGTACAATTGCATGTTTTATCTTGTTATCCCATTCTATTTTTCCCTTGTTTAGTTTAGGTGGTGTATATGCTTTAATTGGGGAAGATAAGTTAATATTTTGATTCTTTAGCCTTTGTCTATTCCTGAACAAAAAGGGGGAGAATGATAGGGGGAGAAATGGTATCTATTCCTATTATAATCGTATCTTAGTTTGGGGGAGATTTATCTTAGGGGGAGACGTCTTTCTAAGTAGGTCATTTGTTTGATAAAGGAGAGAATTAATTTAGGGGGAGTACTTATTTTAATTGCATTTAATATTTTGATATTCCCTATGCATTTAATGTATTTTCTTAAGTGTGCAGTAATTCTTCTAAATGGCAATGTTCATCATCGGGCAAAGATATTGATCCTTGGGTTGTTTGAGTCAAGCTAGGTATTTTTATTTTGGGTGGGACATTTTTGTCAGTCTAGTATAGCTTGATGACCCTTTAGGATTTTTGTTGGTTTTTGTCCCGGAATAGCCAAAGGGGGAGATTTGTAAGGACACAAATTTCCAATTGATTCCTTTGTTGTTTTGGCTCAATTTCGAACAAAAACGTTTGAGTCATAGGATATAGTTATTGACCATCCTTCAAGCCTATGACATTCTAAAGTTGAAGACGTAGCGGACAAGTTTATAAAGCTTCATCAAATGCCGGTTTAGTATGCCTCATTTCTACGTCATCAACATGGTTCCATTGCTCCTAAGGTATGAATTCAATTTGAATATATATATATATATATATATATATATATATATATATATATATATATAGGCGCTTGGAACAATAGTTCATTGGGTGAACTTTTATTTTAAACTGCTGTTTATTTTTCAGAAAGTTTTATTAAAACTTTAAAATAAAGTATATAATGTTTCTGGGCTAAAACTCAATTTTTCAGCTTTCTGGAAGTTCGTTCGAAGTTGTCGTTCGAACGATGTCTGCCAATGAATTCCCCTATTGGGTATTGGAACATCATTCGAACGAGATGGTTATTCGAACGAGAATTCCAACGAGATTTCTAACGAGTTCAACTTTTAATATACTGGAACTTCGTTAGAAGGCTCATTCGAATGAGACTTCATCTGAACGAAAATCTCATTCGAACGAAATTTGGCGGGAACAGTTTATTTGGCAGTTTGAGCAGTTTTCTCCATGTTTCCCACTTCTTTTCCCACTAACTTTTTACCTGAATAACTAAGTGCGGGAACCAAGTTTTTTAACTTAACTTTTCATACTATTCCACCTCCTAGAGAGAGTTTTTGAGTGTTCATCTTTCCAAAGAAAAGTTCATTGTTTAAGTGTATATTTTTCCAAGAAAAATTCATAAAACACTTTTGTTTTCACCCATAGTTTGTTTATCCAAGTTCATATATATATATATATATATATATATATATATATATACTTGGCTTGGAGTTTGGAATCGATTTTCGTCTCCACCGTTTGAAGAGAACTTTGGGTTTGCTTCTAAATACCACAAAGAAGAAGAAGTTTGGGTTGACTTACCCACTTGGGGAAAGGCTCCTGGTTTGGGTGACGATGACCAAAAAAAGTTCGATCGGTGGATTCCGAGACTGTGGTGGAGCTCCGTGATTATTCTCTAGGAAGATGTGTGTACAAGAAAAAGCGTCAGGGTTTAGACGGAGTCAAGTCGAGTGTTGTAAGTCTTACTGTCTTGTAATTGTAAAACCGTACTTAGTGGATTTGAGGCTAGGGACATCCGAGGTTTTTTCCCGTTGTGGGTTTTTCCTCGTACATCGCGGCGTAGTGATTCATTGTTTATTTTATCTTTTGCAAAGCTCAGCTAGAACTCATGCTTAGGTAAAAAGATAAAATTTGCTTTAATCACTACATGTTCAATTTGGTGCTAAATGAATTTGGGTAATGTTTATGTTAATTTAATTTGATAAAATTTGGTTTGGCCTAATTTGGAAATATTAAAAATATGACTTAGGCAAATTTATAGGACTTGGGTTGAAATAAGTTGGTTTGAGTGAAATTTAAATTGTGTTTGTGTTTTATTTAATTTCACGTGGTTTAATTTTAATTTGAAAAGAAATTAAAATTTGTTGTTTAATTTGAACCATCAATGATTCCACAAATATATAAAAGGAAATTACTCTTTTTGTAGTAATAAGCTTTTAAAAAATTGGGGGCCTTCCGCTTTTCAACCTATCCTCAACATATTCCACAAGCAGAACCAACAATGCGTCTGCATTGCAGTCCACTATTCCCTAGCCTAAACATCCCCCAGGAGAGTCTCGAGATAACATAATCCTCAGTCGGATATCTCAGAGTTAAGTGGTTCCCTAGTATAATCTTAAAATTGCACAATCACCATATGACACCCCACTTAATTTAATTCCGGTTGATCAGGCCTTTATAAAATTAAATCAGGATTTACATATGGTTCATTCTTAGCATCACTGTAGCAACATTTAATTACTAACAACCTAGTATTTAATTAAGATGATGCCAAATTTTATCTATGACTGACCTAAACAACCAAGTATAATAAGAATCCAAAATAACCAACACATTAAGAGAATCTAATCATGTCACAAATCAACTATACAAGCAAACTAACATTTCCAAAGTATGTAAAGAGTAACTGATACATGCTAGACCAAAAATTATTGAATACAAGCCAAAGGCAACAAGCCCAACAGTATAACTAAAAGGTCCCTATCAAGAGGAGAATAAGATAGGGGTCTAAATCAAATATCATGCAACACCCACATATACTGCAGCTGAGCTCCCTAAGAAGATCAGACCTGGCGCCCCTATGGTAGGACATCTAAAAGGTTTTGAAAAGATTTTAATGGCAAGGGTTAGAACCCAAAATATTTGAAAATATTTAGCAAGTGAATTTAAATGTAGAAAATTAAAATGCATGAATTCTCTTCATATTTAAGTTAGTGCCGCGCACTCTCTTGAGGACACCTCACCCTCCACTAATGTGCACGCTATAAATAAAGTCCCCAGTTGGATTTATGGGTTAAAACCCACTCCATATTATTTTCGAACTACGTGGGATTTGATGCCCCAGGCTACGTTGGCATCTTTAGTAAATCCCTTGACTCGAGTCCTCCCACTTACATTTGTTATTTTGTTCTCATGCTATATTTATGATAATACATTTTATATGCTTGTTTGATTATGTCTTGCCCGATATGCGTAATCATTCCTTCATAATGACTTGTGAATCGAGAAACACTTACATCATACTTTTTATTATTATTTTTGGAACACTCTTAAGGATGACCTCGCTCCGCCTTTATCCATTATGCGAGTAGAGATATTCAATCCTCCATTTATATATTGCACATAAGCACACACATCACGGATTTCTATAGGAGAAGATTAGCACATTCCCATGAGAGACCAAAAGGGAGGGATGTGTGCCTAACACCTTCCCATTCCGTAACTTAGTCCCTGAACCCTTGAACTATTTGGACTCACAAGCATCAGTAGTGTCCTTGATGTTGTTCTCTCAAGGAGAAAACATTTTTTTTGCCTATTTTGTGGAAAATAGGCTGGCCACTCTATCTCTACATATCACTCCACATTGACGACGACCGAGCACCCCAATAAAGGATGCAATCTCTACGCATGACAAAAAAAAGGGAAGGAAGGAGGGATCCACCTCCAGAGACCGACCCCTTGGGATGGCCACAACAGGCTCCTCTATAATTTGAATCTGTGTAACTCTGCAATCCTCTAAGTTGAGGGCATGCTATATAAAATAACCCAGGTCCAAGAGAATACATAAGATACCGCAAAAGGTGATATGCTGGATCAAAATTAGTTTGACAAGTTTTATTCACGAACTAGCTAACTCTCCCAATAAAAAATGATATATATATATATAATATAGTATTTTCTAAATAAATTAGACGATCCGCCAAACACTGATACATATGTGGATATTTCAAAGGTTCACCACTATCAGCCACAAGCTTTAAATTATAAATCATAAGAGACGAAGTTGGTTTGCACTCAATCATCCCTCCGTCCTTAAGATGATCCAAAATATACTTTCTCTGTGAGAAAGAAATCTCATGAAGAGACCTATTGAAACACCCCGCCCACACGGGGAGAGCGAACGGAGCGCTAATGCAATAAAATAAATCCAAGTCCACAAATCACAAGGTATAGAGAATCTAAATAAACCCACAATAATAAAAATCCACTAATCTCAATCTCTTCAATTACAACAAGTCTCTCGAATAAATACGACATCTAACTCGAAAAATAAATACAAATCTTCAATGCTCTATACATCAAAATAATACAAATCTTTCCCAAACAATCCTCGCTAAAATCAATCTCCATAGCGCCCCAAAATCCGCGCTAACCTGCCAGTAAAAGAAAATATGGGGAAGTACACAATACGACGGGAAAGATGCTCAACAAATATGGATTAGCATTGAATAAAGCGTAACAACATGAGTATGAATATTCAAATCAAAATACAAATCTCAATAGCATTTCATCATTATAATTTTTCAACAACACTTTAACCGGGTCACCAGGCCTCACCACATCCGTATATGCTTTATCAAGCCATAGCCCGGGAAACAGGAATTTTGGCAGGTGCCCAACATCCTTGACATAATAAAATCTCATGACAACGTGCTCATCAACAATATAATGATACCACATAAAATAATTTCAACAATTATTTTCCAGATTTTAATGAATTTATCAATTCAAATATGAGTTCAATTAACAAGAATTCAAAGAGAATGACACGCGAGATTTAAGGAGCATATTGTGTAAAACCCCATACCTCAAACCATGATGAGAAACCAATGATCACATCATTAAGATCAACTCAAAATATCTACAAAATCTTCTCCAAGTACCTCCAACAAAATAGCCCCAAGAACACCTCTAATCTAAGGTTGGAACTCACAAATCTCAAGGACCAATGTGTATATAAAAAGAAGAGGAATATAAAATATATTTGCTCCAAAATTTGTGCCAAAAGTATGTTAAAAGGCTTGCCCACGACTTCCTTTTATAATGCAAAGAAATGAAAAGTTGGAATCCAAAAGACTCCTTTAAATAAGGAAAATAAATGAAGAGTTGGAAGTCAAAATAACTCCAAGAGTTAAAAATCATTTTAAAATCCGTTTTAACTCCGTTTTCGAAACCGTTTGAAATTATCGCCTTTAAAAATAATAACCAACATATTTGAGCAATAAAAATAATTTTATCAAAAACTTTATTTTCCTCAATTTTCCAGAAATTAATTAAAATAGCCCAAAATTACGCGGGTTGTTACACCTATCTACTTCAACGCCCAGGAAATATCAAAGTTAACCGAGGTCTTTGACATCGAACGCCTTTTCCAAATCACCCTTAACTCGTGTCTTCCAATAGAGTAATCTCCAGTAATAATAATATCATCAATATACACAAGTAAGATCACACTCTTCCCATATGAATCCCGTATGATAAAACAAGTATGGTTATAATGGCGCCTTGAAAATTTGAATCCAATGATAGCCTCACTGAATCTAGTTAACCAAACTCATGGTGACTATTTCACTCTATATAGAGATTTTTGGGGGCGACAATCTTTCCCAGCATACTCCCCCACCACGAAAGTCGGGTGGAGGATCTAGGTGGATAACCTCATCAAGGTCACCATAAAAAAAAAGATACATTATGCTGGTGGAGCACTCAAGAGGATGAAGCAGCCAAGGTGATCAATAAACGAACAATGTTGTGTTTAGCATCTAGAGCAAAGGTAAAACAAAAATCTTTTACTGAAATCTGAGTCAAGACATTCGCAACAAGGTGGGCCTTGTACATATCCACTGTCCCATCAACTAAGAGCTTGAGTGTATAGAACCACCTAAAGCTAATTGTAGTAGCCCCTTTAGGTAAAGAAATCATGTCTAAGGTAAGATTATATTGTAAAGTATCCATCTCACACTGCATAGCTTTAACCTAATGTGATGCCTACAAAGCTTTAGAAACAGTCATCGGGATTCGAGTGGAGGATGTGTCCATAACAAAAGTGTGATAAGGACCAAACAAACCCTTATAAGAAATAAGCTTTGAGATAGGATGTTTTGTAGAACTAGTATGACCATATCAAATGGTCTCTCTACGCTTTCGAGAGCGATATTGAGGTATAGTGTTCGGAGTAAAAAGGTTATCATCTGTAAGCTCATTAGTAATCTCAACAACAGGCTCAACAGCATGTTCAATTGAATGAGAAGTGTTACCTCGGAAGGAAGAAATAATGACAGGAGCGATATATGAGCATAAGCGACGAGAATAATCCCAGAAAAGTTGATTTGCTAGAGAGATAGGATTAATATAATCAAACACAGGTACATGATAAACGATATGTGAGTACTCAATAGGTGGAGTAAAAGAATGCACATAAGTAGAGTCACCAATGAATGGCGTATTTTCATAAAATTTGACATATAAAGTAAGATGCATACGATGTGTGATAGGATCATAACAGCGATACCCTTTGAATATATTAGAATATCCTACAAAATACAAAGAATATATTTATCATCAACCTTAATTCGAAAAGGAGATTTATTATAAACAAAGCAAGTGCAGCCAAATACGCATGAAATTACAGAAGAAAAAAATCTTATCAGGATAATTAAGCTATAATGGGGATTTGTTCTAAAGGACCCTACACGAAGTATGATCCAAAATAAAAGCGCGTATTAAGACAGATAAGTGATAATAAGATTGAGGAACTTGCATCCCACTTAATAAACAATGAACAATTACCATGAGACTTTTGTTTTTGTTTTAGTAATCCCATTTTGTTTAGGAGTATATGGGAAAGTAAATTGCTAAATAATACCCTATTGTTTACGATGAGATACAAACTCATTTGCGATGTACTCTTTAGCATTATCAGATCGAATTCCTTTAACAATTACAGTAAATTGAGTTTTGACAAGTTGTAAGAATTGTGAAAAAGGGGTATCACATTAGATTGTTTATGAAGGAAATAAACCCAAGTATACCTCGAGTAGCCATCTATAAAAGTGACATAATATCAATGTCTAGAAAAAGCTGTAAAGGTGAAGGCCCCTAAACATTAAAGTGTATTAGGTTAAAAACACAAAGGGGTCTGATGCCTTCGAGGGATATAATTAGTTATAGTATGCTTAGATAAAGAGAAGATAACACATTAAAAATTTGAAGAACTTCAAGATTTAGTTAAGTCGGGTAATAATATACAAAGATATTGAAAATTGACATGTACTAAAAAATCATGCCACAACTGTAATGTATGAAAAGAAAAAATATAACAACCTGAATAAGTCTACACACTAGTGTGAAAATAAAAGCTAAAGGTAAATTGGTAGAACTAATGGGGGATTCTAAAATTAGTAGATCTCTTTGTTCTTATATCCCTTGTTAAAAATCCTCACGTATGCAACACTTGAAGATAACAGTAATAAGACAAGAATACAACAATATAGACAAAACTTCTTGCTAAACTATTAACAAATAACACATTCATTGCTACTAGGGTTCCTCACCCTAGAAGAATGGTGATATGCCAGCTCACATAGTAGAGTAATCTCATCCGCCATAGGCTCAAACAGATCAAAGACATATTTATTATCCCAAGCAAGAGGCATCCTAGACTGCCACTCTAGGTCAGCCCAATCATCGACAACCAATCACGCATTATTGTACACCTCACTTGAACCCTACATTTAAAGTCTTGAAGAAAGAAGGACTTAGGAAGGGTTTTTAAAGAGGTAAAGCAGATGATTGAAACACTTGAATGTGTGAAAAATGAGGATGATTCGCCCCTTTTTTATATAAGGCTAAGGGGCCTACCAATCGGCAACCCCCTGCCCATGCCGATCTGCAGTTGTCTTTTTCCTTTCCCAAGGAAGCCCAGGAGTTTTTTCCCTTGACAATAGGCACCCGTCCAAATTTTGTACATAAAATGCTAGAAAATTCTTGAAAAATAAAAAAAATTGCCCAAAAATTTTCCAAATATCCTAGAAAAATATAGAACCTCATTTTTCTCAAGAAAATCATTTTTGGAGCACTAAGACCCTTACAAGACTCTCAAAATCCTCAATGGGATTAATCTTACTCACTTATCCCCAACATAATCCCTAGCCGGATTAACCATGTAAACCTATCCTCAACATATTCCACAAGCAGAACCACAGATGTGTCCGCGTCGAAGTCTACTGTTCCCTATACTAAACATCCCCCAGTAGAGTCTCGTGATAACATAATCCCCAGTCGAATATCTCAGAGTTAATTTGTTCCCTAGTATAATCTCAAAATTGAACAATCACCATATGACGCCCCACTTAATTTAACTCCAGTTGATCAGGCCTTTATCTAATTAAATCAGGATTTACACATGGTTCGTTCTTAGCATCACTGTCGCAACATTTAATTACTAACCACCTAATCTTCAATTAAGCTGATGCAAAATTTTATCTATGACTTACCTAAACCAACAAGTATAATAACAATCCAAAATAACCAACACAATAAGAGAATCTAATCATGCCACAAATCGACTAAAAGTGTTTGCTGAAATCATCGACTATACAAGCAAACCAACATGTCCAAAGTATGTCAAGAGTAAATGATACATGATAGAAAAAACATTATCGAATACAAGCCAAAGGAAATAAGCCCAACAGTATAACTAAAAGGTCCCTATCAAGAGGAGAATAAGATAGGCATATAAATCAAATATCTTGCAGCACCCACATATACTGCAGCTGAGCTCCCTGTGAAGATCAGGCCTGGCGCCCCTGTGGTAGGACATCTAAAAGGATTTGAAAAGATTTTAATAGCAAGGATTAGAACCCAAAATATTTGAAAATATTTAGCAAGTGAATTAAATGTAGGAAATTAAAATGCATGAATGCTCTTCATATTTAAGTTAGTGCCGCACAGTCTCTTGAGGACACCTCACCCCTCCACTAATTTGTAGACCTAATGAAACTATATATGACCCACCTTGCTAAATACCCCGTAACTAGTCTTGTCACATATATCCCACTAATTCTCACTACTCTATCCCGAGTGAGTTTAATTATACATTTTATAAGTTATTAATCACACTAACTTATTTAAATCAATTCTCACGTAATACCATATAACCATCTCACAGGTTATATAATTAATACAATTCTCATCCAGTATTTACCCGTATATAATTATACCACATATACGTAATCATACAACCACATTCACACGTACATGTCGTAGATATATAACTATCCCCCGAGTAGGCACTCATCGGGTGTTCTCTAGATGCTATCATAATCGAGTATACTCAATCACCCGAAACCCTGACACGGTTAGCTCCCCGTTTTAGAAAAATGTACAAACGCTATGGAGGAGGCCATAGTTTCCCACGATAATGAGATTAAAACACACTCAAATGACTCACTCCTCAACTCGAAAGCTATGACCTGGGGATTATACTCACCCTGCCTTCACTAGCCAGGGAATTCACCCACATCGTGCAACCTCCCATGATAGCACTGGAATGGGTATGCTTTACTATAAATATTATTCACATAATTATATATGTATATATACTACACATCACCATATATTTATATATATATTAGAGCTAGGCTACCGATGAACTAGATCCATACACAAGCCTAAAACATACAAGTCTACTATCCTACTTAATTCCAATTAATCATGCACTAATTAATTTTACTATATTGGTGTCATTCTACCAAATATACTCGAACTATCTCTTTTGCCCCGAAATTTAAAACCCCCAATTGATTATTCAATTTCATGAAATTAAGTTTACCCACTTAATTAACAAGGTTTTAAATCACTCAATATAAACCCTGATTCGCAAATTGAATTTATCCTCTACTTAACCCAATGGTGTTTTTCACAAATTCAAACCCTAAATTAAGACCATCAATTTCAGACCCAACCAACACATGAATAATTCATCATAGATTAACAATCAGGTCTGAAAGAGGGGAAATGGGAGAAATCTGTAATAATTACACATGTCGTTCAAACGACCAGCCATGTTGTTCGAACGACAATGGCTCTCGTTTGAACAAGACACCAGGTCGTTCGAATGACCCTGGTGTTCTCTCTCTTGTTTCATTGCCCAAAAAACTAGTCCACTATTACTGTTTTAAAACCTCAAATTCTGTACAAATTATCCCCCCAAACATTCCCAGATTTCATCTTAAATTCACCCATTTGATTTACTCAATTTAACTACATCATCTACACCAATTGGGGCATCAAATCTACAAAATCTTATCATCTCTACAGATTTATAAATCCCAAACATCAAATCCCCAAATTCAAATGTAGAATAAACCCTAACATATTAATTAATTCACACTTTATTTAATATGAATAGGAAAATGCAATTTAACAAATGCAAGTTAAACCACTTGCCTTAGGGTTGTAGAATCAAGTCATTTGATGAAGATGATGGATTGGATTCAAGGCTCTGCTCTTGTTCTTGAAGTAATCTCCCAAAATCTCCAAATTCTCTTATAATTGTTCTTCTCTAAAACCCTCCCTAATTTTGGTCTTCTAAAATGAATTAAAGTCCCCTCACCCTCTCACAATTAGGGTTATTAACTATAATCCCATTTTTGGGCTTATGGGCCTTCTAAAAAGGGCCCAAACACTTAATTGGGAGCTCAATGTGTCTAGAAAAGTCCTAAAACCCAATATATATATATATATATATATATATATATATATATATATATATATATGGCCACTCATTTTGAACTATTTCAACCCCACCGAAATCAATCATGCGCTCAGAATCGCCATCTGAATAATTATTTTTAAAAGTTAACTTTTACTCATTAACTAATTTAAATTCACTCAATTTTAAATAACCCAATTAATCAATTTCCATAACTTTTAGGACACAAGTAATTTACCAATTACTGAATTAATTAATTAAAATAAAAATCCTAGAAATTATGAGGTGTTACATTCGAGGAGAACCACAGATGCATCTGCACCCCGAAGATAATTTAAAAATTCCCTAGGAGAGAAACTCTCTACGTTACAACATAAGGTCCTCAGAATTGACCTCGACTAGCAGGAAGTGATTGTTACAACTTTAAGTCCTCGGAATTAACCTCGGTCCACATAACTTAAGGTTCTCAAAATTGACCTCCGCCCTCAAAATCAGTTGTCATCACTTTAGGTACTCAGAATTGGTCGCTAGAACTTTAGGTCCTCATAATTGACCTCGACCCTCAGAATTTTTCGTCGTAATTTCAAGTCCTAAGGATTAATCTTGTCCCCTCAATATTGGTCATCCACATCGTAATTTTAGAATTAACTTCGACCCATTGAATCGGTCATCTTCATCTCCTTAGGTCCTTAGAACTGACCTCGACTCACTAAATCGGTTATCCTTATCTCTTTAGGTTCTCGGGACTAACCTCGACTCGCTAAATTGATCATCCTCGTCTCTTTAGGTCCTTAAAACTGACCTAAACCCATTACCTAAATCATCCTCGTCTCCATAAGTCTTCATAACCGAGCTCGACCCCCTAAATAGGTCAACCTCATCCTCTAGGTCCTCATAATTGACTTATAAAACCTCTTTCCCAATGTTGACGTGGTGTTTATTATTCGATGGACTTCACTTATTATAAGCTCACCCATCGAGTGGATCTTTATAGTCACCCCATATAGGAACCTCCTAAGCACCTCTTTAGGTCCCTAGTGCTCACTCATTAATCGTAAACCATAAGTCATACCCCGAGTACTGATCTAGAGACCACCGAGCATTCCTGGGCCCTATTTGATTCCACTTAACTTTATTGTCTAAGAAAATATCAATAAATCTTTATAGAGATCTTAATCCCCTTTCTAATGGACCACCCCGTGCATGTATTGACCTTACGATTTGAACGAACGATCCGTTTTACAATAAAAAATTGATCAAGAGCCCATCGAGCGCTCTGGGGACCCGTTTTGAATCCGATCACTTCTTTGCCTGAGCATAATCCCAAATATTTTTCAAAGGGATCTGAATCCCCTTTCTAATGGTCCACTTTGTGCACGAATCAGCCTTACAATTCAGACGAATGATCTGTTTTACCCCAAAAACTGATTCAGAGGCCACAGAGCTGTCCCGACTCCATTTTACTTTGTTAGCTATTCAGGTCGAACAAAGTTGAATGAATCTTCGAAGGGCTCTGAATACCCTTTCCAACGGTCCACCCCGTGCATGAATCAGCCTTACGGCAAGGACGAACTACCCATTTTACTCCAAAGGGTCAACGGGCACTTCTGAGCCTCGTTTGACCTAGGTCAACTCTCCAAACTCAATGAAGCTAAATAAATATTTAATGTAAATGAATGACCTTTTCAACACTCCTCTCTATGCACGAATCAGACTTACGGTTCAGACGAAAGATCCATTTTCCTCTGGGAATTTCCTATGTAGTGGCCAACGAGCGCTTCAGTCCCCCATTTGATTTATGTCAATTCCCAAACTCGGTACTGGATCAATGTATTCTTGAATGGATTTAAATACCCTTTCCAATGGTCTCCCCCATGCATGATTTTGATTTACGGTTCGCATTTTACGACTATTTTTCCAAAAAACCTGCCTCAGATTGCCAATTGGCAACCTCAGGACCCTGCTTATCGGGAATGTATCTAGGGTTATATGCCAATAGGCCGGTCTAGGACCATGACGATCGACACCCGATTATCCCTATAAATAGATTACATGACCTCACTTTGAAAGACACCCCTGAACATTCCTCTCAGCAATTCAGAGAGAAAATTTCCTCGAATTCAGAGTTGTTTTTTCCTTAAAAGCCCATTCCCACATTCCTTCAATCATTTTCATACTTTTTTGAGTAAATTTCCACCCACCTCCTCAAACCACCATCACTCCGTCTTGAGATCAACGTATCTACAAGCAATATTTACTTCAAGTCTTCATAAAGAGGTCCAATTCTTCCTCTTTCTCTTTAAATTCTCACAATTTCATAATAGTTACTTCATTTTCGCTTTAGTAGTTTACTGCTTTACATTACACATCTTAATTCCAAACTTTTTATTATTAGTATGTGCACATACTTTATTTTCGTAGATAAACTCAAAAGCAAGAAAAAGAGGGTTCACTTGTAAATTCTAAACGTGGATTTCTCATAACATTTTCTCACACGAAAACACCTTTTTCTACACACACACATATAAATAAAGTCCACAGTTGGATTTATGGGTTGAATCCCACCGCATATTATTTTCGAACTATGTGGGCTTTGATGCCTCAGGCTACATTGGCATCTTTAGTAAATCCCTTGACTCGAGTCCTCCCACATACATTTGTTATTTTATTCTCATAATATATTCATGATATATACATTTTATATTCTTATTTGATTATGTCTTATCCGATATGAGTAATCATTCCTTCATAACGACTTGTGAATCGAGAAACACTTACATCATACTTTTTATTAATATTTTTGGAACACTCCTAAGGATGTCCTCGCTCCACCTTTATCCATGGTGAAAGTCAAGAGATTCCATCCTCCATTTATATTTTGCACATAAGCACACACATCATGGATTTCTATAGGAGAAGATTAACACATGCCCATGAAAGACTAAAAGGGAGGGATGGGTGCCTAACACCATCCTATTCCATAACTTAGTCCCTGAACCCTTGAAATATTTGGTCTCACTAGCATTATTAATGTCCTTGATGCCGTTCTCTCAAGGTGACAACATTTTTTTTGCCTGTTTTGTGCAAAATAGGCTAACGACTCTATCTCTACATATTACCCCACATTGACGACGGCCGAGCGCCCCTATAAACGATGCAATCTCCTACGCACGCCGAAAAAAGGGGAAGGAAGGTGGGATCCACCTCTGGAGACCGACCCCTCGGGATGGCCATAATAGGCTCCTCTATAATTTAAATCTTTGTAACTCTACAGTCCTCTAAGTTGAGGGCATGCTATATAAAATACCCTAAGTCCAGGAGAAGACTTAAGATATCGCAAAAGGTGATATGCTGCATCTAAATGAGTTTGACAAGTTTTATTCACGAACTGGCTAACTCTCCCAATAATAAATGATATATAAGATCTAGTATTAGCTAAATAAATTAGACGATCCACCAAAAACTAATACGTATGTGGATCTTTCAGAGGTTCATAACTATCAGCCACAAGCATTAAGTTAGGTATCATTAAAGATGAAGCTGGTTTACACCCAATCATCCCTCTGTCCTTAAGAAGATCCAAAATATACTTTCTCTGTGAGAAAGAAATCTTATGAAAGGACCTAGCTACTTCAATGCCCAGGAAATATCGAAGTTAATCGAGGTCTTTCACATCGAACGCCTTTTCCAAATCACCCTTAACTTGTGTCTTCCAATAGAGTAATCTTAATAATAATATCATCAATATACACAAGTAAGATCACACTCTTCCCATAATAATCCTGTATGATGAAATAAGTATGGCTATAATGGCCCCTTGTAAATTTGAATCCAATGATAGCCACACTGAATCTAGGGAACCAGACTCATGGTGACTATTTTAGTCTATATAGATATTTTTTGGGGCGACAGACTTTCCTAGCGTACTCCCCCACCACGAAAGTCAGGTGGAGGATCCATGTGGATGACCTCATCAAGGTCACCATGAAAAAAAGAGACATCAAGATAGTGGAGCGTTCAAGAGGACGAAGCATCCAAAGAGATCAATAAATGAACAATGTTGAGTTTAGCATATAGAAGAAAAGGTAAAACAAAAATCTTTTCCTGAAATCTGAGTAAAGACATTCGCAACAAGGTGGGCCTTGTACATATCCAACGTCCCATCAACTAAGAGCTTGTGTGTATAGACCCACCTAAAGCCAATTGTCTTAGCCCCTTTAGGTAAAGAAATCATGTCTAAGGTATGCTTATATTGTAAAGCATCCATCTCACACTGCATAACTTGAACCTAATGTGATGCCTATAAAGCTTCAGAAACAGTCCTCAGGATTCAAGTGGAGGATGTATCCATAATAAAAGCGCGATAAGTACGAAACAAACCCTTATAAGAAATAAACTTTGAGATGGGATGTTTTGTAGAACAAGCATGACCATATCTAATGGTCTCTATACACTTTCGAGAGCGGTATTAAGGCTTAGTGTTCAGAGTAAAAGGGTTATCATCTGTAAGCTCACTAGTAATCTCAATAATAGGCTCAACCACATGTTCAATTGAATGAGAAGTGTTACCTTGAGAGGATGGAATAATGACAGGAGCGATATATGAGCACGGGCGATGAGACTACACCTAGAAAAGTTAATTAACTAGAAAGACAGGATTAATATAATCAAACGCATGTACATGATAAACAATATGTGAGTTCTCAAGAGGTGGAGTAAAAGAATGCACATATGTAGAGTCACCAATGATTGGCGTATTTTCATAAATTGTGACATATAAAGTATGATGCATACGATGTGTAGTAGGATCATAACAACGATACCCTTTAAACATATTAAAATATGTTACAAAATACAAAGAATAGCTTTATCATCAAGCTTAATTAGAAAAGGAGATTTATTATAAACAAAGCAAGTGAAACCAAATACGCATGAAATTACAGAAGAAAAAAATCTTATCATGATAATTAAGATATAATGGGGCTTTATTCTAAAGGACCCGACACGGAGTACGATTCAAAAAACAAGTGTCTGTTAAGACAGATAAGTGATAATAAGATTGAGGAACCTGCATCCCACTTAATAAATAATGAACCCCTGCCATGAGACTTTTGTTTTTCTTTTAGAAACCCCATTTTATTTAGGAGTATATGGGAAAGTAAGTTGCTGAAGAATACCCTACTGCTTAAGATGAGATACAAACTCATTTGCGATGTACTGTTTAGCATTATCAGATCGAATTCCTTTAACAATATCATTAAATTGAGTTTTGACAAGTTTTAAGAATTGTGAAAAAGGGGTATCACATCAGATTGTTTATGAAGGAAATAAACCCAGGTACACCTTGAGTAGCCATCTATAAAAGTGACATAATATCAATGTCTAGAAAAAACTGTAAAGGTGAAGGCCCCTAAACATTAAAGTGTATTAGGTTAAAAACACAAAGGAGTCTGATGCCTTCGAGGGATATAATTAGTTCTAGTATGCTTAGATAAAGAGTAGAGAACACATTAAAATTTTGAAGAACTTCAAGCTTTAATAAAGTCGGGTGATAATATAGAAATATATTGAAAATTAACATGTACTAAGAAATCATGCCACAACTATAATGTATGAAAAGAAAAAACATAACAACCTGAATCAGGCTACACACTAGCATGAAAATAAAAGCTAAAGGTAGAACTGGTGGAACTAATGGGGGATCCTAAAATTAGTAGAGCTCTTCGTGATTATATCCCTTATAAAAAATCCTCCTCATACGCAGCAACGGGAGATAAAACCAATAAGACAAGAATACAACAACATAGTCAAAACTTCTTGCTAAATGATTAACAGATAACCAATTCATAGTAAGATTATGTACAAGTAAAACTAGGGGTAAAGTAATATCTATTGAGAGACACATATCTCCTTTAAAGAGAATGTGAGTAAAAGTCCCATCAGTAAGGTGAACCTATTTAAGAAAGGGTTAGACAAATAAAGTAACAATATCCTTATCACCCGTCATATGATCAGTAGCACTAGAATCCATAACCCAAGTAGAAAGAGTTTTAGCTGTGTGAGCATAGTATGCTCGAGGAGTACTTGAGGAGGATGCAGTAATAGCAGTAGGCCTACTAGTATAAGCTTGATAAGTAGTTGACAAACGAAAAATCTGATCTATCTTTGAACTAATGGATTGCTTAATCCTGGGATTCGAATCACTAGAAGTGGATAAGTGATAATTAATAGGACCTTTAGCAACGATAGCTATACGGGTGCTACCTTCCTTATTTCTAAACTCGGGATACAATTTGAAGCAGGTGAGCTTTTCTTGCCCCTATCTATAATAATTATCATAGACCATCTTTTTTTTTCCAGAACATGTACCCTAAGATGGAGCAAAAGAAGAACCTAAAAAATGATTCCTTGTATTTGCTAAAGCCATGTGTTGAGCTACAGAAGGAGAATTAAAAAACACCGCAGAAGAAGATATAATCTCGAGCCATAACTCATGCTTCTCACACACTGCATACACTTCACCTAGTGTAGGAAGGGGTGGAACATTCAAAATTTATGTTCGAGGAACCTCAAAAGCAAGTCCTAGCCCCATCAAGAACTGGTAAACCTTTTGTTTTTCTTTTCAAGTTTTAACTGATTCTGTAACCTGTGCTATAAGAACCACTATGTTGTCTAAAGGACTATACGAAACAACTCCTCCCATCTCTGAGTTAGATAGCTATAAAACGTTAAAATCGAATCATTGCCTTAACAAGCATGCAATATTTTCTTACAAAATTTGAATACCTGAACCTCATTGTGTGAATGGGAGTACATAGCAGTCATACCCTCCCATAGGAGAGGAATAGACTCATAAAATCCAAAAAATCTCATACACACTCGGCTCTATAGAGTTGAACATCTATCCCAGAATAATACAATTAATAACAAAACACTTATTTTGGATCAGATACCTTCGACAATGGGATCTTCCCAATAATTCAATCATTTTTTTTCTTTTTTACCATAGAATAAACAAAATGAATTAGTCCACGATGAAAAATTCCAGCCATTAAGTAACTAAGCCGTGACTTTCTATAAAGGGTGAATAATGAGTGGTTATTAAATTAGATGATGGGTTCTTTACTTCGACTCCATCAAACATTTTGCCCCAAATCAACAATAACACCAACAATTATGAACTCATAAGTTATAACGATTACTTAAAGCAATCCACATGCAGAATAACAAATAAAAGACTCCCCAAAATAGCCCATAATAAATCGCCAAGTGGCTACCAAAAATCAACAGAGCGACAACAAATACATCTCTAGATCATAAGAGATGAAAAATGATTTAAGTATACCTTCAATTGCATACAATCAATAAAGATATAAATTCAAACACCCAAAAAAGGCTGCTGCTCCAAATGATGAAAAAAGTACCAACAGTCTACCACATCATAGGTGACTAAGGATAAATTCTTTTGAATTTAACCCCTTAATTTATCAATTATAATATCTCGAACAAAGTAATTGATTTTCTTTTATCCCATATAATTTATAATGACTTATTCTGATAAGTACCCCGAGTTTCGTGTTCTTATTGATTTTACAGGTATTTAGTGCAAGAAAAGAAAGAAATAAACCAGAAGAAAGGAAGAGAACAAAGGAAGACAAGTCAAAGGGAATTTTTGTAATTTTACAGCCATATTCCGGAGGTGGGGAAGACTAGAAAGTTCAATAGATCTAAATTACAAGAACATTGGAAAAAACGACACCCCAATTCGAGATACAGTGAAGAAGTTATGCCCATTTAAAGTTGGAGACAGAAAGTCAAATTTGAAATTAATTCTGGCTGAAGAGTTTCAACTCTTGAAATTTCTTGTATAATTCCTTTTTATTAGTTGTAAAACGTGGAGAGGCATGGGAAGAGTCATTTTTTAGATATATAAAAGGGCAAACCCTAGTAGGAAGAGAGGAGGTTTGTTACTTCACGTTGTAGGAGGCTAGTAGTTAGTTTTTAAAGGATTCTTGTATCCAAGAACCCTAGTTTTGAAGTTTGGATATTATTCAAGATTTAAAGATCTATTCAAGATTCATCATTCATCTATAGCAAGTAATTTTAATTTATTATTTTTACTGCTTTTATATTTAGTTTAATTAATTGTTGCTTTCTAGTTTTCCAATCCCAATTCAAGTCATGTTCTCAATTTTCTAAATTTAGTTATGAATTCCTACACTTTCAGTTTTAAGTTTTCTTTTACTTTAATCTTGTTAAGCTAAGTTTTTAAGGGTGGGTATGCATGAACCCAACCCGACATGGTATGCATAGATATAAAATTTTTCCTCTAAATTAAATAAGTGATTAGATCGTGTTGTATAGTTTCACAACCATTGTAGACCTTTTGACCTCGTTTGCTCTAGGTAACCGGGGTTCTTAAGGATACAATGCACGTGAACTATTGCAACACTGCTTTACTCATTCTTTGATTAGGTATGATGCGGTCATGAACCTCATACATGTAATGCTTTGGAGTACTAAAGACTGGGTCTGATCAATTATTTAATTTATGACTATTTTTTTACGGGCATACAGACTAGGGTTTGGGGGAGTGTATTCTTAACCCATTTCTTCATTCATATTAATTCCTTCTTAGTTAGTTAATTTTGCATGCGTAGGTTAATTTAATTGAATTTAGTTAATTCATAGATAAAATCCAAAAATCAATCATCTTTTTCTTTTCTTTTATTTTAATATCAACTTTAGGGTTAAACTACCTTACCTTTGTCATCACGTTCACACGTCCTAACTCCCTGTGGATTCTATACCTAGACTCACCACTATACTCTGCAAGAGTGTAGTTAAAGTTTAGGTTTTTGTATTGCGGTTGGAAGACGATAACAACGACTAGCGCATTTACACGGACGCTCGGTTTTTCCACTCAATCAATAGGTAGATAATAAGAGTCTCTTTAGTCAAGAGAAATCATCCCTAAAAAATGTAGAAACTCGCACAAAAAATAAACTCTAAGCAATTTGAACCTTAAATCCAACCCTAGGGGAGGGGATGCACCCTTAACAAGTCCCACAAGGGGCTGCACAACCCTAGGGCTTACACTGACGGTGGTGGTGGTGGTGGTGGTAGGTGGTGGAAGGTGTGACTGGGTGTCTAGTTCAGGAAGAAGGATGTTAAGATTGAGGAAGAAAGGGTTATGGGGAGGTTCTATCTTTTTCATCTTTGATACCAATTAGAATTAGTGAATTTTATTATGGCCCCTACAAGTGTAGAGGCTTATATTTATACCAAGGATAAATACATTAGGGGACCAAATTACCCTTATGGTTAATTACATAAATAACACACAAATAACATAAACATTCCAATAATAAATACATACAATTAATATTCTCGAAAAAGTGTCCTCTTTTATTTATAATGTTTATTATTCCCAATTCACATGCATATTAACCAAATTCCCAAGGTTTCAATTAAAATTTCAGAAAACAAGATATTATACATATTTCAAGTGGGGTCCATATGATTTTTCAACAACTAAAAGTATTCCATGATAAGCATAAGAAATTCTTATTATAATTTCGCAAGACTAGTCATACTCATATCTCACATTTTATTTCTCAGAGTTCATGAGGCACATTATTTAACTCTTACTCAATTAACATATTAAACTTCTCATCTTTTAAACAATCACACCATTTAATTCACATAGTCATTTTTTGGGCATTCTTATTATATAGGAGTTTCATGAGTTCAATATCAATGGATAACAAAAGGTATTAATTAGGTTTATCTAACCTTAGTTAAACTTCTAGTCAGTTGTAAATTAACAATAAGCATTGTTTACACAACATTTAAGTCATTAAGAACTCAACGGAAAAAGTATAATATTCTATCGCGAGGTTGAAATCTAAAAAATCTAAAGTTGAATCGTAGTTCTCCTCTAAATTATGGCCAACTTTGCCTCTTAAAGCACTCCCAAATTCCAATTTGAATGTCCTAAAATGTAGGGTTGAAGGTGAGAATTAATAGAGGTTTAAGGTTTAGTTTAGGGTATTGACGACGCAATAAAAGGATTATTGATTGGGGAAGATAAGGAATTTAAAAATCCCTTGTGCACTAATTGCCCCTATAGCGACTGGGGTAACCAGCTATAGTAGCTATAAGGGTACGCTATTGCGGACACTATCCTTGGTTGTTTCTCATTTCTTCTTTTTCCTTTTCCCTTTCTATTTCCTCTTTTCTTTTTATTTCTTCTTTTCCAATTAAAACCAAATAACAAAATCATTAAATCACCAGCCCTTAAAACTTTACTTAGTCATCAAGACAAGAAAAAAGACCCTTATGCCCCTAGGGTTTTAACCAAATTCCCATAATATAACCAAATTAAATATTAACTGTTTTATGTATTAATTTGTACAAACATCACCAAAAATTATATAATTTCAACTTCACTCATTTAGTTAAATTCAAACAAAAAAAATTATCCCAATTGATATATTCACTATGAATATTTATCATTATTAAATCGTTAATTAATCAATCAAAAATTTGAAGGTATTATAGTCTTCCCCCTACAACTGAAATTCCTTCATCGAAATTTGCTAAAGTATAATTGTAATAACTTGAATCGTATCATTACCAAAGTCTCACTCACTCTTACTAAACCAATCATTATTCGTTCTAACATCTCTCTATATATTATGCAAAAATAATAGCAAGGCTCGCATTTTCCCATAGTAATATGCCATATCTAGGGTGCCCATGCACAATACATAAATAACAAGTAATATAACAAATACATATAAGTAACTTAAAGGGAGATTAAAGAATATATCGCATGAACCCAATTAATTGCACCTAGGCTCTAAAAGAAGTGATCCCTCCTCAATTGCAAGCACTGTAACAACCTTCGATATCTCCTCAACTAAAAATGTTTGTTCCTGATAACCATGATCCTTAGGATACCTCGTAGCCCTATTTCCTCTCTTTCCACATGCATAACAAGTACCTCTAAAATGGCCTAGACTCCTAACCGACATGTTGCCCCCTGACACGATCCATGACCTCTACCTTGAACAAAAAGTGGATCCCTACTACCCTGTTGTTGATTGTACTGCATTCGGGGATTCTTGACATGTTGTTATGTCTATGGGTCCTTCTAATTCTCAGAATCAACCATAGCATCATTGGTCCTCATCCCGGACATATTTTAACTACTCGACTCTCCCCTCTTTTCAAATCTCTTCTGATAGTTCACACTTTCCTACTAAAGCATCAAATAGGCATTCACCAACAGGTCATAAGTGGTGTAAGTCGAGTTTCCTAACATAACCTACTTAATCAACCAAGTCAAACCACGAATGAAACAATTCTTCTTCTTCTTCTTCTTCTTCTTCTCGGTGTCCACCTACAGATAGATTAGTAAACTTTGGCTCCTACTTGACCATGCTAGGTGATCCTTGCTCCAGAGTGAGAAAGTCATTTTTTTCTAAAAACTAATAGACTACAGGAAATACATTTAATTAACCGTTGTCATAAACTCTCCATTAGTCAAGTCATCCCTCTCTTCGGGGTGGTCACATTCTCTTACCTCTACAAAGGATCACTTGTTAGCTTAAAAGTAACCAACATTATCTTGTGTACCTCCTTTAAGTCCACCATCCTAAGGTGTCTCTCCTAGTTTCTCCTCCATTAATGAGCCACCATTGGGTCAAATCCACCTGAAAACGTGGGTGGATTACTCTGGTGGAAATTTCCCCTCACCTTTTCCAAAGTTCATGTGGGCACTCCCTACTGCTGAACCAATTGGGATCTGAATCCCTATCTCAACACCATCCATTATGGCCTCCCAAATGATCGATGCCAACTCCTTAGCTTCCATAAAAACTAACCATATCCTGCCTGATGTAATGAACTCGTCATCGAATTAGCCATCGGGGTTATCCTAGATCTTCTTATCCTAGTGTTCTCCATCTGAAAAGATAAAAACAAAATGAACATCAGACTCAAAACCTAAAGAGAGTTCAAATCATCAACATGTATCAAATAATGGCAAGTGGAATACTAATATAAACATATAATCCTCGAGACCTAAAACCGTGCTCTAATACCAACTATAATAACTCGCATATTCTAATATTAGTACTGATTAAGTCCAACTATTTGAATATACAAAATGCTATAATTCAAAATATCATTCTTAGCATGTGACAGAAATATGAGACATTCAAAACCTTTTTCAACAATATAAGATAAAGAGATAATAATATGATTAATCACCAAATATTGAGTCCAACTACAACATTCTCTAATAATCCAAAAAGTCTCAAAATATTATCCCACGTACAACTATGGAGTCACAAGTGACTCGTCAATCCCAAAGTTGTCTATAGGAAATACACGACGAAAATAATTACACCCTGCATAAAATAAATCTCCAAAGTACAACTTGCACCATGTCAGGGCTGACTACAAGAATACTAGCTATGCTTCCAAAAGAAGGTAGCATAACCAAGCCAGAACCAAATGAATTAAATACTAGAGTAAAATAGTATATACAACAATAAAATTTAAACTTAGACAATTTATCAATGTTGAGTAGATGATATACATAATTAACTATTTGAATGACAATGAGGTATATCAATGTTTTATATAATGTAAGAGTATAAAGAGTTATCTAGATACTAAATAGGGTTAAACAACTAACCACATAATATTGGGTCATTCATAATTATATACTCATTAATCATTATTAATAACACTTCTTTATAAGGATGGGTCTCAATAATTATCGGTTTATCAACCGATACAAGCTAACGCATAATCTTCAACTCAAAATATCATTAAAAGCTCTTTTATTCATTTTCCTCTTACATGTTTTGTTAATTACATCATTTCATTTTCATTTAGATACATCATTTCATATTTCAATTTTATTCCATCCAATAGGCCTTTTCCATTATTAAATTTATACCCACATTACCCAATTACCCCTTCTTATCTCATTTATGCCATGTTAATCTCTTTAACTACATTATAATTAACTGGCCTCTTTCACGGTCCTGAACATAACATAGTATACCCCACATTACATTTATCATTATAACAATTATAATTCATCGTCCTCTCTCACAACGTTAAACATCACGTACTATACTACAATTAATATTCTACGAATATATACAACCACATCGAACATACATAGCCCTATCAATCTCGTAATATAATTTTTCAGTCTCACTCACGATTCCATACATACTTGCAAACCAAGTCCATTTAAACCATTACTTCCACCAAACAGTCTAGAACCTACACATACGCTATATCTATGGCCAGTAGACACTAAGCATAGGTATTGAACTTACGATTATTCCATAGTCAGTCGGTCGCCATCACACCAACATGGCTATTTTATAACATACATTTGCAATAGTTTATAACACCTATAAAATTTACAACGTTTTTAACCACGTATAATTTACAAGTGTTCAAAATCATTGTAAAATTAATTTGCTCACATAAATTGCACATGATACTCACATGCATGTAAGATAAGGGTTCAAATACGTATATACTCAATCCTAAATTTGGCTCTAAAAAATATTCATTTGCATCTATTTTCTCTCCCTACTTCGATATTCATTCTCTATCCATAACCTTGGGTTCATACGGTGTTCTCACAGATCTACATTTAAGGTACCACATTGTCTATGTTTTATTGATTTTCCTTATTTTGTAAATTGTTTAAATCACAGACTTTTTTCAATTTTTGTTGTTGTTGTTGTTGTTGTTGTTGTTGTTGTTGTTGTTGTAATGTGAGCTATTTTGACTCATTTGATTTGTGTTTTTAAAGTAATTGGATGAATTTGATTTGCTATTTTGAATCATGAATATTGAACCTTGAAGCCCTGGATTCAAAGTTAATAGTGAATGCCGATTGTAATTGTAGATAAGAGAACCTGGATGAACCTTTGAATTTATGATCCATGCTCCTTTTATATGCTAAGAACTGAAATGACTATAAATGTTAACCAACCTAAAAGGTTGAATTAGGCACGATTTAGACCTCTTTGCTCCAACTAACTTAAGTTTTAGGGTTTTATAACCAATAATGGCAATTTATTTTCTATGTTTTTCCAATTAATGTCATAGTTAACCACTCAATATAGAGCTCATCTTCATTATAGCCCATAGTTGACACATGCGTCTACACAAATCGAAGCATCAGGCCAGAACTTTGCAATAATATGAAAAGATAAAATGGAAATATTAATATATAATAAATCTCAAATTTATTTAACTCGAATTTATTAAAAAACATATTTGACCCCTCCAATTAAAGTATTTTTTTGTAGCATACCATAAGATGTCCGGGCTAACTTACGCGCACCTCCATTAATTCTCATTCGCAGTTCGTGGCTTCCACTGGCCAAGCATTATTTTGACAATGCTAGTGACAGTCTTACAGCACTGGACTAAGAGACTTGGTTTCAATTAAAGTATCTAAAACAGTGTTGGTGCAAAAGCATAAGTAATGCCCGTGGCTTTAACTTTAAGAGAAGTTGAAGCTCCAATCTTCTTCACCAGCGCAGGGTCCCTTTTCTTCTTTGTTCTCACATGTACACTTCCTAATGAATTCGTTTTTCAATTCTCTAATGTCAACCCTATGGACAATTTATAGCATTACTAATTTTTCAGTCTAAATGGAAGTGAAAGTTGAAGGTTTATCCTAGTGGGCGGTGTAGTGTTAATGGTTATGGTATGGTGAAAAAGGTGCTATAGATATGACTGAGTACTAGCGTTAATGAGGTGAAAAATTAGACACCTCCTTCATTGGACAGGTCCTGCGTTGGTCAACTCCGGAGTTGTATTAATCTTATCAGGGGCTTTGTTACATTCACCCAAATATTAGTCCATTCCTTTTAATCCCCACGCGATGCATGAGAGCCTTGTAAGGATTGTTGTACACTGCCTCCAATAAGAGGGATCCAAGTATGAATTTCGCTAGCACATGTGGAAATGATCATGATTATTATGCTAATAATCATCTTGTTTGGTACATAACAACCAAAATGTCGTAATTAAGGATGATTACTACATTCCTGATTAGTATCTAGAATACATGTCGATCATTATAGGACTATAAAAATGTTCAAGGAATATTATTTATAAAGAAAAGTTTGAAAAACTTAAGTGTAATTGACATGATATGTAAAAACGATATGATTATTCATACATAATTGCATGAATAGGTATTATAAAATTAATTAAAATTAATATGATTAGGTATTAAAAATTAAGTTCCCTTAACTTATTATATAGAAACGTTAGTTGTGGAACTTATAGTTTTAATAGACATGAAAACATAATCATCAAATAATTCTCCCAATAACCAAACCAAATTTACAAAGACGCAGAGGTCAAATTATAAGTTTGTTTTCTCTTTTTTCTCATTGGTAAATTTTTTTTTGTAATACAATCTATATTTTGTGATTTAGTAAAAATAACGTATTGGAAAAGAGATTTGGTCAATGTAAATCTTATTTCCTAAGTTGCCATAGAAATTTCAATTAATGAATTCAAGTTACCCAATATACCATTTCTCCAAAATCTGATAACAAACTTGACCCTCTAATATTCACATTGATTTTACAATATTATTATCAGTCTCAAAAGTTGGTTCTTCAAATTTCCCCAATTGATGTGCCCCATACCCTATATTTATGGAGTTTTTTAGAAGACATTGGTTTAAAATGGGTCTCCTTTACATAATAACTTCATCTGATAAAGAATTCATGAAAATTTTCCAAGTTCATGGACTACAGCCTGCAACTAATTGAAATTCCCAAAAAATATGGTCAATGTAAAAATTAATATTGTAATGCAATTGGAAAAAATGACTTAAGAGAAATAACAATCATGTCTACCATGTCAAAATCTTGGCCCCGGACACAATTTCGTTCTTTGAATTCAAGTTTTAAATGGAAAAAATAGTATAGTAATTATAAAGGGACATGTAAGTAGCGACATAAATCATATTTAACAAAACAAAAATAACTGAAAAAATATACGAAGAAGAGGAAGAAAAGAGGTAATAAAACAAATGAAATATACTAACGCATTGGGATGTTTCTATCATCTCATTATGCATTATGACTTTCCCAGTGCTTCGGATTTTAATTCAGGATTTTAAGAGTTCAACGTTATTTTGGAAAATAACTTTAATCACCAAAATACCCAAAGATTATTTCCAAATAAAAAGATACAGTAAAATACAAAAAAATATTTAAAAAAATAGAGAAAGAAAGAGAAGTGAATACCTTTGGAAGAATTGAAACTCTTATATTGAAACCAATACAAATGTGAGAATATAAATTAAATTAAAAAATGTTAGATCTAAACATGATATATTGGGGTATTTTAAAATTTGGGTTTTGAAAACCCTTAAAAATCGACATAAGATCCCAAAAAGAAAAACCAAAAATGATTTCCAAATAAAAAGATACGCCAAAATACAAAAAAATATTAAAAAAATAGAGAAAGAGAGAGAAGTGAATACCTTTGGAATAAATGAAACTATTATGTTGAAACTAATCCAAATATGAGAATCTAAATTAGATTAAAAAATGTTAGATCTAAACATAATATTGGAGTGATTTAAAATTTGGGTTTTGAACCCTCCTAAAAATCAATATAGGATCCAAAAAGGTTATGAATATACAATCTTTATTTTTATTCATCTTTAACCATGATTGAACTTGAGGAAAAATGTATATATAACTGAAAAATAAATAGAGAGAATAGGATAAATGTACAACCTTTGTTATAATCCGCAACTTTCGTTTTTATATATACAAAGGGAAAAGAGATAGAGAGAATAGGAAAAAGTGAAGAGTAAAGGGTGTAGAATGAAAAGGTTTGTTTTGGTTTTACATTTATGGGAGAGAAGAATGAGTCATTTCAATTGTGGGTAAACAGAGATCAAAAGACCACTATTTCACGGCCATAAGTTTTAGAGTAAATTATTATGAATGATATTTGTTAGAGAAGCCACGTGTCCAAGTTATACTTGGAGACACCAATATATATATATATATATATATATATATATATATATATATATATATGTTTTGTTGAGGAGTATAGCAGATGAGTTCACTAAATTATCATAGTAAAAGCAAGTTGTATTTCCTAACAGTCTTTTCCAAAGTATGTTAGTTTATTGTTGAAAATTAATGGATCTTTTACATCTTTTAGTGAGAAAGTATGGGTTATATAGATATACTTGTATCTTAGGCCAAACATACAAATTCATTTTTTTAACAAATTTTATCATGATGTAATTTAAAGTGAATATGCAATACTAATTGAAGCCAAATTCCAACCCAAATAAGCTGAAGACGAATTTATTGAAAATTTTCTTTAAGGCAAAACCTATATTCAGTGTTGTTTCAGAATTGACAGACACAATATGACTTACAGACAGCTTAGAGGTCCACTAAGTATAACACGATTGATTCTTCAAAAGAAAATGGTACGGTCCAGCACCGCCCACAACAAGTAGATCTTGCCACGGTATTCATCGACCAGCCTCAGGAATATGCTATTCCCTTCATCTTCAGCAGTAGAGCTTCGACTCCACAAATCAGCAGTAGAAAAATCTCTATAAGGGTTTTAGAACTTTGATTATGTCGCATCCGAGATTCTATGCTTTAATGGTAACCAAATAATAACAATATAAAATGAAATAATTGAAGAAAAGCAGAATTTAAATCCTTTTATTATAAAGGGATGCTAGGCATCTTATTACATTACGTGCGTCTAAAATAAGCGAAATCTTTATTCATACATACCATGCATAATATGAGAGACTTATAGAAAACATAAGAGAATCACAAGAGATGAAAAGTAGTAGTATGGACATTCCAACGGGGAATACCATATTTATCTGCTACCATCCATACGTATAATACTGAGATATTTATTCGGGGTAAAAACGGTGTAAAAGTTCATATGAGCGGGTGGCATTTCGTCTTCTTCGAGCTCAGTGTCCATCGGGAAGGAAAACAATTAAGTAGATATGTCAAGTAGATAATTTTATTTCTATATAAGGTGTGAGTAGCATGTATTAACAGAATATAACTGGAATAAATTTATGCAAATATTATAGATGGAAACAAAAGGAAATATCATAGAATTCTTAGGGGTATACTGAAGTCTATTGATATGTAAAAGAATATTATGGTGAATTTAAACTAAATATCTTAAGTTACAAGAATAAGGGTTCAAATTATAATGAGATAGCCCATAAATTATTAGTTATGGGGGCTTCAATTTCGTAGTCATACCATTACAATATCGTCAAAAATCTTTGGACTGATAATCCCAAAATAATTAGGTAATAATAAAATGGCTTGGCACACTTAGCCAGAGTGACACTCATACGCATGTAGAAAATAAAAACTACGCACTCAACATATGAATCCTATAGGCCAATTAGAACTACCGTGGTATGCCGGGATCTAATCCCTAAATCGTAAGTTATACTACTAGGATTTAACTGATAATGGGTCTAAATTTCATGGTTTGTTGTAATTAAATCAAATAGCATGCAGAGTAATAGCACAATTAAGGGGTTTTGGGAAATTCAGTGGTATTGAATTGATAGGTTGTAGCGGTTTATCGGGTTTCAGGAATAATTGAAATATCAATATAATCTATATTCACTATAAATATAAACTATACAAAAGAGTTTGTAATAAGGATATGATTTCAAGTTATCACATAGTGATATAACAAGACAGTAATGTGCAAAGACATAAGCTCAATTGTTTAATATTGAAAATAGAATTACCTACTTTGTAAATATGGTTTGTGATTTTGTACTTCTATCTCATCGTAGTAGTCTAGATAATCTGAAATCAGGGAGAGTATAATTAGGTAGTATAGGTCTGAAATAATGCTTATGTGATGCAGTAGAGTGATAAATTGAAATTAATTTCAGTGTAAAAATAAATAAAAGGGTATAATATATAGTTTTAAAAAGTCAAAAAGGTAATATTTTCTTAGTTTCCATTTGGATTTGGGTTTAGAGAAAAAATGATTTTATTTGTCCTAAAGAATTTATGGAAAAAGTTTGGGAATGTTTTGAAATACATGAAAAATTAGCCTAGGGGGTTTATGTGTAAAATGAAAGTTGAATTTTTAACTTTAAAACTAGTTTTCTCAAGATTATGCTTTTTGGTGATCCAAACAGGTTAATGCAATATACCATTTTATTCAGAATTTAAAAATAGAAACTTTGGTAAAAGAATTTGATTTTTCTGATTGGAGACGCGCTCCCATGCACTGAGTCAAACATCACACACGGCTATTTTAACGCCCACTCGCGTGCGTGTAACCCGCTTCACCTTCAACCTTTGACAATTTGAATTTAGGGTATTGAAACTTTGACCCTATACTTGAGACGTTTTAGGAATCCATTTGATTTGGTTCCTGAATGAAAGTTTTGCAATTTTTAAAGAAGAATCCGAGCATATTGGTTTCGAAGATTTTGGTAGGCTAGTTTGAGTAATTGATTTATTGTAAAAATGGCAAAAGTGTGACCTGAGAATAAATAATTGAAAGTTATGATTGTTATTATGACATAGTAATGGTTCGATTCTATGATGAAAATGCAATTAAATAGGCTTGGTTGTAAGAATTTATATTGAGTATAACTCCTAAATTCATGTTCTGAAACTTTTAGGACAAAAGAAATTCAAAATTCATTTTAGGGCATTAAAGCTTGGTTTTAGTTCAATTATACATTGCATCTGGCTTCCTGAGGACCAAAGCCTAAGTTTCCTCAATTTGAAATTGGTTTAAAGTCAAGGAAGCGTAATCCACGATTGAAGCTCAAGCTTCAATGGAGTTTTCTGATTTTTAAGCTTATTCAGTGCATTCACACGTTAACTGTCTTGTGTAAATACATATATTTACTCTATATAACCGCATAAACATAACCAAATGAAAGAAAACAACATTCACACATAAAATGAAAGAAATGCATAAAAAATCAAAACTTTACTTTGAAAGTTTTTTGACCTGAAGTGGGTTTTCTCACGGGTAAATGTGCCTTATATAGGGTTCGTGGAGGGGGTCTAATTGGTGTAATTGGAGGTTATTTTTAGCCTAGTTTTGTGCAAGTTTCAACCAAGGTACATGTGGGGTTAAATGGGTACCATGGGTATTCCATGTAGTACATGCCATGTTGGAAATCCAGCTAGTCTCACATTAATAGGGAGGTAAGTGGAAATAAGTTAGGGTTTTGGTTTGGATCCTTGGGTGGCTTTGGTTTAGTGTTTAGGGCTTATAATTTTGTTTTTAAAAGTTTCAGGGGCTTAGGTGTAATTTATCAAGCTTAGGGGATTGATCCATGATATTCCTGTAAAATATAAGTTATTTGGTAAAACTTTGGATTAAGGATGATATTTAATTGGTATAGTAAGGTTTATATTAACACGATTCTTTATTCAAGGGTATTTTGGTAATTTGACAAAGTCAGGGTTTCTTGGGAATTTTTTAAATTTAGAGGGCCTTAATGCATATTTAGGGTTTGTTCTTATAGATTGTATTCTCTTGAATTTGGAAAAGTGACCCCTAAAGATCCAAGGGATTTGAAAGAAAAAATAGTAGAGCTTGATCATAAAAAGAACCCTAAAAAGTCTTGGAGAAAAGTCTAATCCCGCATCTCTATTTATAGGTAAAATTGTTGCATTTAGATAAGGATTAAATATTAAAAAAGATTTGTTTAAAAAAAATATGCGACTCATTCGAACGAAAGATCTCGTTCAAATGAAGGAACCTCGTTCTAAGGACTCTATGCAACTCGTTTGGATGACATGCCCATCTTATTTTAATGAATTAACAAGGTTTTCAAAAATTCTTTAAAAATCATTTTAAACATTTTGGAATTTTTTTAAGCCCAAACTCTTTTATAATTACCCCTTGGAGATTTAAAGCTTTACCAAACCACCTCATAACTCTTCTCAGGTAAAGTTATGATGAACTATCTTCAATCTTGTAAATATCACCAACATTTCTTCACTTCTAAGACTTGAGAACGGTCATGAAGGTGCAGTGGGGGTTTAATGGGATAAGCCAAATAAAAATAAAATGAGCAAATTAAAACCTGCTCTTACAAATCTCCCTCTTTGGCTATTCCGGTACAAAATACAAATCGAAGAAAAATTGACACCTTAGACTAATGCAATTAATGCCCTCCCAAACCATGAAATGAAAACACATAAAATGTATAAGTCTTCAACTTAAAAGTCTTCATCTTGTGTGGTTCATGAAATCATCAACAAAGCGAAATGACCTATACACACAAGACAAAATAAATACCGTGACGCGTACGAGTTTAAAGAAAATATAAACCCTCCCTCAATTTGTTCTCCCCCGTTTTGTCCATAATAGACAAAGAGTTAGACACTAAAAATTAATAATAAGCATCACAAGCATTCAAATGAAATAATCATCACAAAGATAAGCTATAAAGTACATTATATGAAATTTCAAATTTTCAAGTATAAAAAAATATAAAAAAATATAGGTATAAAAGTACATATTGGTACAAATACATAACGCCATGGAATAACACTAAAATAATCGAATCATGAAAGCAAATTGTAATTGTGTGAACATTTTCCGCATGCAAATTAATATAGGCATTCGTAACATAGGTGCACGAAGACAATGAGATGCTTTTAAAGAAATAACTTAATCTCAACCTTAGGTGAAAGAATGTTCAAGAAAATGAAATTGACTCAACTTGTGCAACATTCCATGAATTTAAATGCTTCTCAAATAAAAAATGCCAAACTATTTATTCCTTTTAAAGAGAGTTTGTTGTATAAACCCATTGATCTTCTACTTTATAACACCCTCAAAATCTCACATATTTAATAATTCACTCTCAAAGTTGTGAAGATATCGCAATGCTTATATATAGCGAAGCATAAATGAAATAAAAGCATTGTCACTTCTATTTTTATGTGTTGTTAATCTTTTAGACTCTTTAGAAAAGGGTGGCTTTTAACGGTAAGAGAATTTTTATCTTTCGTAGCCTCTTTTCATTGCTTAACATGAACAACTTTTTAGGGAAATGAAATTCGAAAAATGATTCTTACAAGCACAACTTATCTCTAGTACATTTGGTTCGTTATTAAACACTATTGAGATGAGAACACTGTATTAGACATATGATAAGAAAGTACAATGTTCACTAAGTCCATACATATGTGAAGTAAAGGTGATAAAAAGTCTAGCATGAAGAAAGTAATTATCAATGAACAATGAAATGCTATCCATGCATTATTAAGCATACTAATAAACGAAGCCATGTCTCAAACATCATGAAAGAGTCACATGAATGAATGGAATGTTGGGGTGATTCAAACATTTTAAATATACATCCATATATGGTGAAAAAAGAAAATACAAAAATCTTTTTATTGTTTTTAAATTTTTTATCAAAACTAAAATCTTTTTGGAATTTTTCAAACTTTAAAAAAAAAACCCGAAAATCTTTTTACATTTTTCAAGATTTGACCAAAATAAAAACATATGTAAATAGTAAGGTTCTAAAAAATGCGGGCGTGTGATCGAGGCGTGGAGGTCAAGCCTTAAGCCTTAGAAGCCTAGGCGGGCCTTAGCCGTAAAAAGACGTGAAAAGGCATTTAGGCATTTTTTAAATATATTTTAACATCTTTAACTATAACAAGGGTATTAAAAATACTAAAATGGTACATACCTTAAAATATGTCTAAATATATGCAAATTAAAATACTATTCTTTTTAAATACTAAGGAAAAAACAAAAAATGTGGGTTTTTTGGACGAGAGGTAGAGAGGTTTGAGTAACCATTTGTCTTTTGATTGTTTTGAATGAGATATTGGTCCTTTTTTTAATAACAAAAGTCTTTAAAGGTGATATCACTTCAATAAGCATTTTTGTTTAAAAAAAATGCTCCTTAAGCCTTTTACCAAGAATAAGGCGTAAAAGGCTCAAGGTGGGGCGTTTTTCCCAAGCCCCAAGCCTAGGAGGAGCCTAGGCGCGCCTTTTAGAACACTGGTAAATACATAATACTAAAATCTAGCAATATGGACAAATGATATGGACATGATAATCACCTTATACTAGATAAAGTACCTGAACTTAATCAACGAAGCAAATATCCAAAGACTTCCTAAGATTCTTGAATCTAAGTGCATCTAAAGGTTTCGTGAAAATATCGGCTTATTGGCATTTAATGCTCACAGATCTCAAGGACACGACCTTCTCCTCAACGAGATCATGAATGAAATACTCACGTATCTTAATGTGCTTTATGCATGAATGTTGAACCGAATTATGGGATGAATGAATTGCACTCGTATTATCACATGAAATACTCATTATGCCTTGGGAAATCCCATAATCTTCCAACATTTTCTTCATCTATAAGAGTTGTGTGTAATAACTCCCGATGGCCATATACTCGGCCTCCCATGGACAAAGATATGGAGTTTTTCTTCTTGATCAACCAAGAGACAAGAGCACTCCTAAAGTAAAAAAACCACTTGAGGTGCTTCTACAACTATAAACATCCCCTGCCCAATCGGCATCTAAACAGGCAGATAAATGGTCATCAGTATCAAAGGAATATCAAATACTGTAGGAAATATTTCTACTCCCGTATTTGATGATATGGTTAAGTGCGAGCAAGTGATAATCCTTTGGGGATGCTTGGTAATGCACACAAACTCCAATGCTAAAGGCAATGTCAAAATGACTTGCGGTCAAGAAGAGAAGACTAATCATGCTCCTATAAAGGGTTTACTCTATGTCCTTGCCTATAGTTTCTTTGATAACCTTAATTGATGTACTTATATGAGTGCGTGAGTGCTTAGCGGAGTCTGAACTAAACTTCTTCACTAGGTCCCTAGCATATTTGGATTAAGATTTGAATATCCCATCCTCAAGTTGATGCCCTAGGAGACCAAAGAAGAATGTAAGCTCACTAACCATACTTATCTCAAACTCACTCTTTTTCTCCTCCTCAAATGTGTGAGCATGTTGGAAACACGTGGATCTAAATACTATGTCGTCTACATAGACTTGGGCAACCAATATAGCACTACTCTCTATCCTCATAAATAACGCCTTATCCACTCCCTCGCTATTGAAGCCACGAACTAAGAGATGATAAGTGAGCCTCTTATACCAAGCATAGGGTGATTGATTCAAACCATATAAGGCATTATTAAGATAAAAGACGTGTCCCGAGTACTTTGGGCCTTGAAATCCCTTTGGTTTTTCCACGTATACTTCCTCTTGTAGAATGCCATTAAGGAAGGCAATCTTAACATCTATTTGTTATAACTTGAAGCATAGATGACATGCTATGGAGAGTTATAAGAGGATGAACTTAAGCCTAGCAATGGGAGTAAATGTCTTGTCAAAGTCTATGCCCTTAATTTGTGTGTAGCCTTGAGCGACCAACCTAGCCTTATTGTGAACTATGGTACCATCCTCATCCATTTTATTCTTGTAAATCTACTTGGTACCGATCACATTAATCTCATTAGGTTGGGAGACTAACTCCTAGACATCGTTCTTACTAAATTGAATCAACTCATATTGCATAGTGGATATCCAATGCTCATTCTTGAGTGCTTCTTTCACATTTTTGGGCTCCACTAAGGAGGTGTAACAAAATTAGCTAACCATATTTTTAAGTTGAGAGTGACTCTTGACACCTAGTATGGGATCACCAAGTTTAGTGAAAGGCTCATGACTCTTTCGAACCCAAGAGGATGAATCCTTTAAATTAAGCGTGGGGTCCACCGGGGTAGTATGAGGAAGAATGGGATCATCATAGTGGGTGCATTGTTCTCACAGTCGAGGTCGGGGTCAACCAACTTCGATAGCTCATCGTCTCTAATCGTGATGTTTACTGGCTCCATAACCTTAGACCTTATTAGGTTAAACACCCTATAAGCCATACATGATGATAAATATCCTAAAAATATCTTTTTATCGCTTTGTGAGTCAAACTTTACTAAGTACCTTCTATCTCTCAAAATGTAGCAAGGAGTACCAAATACTCAAAAATATAATAAGTTAGGTTTCTTCCCTCTCCACAACTCATATGGCGTGTGTAATGTGTGTGGACGAAGATATACCCTATTCATCGTATAACATGTGGTATAAATCGACTCTGCCTAAAAACATCTAGGCACGTTTATCCCAAGAATTATGGATATATCCATCTCTTGAGTCATCCGATTTTTCTTCTTAACTATTCCATTTTGTTGAGGAGTATGAACAGCCAAAAACTCATGTTTGATGCCCATTCCATGAAAATAGCTATCCACACTGACTTCTTTTAATCCAGTATTGTTGTCACTATGCATCCAATTAATAGTGACACCGTGTTAGTTTTGTAGGATATGGCACTTGGTTGTCAGAAACTTAACCACATCAAAATTTTCTGTAAGAAACCCCATAATAGGGTATATAAAAAAGTTATCGACCATCACGAAAATGTATCTCTTTCCACCAATGCAGTCCATATGATTAGGACCCATAAGATCCATGTGTATCAACTCCAACACACAAGATGTGGTAATGGTATTCAATTTCCAATGTAGATTTCAAATTTGTTTTCACTGTTGGAAAGGACTACAAGCTGAGGAAGTTAGTTTCCTAAGCAGTGGTAAGACATGCACTAGGTATTTCTTCACTCATCTCTCAAGATATCTAAAGTTCACAAAACCTAGTCATTAATACCAAAGGTATATAGAGGATACCATGACATTATTGCACAAAAATGAGGACTTAGGAATAATCCCATAACAATTATCATCGATCCTCACTCGTTGTAGTAATAGTTCACTGGATTGATCATATATGTTACACTTGGATCGGTCAAACCTAATCGCAAAGTTTATATTGAAAATTGGCTTATGCTAATCAAGTTTGCTTTCAACTCTTCGATGTACAACACATTGTGAACATAACCACATCCTAAATTACTAGACCTACTTCCATCTCCAATGGTGACCTTACCTTCCTTTAGATCCACAAGGTTGGTAAAATACGACTTGTCACCAGTCATGTTCTTAGAGGACCATCTATCAAAATATCATAGGGAAGTATCTTATAACTTGAGATAAATGTGAACTATATGGGTTTGTTATCTTGTTTAGGTACCCAAGTAGAGGTAAACTTTTGATTTCCCTTATCGTTATTGGCTCTAGTCGTAGCATTAGAAGTGTTCTAAAGAGGCATCCTTTGAAATTATTCCATTATGCTTTGAGAAGTGGCGACTAGGAACTCAACTTGCTCTCTAAGACTAGCAAAGTCACCATAGTGGTGCACGAGAGTATGTGTACGTGTAATTCTTCCTAATTTGTAGCAAATTTCCGTAAGGCTACCTCTCTTTTTGCAATGGGTGCACACATAGACTTTTTTGGGTCTACCTTGGTTCGCTCGTTTAAGTTAAACTTTCTTTTAAATTTTAGGTCGAGGCCCATAAAGATCCACCACAAATTTAGGAACCAGTTCTGATGGAGTATGAGAAGTGGATGCGCTGTGGTAACCTATTCCTTGCCACTCCCTAAAACCTAAAGAGGGACCGAGGAACATATTTCCTACCTTTTTCAATGTATCCTCTATAGTAACCTTGACCTCCCGGGTACTTTCGAGATATTTCTTGAGTTGGAATACAATAGCTTCAAGTTTCTCACGAGTCTCTGATGAAACTTGAAGATCTCTTGTAAGACTATCCATTTTGTTGGTCAAGTCACCATTTTCCCTCTCCACTAAAATGACTATATCTCCTAAAGAGACTCTCATCGAGGACTCACTCTCTCCCACTATCTCTCAACTCTTTGAACCCTCTCTCTAGTGATAACACCCTAATAGTCAAATTTTATATTGCCTTTTCATTTTAAAGGACTCGGTGTAAAGCTTGACATAGGCTCGACGAAGGTCACTTTCTCCTTACCCAAATAGTCATCTCCCCTACTCTTTCCGGAATGACTAGACATACCGTCGAGGTCATCATATTTAGCAACTTCCTCAGCGGCATGAGGTGTATACGATGTACTAATATGACTAGCTATGAATGCGATGATGTTACGTCCATATGGTGATTCGTCGTAGCACACTAGCTCGCACTCATAGCTTCTCTACTAGTCTTTCTTAGGGTACTCTCCTTTTGTTTTTACCAATTTTTTCTTGCTCGATTTAAAATCTTTATATTTTTCCAAACTTTTATTTTCTTTAGAAGAATATTCTTTTTTTAGTTTGAGAATTTTTTTTGACTTTTTCAGAAAAAGGACAAGGTCATCGAGATCAAAATCAAATTTGGAGTCTAAAGATACCCCCTCTTTCATATTTGATTGAGCTTTCAAAGCAAGCCATTTTTCTTTAGGCTTTTGAATTTCAGGGAACATATCAATTTCATAAGTTTTAAGGTCTCCTACGAGTTCTTCTAACATAAGTGTATATAAAATTCCCAAAAAATTAAGGATCGTAACGCTAGGGATAAAACGGGACGACATGGATCTCAGAATCTTTTTCACAAATCTCGTCTCAGGAATTTTCTCACCCAAATTAAAACTAGAATTGATTATATTAGATAATCTAGAATAAAATTCATCAAAAGTCTCAGATTCTGGCATAGTGATAGTTTAAAATTGTGTTGTGAGATTTTGTAGCTTATAATCTTTCACAGCTTTAGTACCCTCGTGAGTGAGCTGGAGAATATCCCATGCTTCCTTAGATGTGGTGCACGCCATGATGCGGCGGAACTTGTCAGGGATGATGGCTCTATAAATTGTACTTAAGCCGCAAGAGTTAAAATTACTCCATTTAAAATCATCTTCTGTCCAATATGTGATAGTTTTAAGACTTTTGAAATTGTCGTTAGACACAGTGGATGGTATCCGCCCTCTTTCACAAACAAGCTAGACTCTCTCGTCAATCTACTTCAAAGAAGACCTCATTCTTGCTTTCAAATATGCATAATCTAACCCATAAAAAATAGGTAGACTATTATACAAATTATCCATATAATCCCTAATTTAAAAGACCACACAATAAATTAATGTAACCGACTGTGATACCGATTTGAGAAAGCAGAGTTTATACGAATATAATTGTATCTTAGGTCAAACACACAAATTCACTTTTTAACACTTTTTATCTTGATTTAATTTAAAGTGAACATGCAATATTAATGGTGGCCAAATTCCATCCAAATAAATAGAAGAATAATTTAAAAAGAAATCCTTTTCGGGAAAAACCTATATTCAACACTGTTTCATAATTGACAGACACAATATGACTTACAGACTACTTAGCGTTCCACTAAGTATAATGCGACAGAGACTTCAAATCTTCAATAAAAAATGGTACAATCCAGCACCACCCACTACAAGTAGATCTTGCCTTGATATCCATCGATCAGCCTTAGGAATATACAATTCCCTTCTTCTTCAGCAGTAGAGCATTGACTCCATAAATCAATAGTAGAGGAAATCTCTACAAGGGTTTTAGAACTTTGATTGTGTTCTTCTTGGTTTGATTAAGTGATCCTTAAAGATCCGAGATGTTTGGATGAAAAAATAGTAGAGTGTGATCGCAAAGAGAACTCTAAAAAGGCTTGGAGAAAAGTCTAATCCCGTATCTCTATTTATAGGGAATGTTGTTGCAAGGTGACAAGGAATAAAGATTAGAAAATATTTGTTTTAAAAAATAAAAACACGCGTACTCGTTCGAACGAATTGCAACCTCGTTCAAATGACGCACCCAATTTCGTTCAAATGACTTCCAATAATATTTCGAATGACATTTCAGAGTGTACACAAAAGTCATCATTCCAGATTTTGTTCGAACGACCTCGTTCTAACGACCCTATATAACTCGTTCGAATGACATGTCAATCTTGTTCCAACGAGTTATCAAGTTTTTCAAAAATTCTTTAAAAATAATTTTAAAATATTTTGAAACTTTTAAATGCCAACCCTTTTAAAATTAACCCCTAGAAATTTAAGTCTTCACCAAACCACTTTATAACTCTTCTCGAATAAAGTTGTGATGAACGATCTTCAATCTTGAAAATGTCACCAATGTTTCTTCTCTTCAAAGACTTGCGAATAGTCATGAAGATACAAAATGGGTGTAATGAGATATGCTAAATAAAAATAAAATGCGCAACTATAAAACTTTCTCTTACATGCAAAACCTATTGTTTTAAAACAATTAGCATTACTATCCCCGAAGCTTGTACTATAACCTCATTTCTTAAAAAATTCTCATCGAAAGCACTCAAAAAATTAGACACCTCCTGAGTTGTACCAATAAATCTTCCTCTAAACTATATCATTACTATCCTCGAGGTTGTATTTTTTTTAGGTGGGTGGGTGGGGGTGGGGGGTGGGGTGGAGGGGTCCAATCCATACTTAGGCCTTTAATTTTTAGGTTTTATTTTAAATTTGCAAATAAGGACCTAGCGACTCTTCTAAAAGAGGAGATTTTAATTTTCTTAATTTGTACAAACTAAAATTTGTTTCATTTAGATATTTATCTTTTTAACTCCCTAAATAAATATGATCATATTTCCATGCATCTAACTAATTTTTTTCATACTTTTCAAGGCTATTTGTCTCTGTTCTAGCACTACGTTTCCAAGGAGGTGAGTTTTATCATTGCATAGTGTTATAAATTTGTATTTTATATTTTGTAGATTTTATATGAGAACTGTCTGTCTATTGAATGTTTCTAAATAATGAAGGGACACAGAAAGTAGAATCTAATGGTTGATATGCAATCTCCAAACCCTTTAGCCCTCCTAAATGACTTTCAGATGTTTTGTTTTATGTTCCATCACTACTTTTCTTTTTGATTGTATGCATATTTTACAAGGGTGTTTTCAAATTATATGTATCGTTTTACTTTGTTATGTTGGGATGGTTTGAAAGTTGTGTAGGAATTTTTCTAAATTTATTCTATTTAACAATGTTCCAAGAATTATTTGAATATATTAAAATAGTCATGTATGGACTATAAGTTTTTTGGGGGGATTAGATGAATTCATACAAATAATGGTCTTGTAAGAGTATAATATACTCGATGTGATCCATATAATAGATTGTCTAATTTCCTTGACCAAAACATGTTTGAGTCTTTGTCCAAGAGGTCATATGAAAGCTTCATTACCGAATCAGATTCACTCAAAGCCAAATCTCAAGTACACTACTTAGGAAAAGGTATAAGACTTAGCTGATTAAGATTCACTTCAGTTAATTCCTCTTTATAATTGGAAAATCTATTTAATTAACCTTGGCTTTGTAATTTTGTCTAATACACATGCAAATATACTTTTTTCACAGAGAAAAAATTATTTTATAAAGAAATTGCATCTTTTTTTGTATTTTATGCATGGGTGTTCATGTGTGAAACAAACATACTTAGAGCTTGCCTAAAACTCATTTTGAATTTTTTTTCTAAGGCAAAGTGGACATTTTTTTTGAACACGTGTGTGACATATCTCACCACAGCGACGCTCCAACGATGAACTTTATCGATATGGTGACAATGTCTCACTGGTAAAACCGAATCATGAAATAATCTTGTGGTGTCAAAAAGATATGGTAACGCATAAGATTTTTTAACACCAACTTTATCGATATGGTAATGCGTATGACAACGCCGAAAGTCATTTTTTTCATAAGATCTTTCTTAAAGATCTTCTTAGTTAGTGTGTTATGTATAACCTTTTGGGTTGGTAAGACCTTGATGTGACTATTTGACACCACAAGAGTATTACGTTTAACACTTTAGCCTTTAAGTCTTCTAAAAATGAAAAGTCTACAAGTTAAGTGTTGTTTTACTCTTCCAAATAAAGAGTGAGAGCTTTGAAAAAAGTATTTTTGCTAATAAAAACATTTCACATATTTGAGTCTTTGAGTTATTTTCAAACCATTTTTTCTAATAGAGGTATACTTAGTCACCTGGTGTTAAAAAATATTCTATCATTAGTGAGTAAATATTTTCTCTTACTTGTCTTGAAAAAACTCGGTTTGAGAATTAAGCATCACACCTTTGCAAATACCCTAACAGACATATCTATAGGATTCCCTCAAAATCCAAGGTGTAGCATTTTAGTTGTTGGAATGTTTCTTTTAGTAATATAAGTTGCTTCAACATTAAAGAAGAAAAGTTTTGGTAAAAGATTTAAAGGCATTAGTTACAGAATAAAACCTGTTGTGATTATGCAACATTCTTTAGCAGTTGGTGCTCTTTACGGAGAATATGATGGGAAAGAGTATCTAGTCGGTCATAGCATCATGTGGTTGCAAGTCTTTATCTTGTAGTTGTAAAACTCTACCATAGTTCATTTGTTGTTCTTATCGTCTTAAGGTTTTTCCCATTAGTTTTTTTTCCTCGCACATCTGATATTGTGCTTATTTTACTCTTTTCGCATATTTTAGAGTCATTGTCTTAAATAGGAAGATAAAATTGTACGATTCTAAAACTTAGTAAAATATTTCATCACATAGACTTCTAGATTGTTTAAGCCTTTTTATAATAATATATCAACAAACCTTTCTCACGAATTAGGGGAATTTATCTTTATTTAGGTAGCTACCATAGAGAGGCACACTCACAACTGGTATAAGCATGAGTCTCTAATTTTTAGGAATAAAAACCTAGGTTTATATTCTTTTGTGTGCAATGGACTGAAGTTCATACCTCCTTCATTTAATGGTAGCAATTATTCCTATCAGAAATATCGTATGACATCTTACTTGATGTCTATGGAAAATCGAATATGGAATCTTGTGATTTTGATATGAACTTGTCCTAAGACCATTGTTAATGATGTCCAAGTCAACTAGATTTGATCTAATTGGGATGAAACGATTTAGAGGAGAGTGGTGGAATATAATGGGACTCAATGTTATTTTTGGTTACGTGTCCCCAAGTGAGTTTATACGTATATCCACATATACGATGTTTAAAAAGGCATGGGATGTTATATAAATAACCTACGAAGGCATCTCCATCGTGGATAACTCTAAGCTTCAATGATTTACCACCCATTTCAAAATTCTTATTATAAAGGAGAACGAAAATTTTGACTAGTTCTATGCCGAGCTGAAGAACATAGTAACCTCTGTTTTTTCTTTAAGGAAGACCATAAAAGGGGAAATAATTATTAATAAAATCCTACAGTCTTTCCCTCCTAGGTTTGGTGGCAAAGTGGATTCCATTAAAGAGGTTTGTGCTTTTCTTCCAAAGCCAATGCATGTATTCAAATTGGTTGTCTCTCTCCAAACCTATGAGGCAAATTTGTCTTATCACTAAAGAATGCCTCTTAAGGACAAAACATAGCTTTTAGGGATAAAAAGGCATCTCTTGATTTTAGTTCCCATGATGTTAGTGATGATGATATGACATTTCTCACTAAATTTTCCAAAAAGGGGCAAAAATAATTTCAGTCTAGAGGCTTACCCAAGAACTATCCGTCTAGATTTGAAATTGGTCATGGAAATGGAGAAAAAAAAATAATCTCCAAGAGCCATCATGTGCTTTACTTATGGTGGTCAAGGGCATGTATCGAAGAAATATACCTCGTATTTGATTAATAATGGTGGCAAAAATGCTTCTCAATCAACTTTTAGTGATGAGTACTCGGAATCTGAAGATGACTCTCAATAATGAAATTGTACCTCATTTATGGGGAGAGAGAAATTGGATGAGTTGGATGATTAGGAAGATTTTGATGTTCCTATTTTATCTAGTGAAGAAATGATTGTTCTAATCCCTCTTTGAGCACTATTGAGGAAGAAAAGGAAAATGATCTTTAAATGAACTATGTTAGGCTTTACTAGGAGTCTATAGACCTTAAAAGGCATACCATGGATCTCTCCACTATGCTAGGCAATGCCAAGAACCAAATGACTACTTTGTGTGAGAATAGTGTGAGACAATTTTTTCCCCAAACATGGTACGTAGTGAACCACATGTTTAAGTAATTTCCATTGACTTTCTTCATATAGAGGTTGATTTCCTTAGGATGTCCTTACACGAGAGTGAAAACTCGAGAATATCCCTATAAAACCAAATTCATTTTCTTCAGACCGAGCTACTATTTGTGGCCACTTTAAAGACTAATATGACGAATAGGTCTAAAAATTTAGATAGAATTTTTTTGGAGCTAGTTATCCACTTCGAATTAATGAGGACTTGTAATATCCCGTATTTCTGCGTATTTGAATTTAATTAATTCGGTAATTATTTAGCTTTGTTTTAAATTACGCGAGAGAAGTAATTGAATTGAATTGATAAATAATGCTCTTATTAAATATTAATAGAGAGTGAGATAATGATTAATATTATAAATTTAATTTATTAAGTGAATAGTAAATAACATATGTAAATTATTACGCGTAATAATGAGTGATATTGGTGTAATTAATTTTATCTCAACCGAGAGTCGCGTGTTGACTAATTTGATATAAAGATGGGTGGATTATGTAGAGTGACTTGTATGATGATTTTGAGGTCACATATGATTCTGAAACGAATGAAAATGTCAGAATAGTATTCCTAGGGGTGTTATTTTGATTCCGGGGCATTTTTTAACTAAACCGGCACCTTATGGGGTCATTTTGGTCATTTTGTAAAATAGGGTAAAGAGACCTACAAATTTTCTAGCCTTATATTAGATGTTAGATAGAAGGGGCTAGGGTTAGAAACACTAAGAAGAAAAGATGTCATTAGAAAGGGAGGAGAGGCCATTCTTGGAGCTTTTGGGAGAGTTCTTGAAGAATCAAAGTGTGTTCTTGCACCACAACCAAGTTTGGAGTGAGGATTGGAAGAGAAGATCATCAATCCATCATCCCAACCACGAAATCAGATCCTACTGATCAAAGGCAAGTTTTTATTTGCAATCCTTTTGAGGTTATAATACCCATGTTGTTAGGGTTTCATTATATTTTGATTAAAATGAGATTCTTAGAAAAAAAGAATTATTTAAATGCATGTTTGGGTAGAAATTGCATGTATAAGGACTGGACATTTGTAGAGGATAATAATTTATAGATTATGTGTTATTATCCACGAATTAAATCTGGGTTCATGTTGAATATTAATGGAGAACATGAAAACCTAGGGTTTTTTAGGTTTAGATGATTCAATCCATTCTTTAATGAAAATTATAAGTTTTTGATGTTGTGTTTAGGTTAGAAATCATACTAGTGCTTGTAGAAATGGCTAGGGACAATTGTTTTCAAGTTTGGTTAAGAAACATGAAAGTTATGGGAGTAAAAATGCTGAAAAATGCACTTGCATAAGGAAAAAGATGATGCAACAGATTTTTGAATCAATTCGGTAGGGCGAATCGATTCTACCTCCTAGAGAATCTATTCGATTTCCCAGAAAACATGAAGAACTCCTTTTTAATCCTAGAACTCCTAAGTTATTGTCAGGAAAACTTTTGGGACATTGTTAGAATATAATGAGGGATTTATTATATTGCAGTAGGCCATGATAGGGTTAAGGTATCAAGTCTTATCGAGATAATTAAGATGAAGATTATATGGGATTAAAAGATAAAGTAATTAATTCAAGAGAATAAGAATGTAATTACGGGAAAGCGTGAGTGATCTTATGGTATGGACAAGTAGGGTAAGGAAGACTTAGCTACTGAAATAAAATAAGGGGTAACTAGGACCCTTAGAGTAGAGAATAATACTCCATTAAATACGATAGTGAGAATAATGGTAAATTGAATGTACGGTGAGTATTAGAGTGATATATACTATGTACAAATGATGATAATTAGGTTGTGTGAATACCTACTGAATATATATAGGTTGTGTGTGTACCTATTATATAATTAATGATATATATTAACATACCTATGCTACCTACTATCACGAAGGTTTTTGCGCAGGGGACGATCCCACCTTGCCGATTCCAGGGAGGTTTGAATTTATGCCCCAGAACATAGAACTTAGGGAGGCTCACTATGTGTCGTGTATTAGTGTGTTCGACATATCATTTGGGTACGTTAGGTATGTGCATAGACCAAAGTCTTAGAACTATGTTCGCATCCACTGCTTGTTAATTTATTTTGGGTTCGAGGAGATGTACCGAACCATTTATCCCTATTTAGTACGAGAGGTACTTGGACTAATAGAAGAGTATGCCTATGTTTCATGGTGGTCCTTTAAAGATATGTCGTAATTATATATATTAGCAAGATAAATATATGTGTACCAATGTGAATATTCTACTTACGTGTGACAGTAGACAGTTAAATAGTACATATCTAAAGATTGAATTAAGTAGATAAACTTAATTAATTGAATAATGGGAATATAAGTGAAATAGTAATTTTAACTCTTATAACGTATGAGAAACATTGACTAATGGGAGAAGTACTATATGGGAACAAAGACGTGTTCATATTCATAAATACATAAGTCTGGTTAGCTTGGATAGAATAGCAAGGTGGACTAAGTAGAAACGTTAGGCATACACAATAGTTGAGAGATGAGGAAACTCAAGAGAGTGTACGTGAACCTAATATGTGTAATCAATAATTGATTTTAAATTGTGATAAATACTTGCTAAACATTTCAAAAATATTTTGGGTTCTAACCCTTACTACAAAATCTTTTCAAAACCTTTTAGGTGTCCAGCCACAGGGATGCCAAACTTGATGATTCCTTATAGAGACGTATAGCTTTAGCGTTGTGGAAGCTTGCATAGTTTTGATTAGACACATCTATACTTTCATTCCTAGCGTAGGAGTTTATTCCAGTATTTCAGTTTGGGTAGGTTGGCCCATTCAGGATTTCAATTCAGATTTGTATTCAGATATTCTTATTAGTTGGATTCATTATTTGATTTGGGATTTTTTAGCCGATGGTTTATTCGTCAAGACTTTATTTATTTATTTACTTGAGATATTTGGACTCTAGTATTTTGTGCATGTTGTAATTCAGTTTTTTCGCTTATTAATATTTATCGTTTAATGCAAGATAAAATTTGCCAACCACTTAATTAACTAATAGGTGATTAGAAATTAATTTAGTTTTTGACAGTGATGCTGAGAATGAACCAATTTGTAAATATTGCATTAATTTAATAAATGCCTGATTACCCGGTATTTAATTAGGTGGGTGTCACATGACTCAATTTTTAGAGTGATGGCTTTACATCTAGCCAAGCTTTCTTAGTATCCTAGTCCATTTTTCCATCTCCCATTAGTGAATTTTCAACTCCTTCTGTATTGACCCCACTTTTATACAGTTTGTTTTTACACTCTTGTGTTACTTATTATCTTACAAATGTTGTATTATTAGATATGTGGTATTATTGGCTATCAATATAATAAACTCCATTTTTAATTACGAAGAATCAACTGTAAATTGGATCAAATCGAAGTCTTATGACATATCTTAAGGCAAATAATAAGTGTCGGGGTGGGTAGAAAATATAACTTTATGAAACTTTAAGGACTAAAATAAAAATATAAAATGGGCCATTTTGTAAATAAAATATTTTCAAGGACCTCTAAGAAATATTCAAAATATATAGTGTGAAATTACCAAAATACCCTTCATGTGTGAAATGACACTTATACCCTTATCATCTTTCCACCACGTTCTGGTCACTTCCACCTTCCACATGTCATCTGTAGAGAGAGAGAGCTAAAACACTTGTCATCTTTTGGTGATATTAACACTGCAAGACCACTCCAGATCACGACACCTCGGTGTTGAATCACCAATCCAAAAAGCCTAGTCATTAGACACGTGTCAACACCGTAATACTTTTGGAAACCTATATATAGGGCCTTAGGGTTCATTTCAAACTCACACCAATTCCTTGAGAATTATAGTAAGAAAGAGTGATAGAAAGCTTGGGAAATATCTTAAGGAGTTCTATAATTTCGAAGAAAGAATTCATTTCGTAGGTAAGATTTTATTTAAATGTTATAATGTATTTTTATAGTTTTAATTTTTTGTTTTAGAGATTTACTTAGTAGTTATGCTGGTAAAATACACTAAGGACTTCACTAATCAAAACTTAAAGTTTAGAAGAAATCCAAGTTGATTTTATTTTCATGGAAACTTGTTTGAAATTGTATATACGCTTTTAAAAATGATTTTTTAAAAGTAATTGCTCATTATTATGGAATCCCATTTAAGTAATTCCAAAGTCAGGCTCGGTAAAATTCTGTCTAGACAAGATGGTATTTAAGTGGTGCCCATGTGACCCTCCATCTCTACTGGGAATGAATCCGGCAATGTTCTGTCTAGAGGAGATGGTATTTAAGCGGTACCCTGTGACCCTCCATCTCTACTGGGAACCGACTGATTAGGAAGAACTATGAATTGAATCATTTAATTACGATCAATAACTTTTAAAAGTTAAGAAAATGGTTTTTGGGTAATCCTTTGAAAAAAGTTACTATTAAAATACAATATGTAGACTGGACCTTGTTTAGAACATATACTTAAACCTTTATCGTATTTGTTAGATTAACGTGCGATCGAAGACTCATTATCTATAATTTCGACCTCTATTTTAGGTGAGTACTATATGCAATTTCTTGCGCATTTTGATTATATTATATTATGCAAACTATGTATATTTTGTGAAATTCTTTTATTCTCAAAATGCATCTGATACCGATGATTCTGTCGTTTGTTATATGTTTATATCTCTCCATATAAACATTTGATTTGAATTATGAAATTATTGATTCGGCCTATGGAAACTCTCTTACAATATTGGCCTTGACTACCGGGTGGAAATATTTAGGTGGTACCTTCCCAGCTGGTTTATCGCTGGTGTGCCCTAAACAAGGCGTTGTTCAAGAAATCATGATTATCTGTATGTGATGTTACAGGGTGGAAACATTTGGTAACACTATTTGTCTGGGTATTAGAGTGTACATGGCCACTAAAACTGAATAATTGACATATGCTCAATTGTTTTATCTGCTCTGTTCTGAACTGTTTGTTCTGAATATATATATTGTCATCTACTTTATATATAATTCTTGAAATTCCTATCTTTATTTATATACTTCATGTTCTAAATTGAATAGGTATCAATTTTCTGAAAAACCCTGGAATGTCTGGAGATTGAATCTCATTCGGCTTTTAGCTGACGTTGTATAAATAACCATTTTTCAGGAAATAATTAAGTTCATGGCTGGAACGAAAAAGGACTATGTTGAAGATTTAGATCTTAAAGCTCTTTTTGTTACCTTAAGTAGAAGTCTGTTTAATTATATAGATCATGTTTAGCTCTTTGTGTCAAGTTGTAACTCGTTGATATTTTAATACAAATGAAGTTCCCTTTAGAAAGCTCTGATGATGTAATTCCTTCACTTGAAGTATTTTACGATCCATAACCATGTGATTATACTTCCGCTACATATATTTTAAAACAAAAAAATTTTAAGGCCAGAATATTTGGATGCCTTGGTGGCATGTCGAGACACTCGTTCCCTACTATTTTCGGGTCGTGGTCGTGATAGAGGTGGTATCAGAGCATAGGTTATGAACCCGTAGACTACTGAGCATAGGTTTTCAAATGTTATAGATTTTATATTTCCATCCTTAGGAGATAGTATTAAAAATCTAATTTATGTGATAACCCTCCCTATGTGTTATATTATTTATAATTGGTCTTTTAGTTTTCAATATTGATATAGTATAGTAGATCTTACGTTTGGCCATTACTGTAGAAAATGACCAAGAGAAGATCATCAATGGGAACTAGTGATTCGAGTATAGAAGGATTGGAAGGTGCATACAAGGCAATCGAAAGTCTGGCAAAGATTGTGGAGCAGCAGGTGAACAATGGAGTACCAAAGAATATTGAACCAAGTAGATGTACTATTGAACATTTCAAGAATTTGAATCCTCTATCTTTTAAAGGTACTCCTAACCCCACCATGGAAGAAAGTTGGGTGATGCAGATGGAAAAGATACTCGATGTTCTTAAGTGTACCGACGAACAAAGGGTGTCATTTGCAACATTTATGTTAGAAGAAAGGCCGAACATTGGTGGAGAATGACTAAGAGAATACACGGGGAAAGGAATACTTACGTAGGTTGGAATGATTTCTTACTAATATTTTATGAGAAATATTTTTTGAAAACGATGAAAGACGAAATGGCAGCTAACTTCATGAGTCTGGTGCAAGGGAATATGACGGTTAGTCAATATGAGGCAAAGTTTACTGAGTTATCCCGTTTTGCACGTCATGTTGTAGCAACTGATGTTTTAAGAGCGAAGAAGTTTGAGCCTGGGTTAAGGTTGAATATTCGTAGTCGAATTTCCATCCTGAAATTAACATCATATATTGATGTCGTGACTAGGGCTACAATAGATGAGAGGGATGGTGAGGATTACAATCGAATTAGAGATGGAAAGAGGAAGTTTCGGGAACAAAAAGGAAAGAACCCGAATAATAGAAATTTCTTTAGCAACACATCCAATGTTGGGGGATCTAGTGATAACAAACCGTATAATAACCAGACAGGTCAGCAATGTGGAAAGATGCATGGAGGACGACCTTGTTATAAGGATTCAGGAGCTTGTTTTAGATGTGAACAGAAAGAACATCAGATAAAAGACTGCCCAAACCCAGCAAGAGTTCCGATAAAGCCTTCAAGTGCAAAGAAGGATCAAGACAGACATGGTAGAGTTTTTGGACTTTCTGATACCCAAGCTTATAATGCGGTAATGCCAGATACACTTTCTATATGTGCACAGCCTTTTAAAGCATTGATAGATCCTGGTTCTACCCATTCGTTCATATCTATACATGTATTAAATCTCTTTCATAAATTTCCTAAACCCTTGAATCATAACATACATGTTTCTACTCCTTCGGGTGAGTTATTGATGGGTAAATTAGTATACAAGGCTTGCCCCATAGATATTGATAGTCATAAACTATTTGTTGATTTGATAGTTTTAGACATTAAAGATTTTGAAATCATTTTGGGGATGGATTGGTTAGCATCACATCATGCTAAGGTAGACTGTTTTGAGAAGAGTGTTACTTTCCAAATTCCTCACCAACCAAAATTTAGTTTTGAAGGAACTGGCATCATATCTCCGATGTGTATTATTTCTGCAATGCAAGCCTATAGTTTTCTTAAGAAGGGATGTCAAGGATTTCTTGCAACTGTTACTAGTTTGGAGATGATAGATCCTAGATTAGAAGATATTCCTATTGCTAAGAAATTTATGGATGTTTTTCCTGATAATTTACCTGGTCTACCTCCTAATAGAGAAATAGAATTTACCATTGACCTTATTCCTGGAACTATACCAATCTCAAAACCACCATATCGTTTGGCAGCTTTTGAATTAAGAGAGTTAAAAGTTCAATTAGAAGACCTTTTAGACAAGGGTTTTATCAGATCAAGTATATCGCCTTGGGGTGCTCCAGTGTTGTTTGTGAATAAGAAGGATGGGACAATGAGACTATGTATAGATTATCGTGAACTGAATAAGGTAACCATTAAGAATAAATACCCCTTACCTCGTATAGATGACTTGCTTGATCAATTAGGAGGTGCATAAGTATTCTCTAAGATTGACCTTAGGTCGGGCTATCATCAATTGAAGATTAAGGATGATGATATTTCAAAATCCGCTTTTCTTACTAGATATGGTCACTATGAATTTCTTGTAATGCCATTTGGACTAACTAATGCACCAGCAGCTTTTATGGATATGATGAATAGGGTGTTTAGGAAATATTTGGATAAGTGTGTGGTTGTTTTCATTGATGACATCCTTATTTATTCCAAAAGTATTGAAGAATACGAAAAGCATTTAGAGACGGTATTACAGATCCTTAGGAAAAAGAAATTATATGCAAAATTAAAGAAGTGTGAGTTTTGAATGCCTAGTGTTTCTTTTCTAGGACAGGTCATATCCAAAGATGGAGTGTCAGTTGACCCTCAAAAGATTGAGGCTATACTAGATTGGCCCAGACCAACTAATGTAAGTGAGATTCGTAGTTTCCTTGGATTAGCAGGTTATTACCGAAGATTTGTTGAAGGATTTTCTAGCATTGCCAAACCTCTATCTAGGTTAACACAAAAGAAGGTAAAATATGAATGGTCTGAGGAAGCCGAGAAAAGTTTTTAAGAACTTAAGAATCGATTAGTAACTGCCCCAATTTTGACTATTCCTTCCGGGACAGGGGGATTTGTGATTTATAGTGATGCTTCTAAAAATGGTTTGGGATGTGTGCTAATGCAAAATGGAAAAGTAGTAGCTTACGCCTCGAGACAGTTGAAAACCCATGAGCAGAATTATCCAACCCATGACCTAGAATTAGTAGCTGTAATTTTTTCTCTTAAGATTTGGAGGCACTATTTAAATGGTGAGACTTGTGAGATTTATACCGATCATAAGAGTTTGAAGTATATATTTACTCAGAAAGAGTTGAATATGAGACAAAGGAGGTGGTTAGAATTGATGAAAGATTATGATGTAAATATTCACTATCACCCGGGGAAAGATAATGTAGTAGCCGATGCTTTAAGTAGGAAGTCTATACCAAATTTAGCATGTCTTATTACAATCCAGGAAGCACTGTTAAGGGATTTGAGAAGTATGGAAATAGATGTACGTATCTATAGCAAAGGAGGAATAATTGCAAACTTACAAGTACAACCCATGTTGATGGAGAGGATCAAAATTTCACAAGTAAATGACCCACAACTGAAGATGATTAGAGAAGAAGTCATCGAGGGTAAGAGAACTGAATTTGCGATGCGAGATGATATATTGAGGTTTGGAAATAGAGTGTGTGTTCCATGTGATGCCCAACTAAAAAGGAAAATTTTGGAGAAAAGTCATTACTCAAGATTCACATTTCATCCCGCATGTACAAAAATGTTAGGGATCTTCGAGAAGTATTTTGATGGAATAACATGAAGAGTAAGATAGTAGAATTTATATCCCAGTGTTTGGTTTGTCAACAAGTAAAGGTAGAACATCAAAAACCATCAGGATTACTGCAACCCCTACCTATCCCTGAGTGGAAATGGGAACATATCACTATGGATTTTGTGACAGGTTTACCAAGGAGTTCAAGTGGTAATGATTCTATTTGGGTAATTATTGATAGGCTAACTAAATCTGCTCATTTTCTTGCCATTAAGATTAACCATTCTTTAGAAAAGTTAGCTAAGTTGTATGTGAAGGAAATTATTAGGCTTCATGGAACCCCAATTTCAATTTTTTATGACTGTGACCCTAGATTTGTGTCTCTCTTCTGGAAAAGCCTACAAGAAGCCATGGGAACAAAATTGAAATTTAGCACTGCTTTTCATCCTCAAACGGATGGACAATCAGAGAGAACTATTCAAACCTTAGAGGATATGCTTAGGTCATGTGCACTTTATTTAAAAGGGAATTGGGATGATCATTTACCATTAGTGGAATTCGCATATAATAATATCTATCAAGCAAGTATTCAAATGGCTCCGTATGAGGCACTCTATGGTAGAAGGTGTCGTTCCCCTACATGTTGGGTAGAAGTTGGGGAAAGAAAATTGTTGGGACCATAATTGATTCAGATCACAACAGAAAAGGTGAAATTAATACAAGACCGACTTCGAACCGCTCAAAGTCATCAAAAGAGTTATGTTGACAATCGACACCGACAGTTAGAATTCAAAAGGGGAGATTATGTGTTCTTGCGAGTATCGCCTACAAAGGGAGTGATACGATTAGGGAAGAAAGGGAAGTTGAGCCCAAGATACATAGGACCTTTTGAAATCCTTGAAAGGATAGGAGTTGTTGCGTATAAAATAGCCTTACCACCGGAACTCTCTAGTGTACATAATGTGTTTCACGTATCAATGATAAAGAAATATGTCCTAGATCCAAAACATATCTTAAGTCATGATCCTCTTCAAGTTAGAGAAGATTTGTCATACATTGAGCATCCAGTGGAAATTTTGGACCATAAAGATCGAATATTACGAACCAAGGTTATTCCACTAGTTAAAGTATTATGGAAGAATCATTATGTTGAAGAAGCACTGTGGGAGCAGGAAGATGAGATAAAGGAGCGATATCCATACCTTTTTGAAAATTAATGTAAGTAAAGTTTGGGGACCAAACTTTTTATAAGGAGCGTAGGATGTAATGACCCCACTTTTATATAGCTTGTTTTTACACTCTTGTGTTACTTATTATCTTATAAATGTTGTATCATTAGATATGTGGTATTATTGGATATCAATATAACAAACCCCATTTTTAATTACGAAGAATCAACTGTAAATTGGATCAAATCGAAGTCTTATGACATATCTTAAGGAAAATAACAAGTTTTGGGGTAGAAAATATAATTTTATGAAACTTTAAGGACTAAAATAAAAATATAAGAAGGTCCATTTTGTAAATAAAATATTTTCAAGGACCTCTAAGAAATATTCAAAATATATAGTGTGAAATTACCAAAATACCCTTCATGTGTGAAATGACCCTTATCATCTTTCCACCACGTGCTGATCACTTCCACCTTCTACATGTCATCTATAGAGAGAGAACTAAAACACTTGTCATCATTTGGTGATATTAACACTGCAAGACCACTCCGGATCACGACACCTCGGTGTTGAATCACCAATCCAAAAAGTCTAGTCATTAGACACGTGTCAACATCGTAATACTTTTGGAAATCTATAAATAGGGCCTTAGGGTTCATTTGAAACTCACACCGATTCCTTGAGAATTATAGTAAGAAAGAGTGATAGAAATCTTGAGAAATATCTTAAGAAGGAGTTCTATAATTTCAAAGAAAGAATTCATTTCGTAGGTATGATTTTATTTAAATGTTATAATGTATTTTTATAGTTTTAATTTTGTGTTTTAGATCTTTACTTAGTAGTTATGCTAGTAAAATACACTAAGGACTTCACTAATCAAAACTTAAAGTTTAGAAGAAATCCAAGTTGATTTTATTTTCATGTAAACTTGTTTGAAATTGTATATACGCTTTTAAAAATGATTTTTTAAAAGTAATTGCTCATTATTATGGAATCTCATTTAAGTAATTCCAAAGTCAGGCCCGGTAAAATTTTGTCTAGACGCGATGGTATTTAAGTGGTGCCCCTGTGACCCTCCATCTCTACTAGGAATGAATCCGGCAATGTTCTGTCTAGAGGATATGGTATTTAAGAGGTGCCCCTGTGACCCTCCATCTCTAGTGGAAACCGACTGATTAGGAAGAACTATGAATTGAATCATTTAATTACGATCAATAAGTTTTAAAAGTTAAGAAAATGGTTTTTGGGTAATCCTTTGAAAAAAGTTACTATTAAAATACAATATGTAAACTAGACCTTGTTTAGAACATATACTTAAATCTTTATCGTATTTGTTAGATTAACGTGCGATCAAAGACTCATTATCTATAATTTCGACCTCTATTTTAGGTGAGTACTCTATGCAATTTCTTGGGCATTTTGATTATATTATATTATGCAAACTATGTATATTTTGTGAAATGCTTTTATTCTCAAAATGCATTTGCTACCGATGATTCCGTCGTTTGTTATATGTTTATATCTCTCCATATAAACATCTGATTTTAATTCTGAAATTATTGATTCAGCCTATGGAAACTCTCTTACTATATTGGCCTTGACTACCGGGTGGAAATATTTGGGTGGTACCTTCCCAGCTGGTTTATCACTGGTGTGCCCTAAACAAGGCGTTGTTACAGAAATCATGATTATCTGTCTGTGATGTTACTGGGTGGAAACATTTGGTAACACTATCTGTCTGGGTATTAGAGTGTACATGGCCACTAAAACTGAATAATTGACATATGCTCAATTGTTTTATCTGCCCTGTTCTGAACTGTTTGTTCTGAATATATATATTGTCATCTACTTTATATATATTACTTGAAATTCCTATCTTTATGTATATACTTTCTGTTCTAAATTTAATAGGTATTAATTTTCTGAAAAACCCTGGAATGTCTGGAGATTGAATCTCATTCGTATTTTAGCTGACGTTGTATAAATAACCATTTTTCAGGAAATAATTAAGTTCGTGGATGGAACGAAAAAGGACTATGTTGAAGATTTAGCTTTTAAAGCTCTTTTTGTTACCTTAAGTAGAAGTTTGTTTAATTAGATAGAGCATGTTTAGCTCTTTGTGTCAAGTTGTAACTCGTTGATATTTTAATACAAATGAAGTTCCCTTTAGAAAGCTCTGATGATGTAATTCCTTCACTTGAAGTATTTTACGATCCATAACCATGTGATTATACTTCCGCTACATATATTTTAAAACAAAAAAATTTTAAGGCCAGAATATTTGGATGCCTTGGTGGCATGTCAAGACACTCGTTCCCTACTATTTTCGGGTCGGGGTCGTGACACCTTCCTTACCCAAAGATAGCGTAAGGAAAGTGACTTTTATGTGCTACTTTTTTAATAAGGAAGGACACTTGAAGGATTTTTTCTTTAAACTTATAAAGCAACAACAAAATTGCCCCGTCGACCTTATTGTTTCACAACCCTATAGGTGCATTCATTATCATAAGTTAAGACATCTTAAGGATTTTTGTGTTTTTCTCCAACCTGCATTACATTTAGGTGATTTTGATAACGGTATAAAGGTCGAGAAGTAGGTAAAGAAGAAGGTGTAAGCCTATCCAAAAGTTTCTTCCAAAGGAAAAGGAAAAGGAAAAGGAAAAATTATTGTTCCTCCCATGCTTCCCATTTCGGTTCCTATACCTAATTCCTTGAGACTTGATCGGGATAGGGTTTCAAAACAAACTATTTATAATGGAGAACTAGACGTTCCAAGGCCTGGTCCTTGTTATAAAATAAATAAGATTATGTGTGTTTAGGTGTCTTAGAGTGTTTGGTTTACTGTTTTTTGGATAGGCATCTTGATTTCTCTCTATCACTCTTTTTTTACCTTTAGATATAATCTTTGATTTTGTTCATACCTTTGGATTTTGGCCTTGTACAGTGTTGGTCTTTTATGTTTTCTAGGTATTTGTTTATCCCATGAGCTTAAATGCAAACCTACATGCTTAGTTATTGTACTAAAATTTTTATTTATGGCTTTTAATACTCTATACTTAAATTTTTATAACTTGAAATTCCTTAGTAAATTGAGCTTTCTATTTTAGTGTATTTATCATAACTCATGCATTTGACACCGCACAATAAACTTGATCATTTCAATACTAAATATAATGAAGGGATTTGTTTTATACATCTATTGAAAATTAAAAAATTTATGTGATGTTTTGATGCAAGGGTTTCATGTGACACCCCGCCTAATAAAATACCGGGTGATCAGTCCTATACCAAATTAAAATAGGAATCCCAGTTGGATCATCCTTAGCATCACTGTCGAAAACTTTTTAAAAACTTACTAACCACCTAGTATTCCAAAAACTGGTGCCAATTTTAACTTTTTAATTAAACAAAACAATACATGCGGAAAAATATAAACCATTCCCACAACTGAATGAAAAAGAACTGAATCATAATTACACAACATGCCGAATAAATCACCGGCCACCAAAGAAATAATCCAAATACAAATATTCAACATCTGAAAACCGTACCGAGAAGTCTGGGCGACAAGCCCTAAATAAAACTGAAACTGATACAAGATTCCTACTCTAGGAATGAATGAATGATGCGTCTAATCCAAACTCCTGCTAGCATCCACATATGCCGCAGCTCCATGTCCCTGGAATAGAATATCAATCCTGGCGTCCCTGTGGCTGGACACCTAAAAGGTTTTGAAAATAGTTTTATAGCAAGGGTTAGAACCCAAAACATTTTGAAAATATTTAGCAAGTGAATTAACTGCAGTAATTTAAAATGCATGAATGCGCTTCATATTTAAGTTAGTGTCGCACTCCCTTGTGGACATTCTCACCCCTCCACTATTGTGCACACCTACCGGTTACCTTAACCCCACCTAGTTGTACTACCCCGTCCAACTAGTCCTGGTATAACCTTCCCTTGCCATACTACTCTAACCCGAGTATAATGATTATTGAATTATAAGTTATTTCACAATTAACTTAATTAATTCCTCTTAAATAACAGCATATAACCGTGTCACAAGTTATATAAAGTAATTTCATCACATTCTGTATTATTCCCACAAATGATTAACTTAATTAATTTCTCATTAATTAACAGTATATAACTGTAGCCCGAGTTATATAAAATAAATACATCACACACACTGTATTATTACCTACATATAATATTCACTACCATATTATATGTATCTTACTAAAACATCCATACATATATCATACGCGTATCCATCCTTCCGAGTATACCCTCACCGGATGATTCCCTCTAGAATGCTATCTCACTAGGTGTGCTCACAAAACCTAGTTTCCCAAGTTGGATTCGCTCACCAACCTGGTTCAAAACAAAACGAAGTGGAGGTGGTCATATTCCTTCCCTGAAAGTGAGATAAGCCCCTCACCCATATAACGGACGCTATGACCTGGGGATATACTCACCCTACTCCTCAAGCTAGGGGATTCACCCACATCGCGCAACCTCCCTTGATAGCACTAGAGAATATAATTTAATAAATATCTAATCACTGATATTTAGTAGCACACACAATATATACCCATATATATATACTATCACTACACCGTATATATATATATATATATATATATATATATATATATATATATAAAATAAACCCCGGATTTACCGTGTACTCACAACCCGTAACACTAGCCTAAAATCCCGAGTCTCTTGCCTGACTCGACCAAATAAGTTTTCTCACTTATAATATTATTATTATCCCGATTCTATGGTCTGACTCTAATTTAATTAATTCCCATATTAATTAATGTAATACTTTCCCCGAGTCTATGGTCCGACTCTGTGTTAATTAATTTACACACTTAATTAATTAATATCAATCCAAGTCTATGGTCCGACTTTCATTTAATTAATTTCACCCAATTAATTTCTATAATGATAGCCCGAGTCTATACCTCGACCCTTATTTAATTTAATATCACCTAAATTAACTTATTACCACCCTGAGTCTACCATCCGTCTCTAATTAAATTAATTACCCACCTATTAATTTAATACCTTCCCGAGTCTACAATCCGACTCTAATTATATAATTATCACAATTATCAATTTAATACCAATTCGAGTCTGCGGTCCGACTCTATTTAAATTAATTTACACACTAATTAATTTATTTCCTTCCCGAGCCTACAGCCCAACTCTAGCTAATTAATTGCACATTAATTAATTTACCACTTTCCCGAGTCTATATTCCGACTCTACCTTAATTAATTTATCTCCAACCTTAATTCACTACCTTGGCGTCGCTTAGCCAATATACCCGGACTCACTCACTTGATCCGTATCTCCCTAATTTGGAATAACATCCCTCAATTTCCTCCATAGAGTTTCCCCACATAAATTACTCCTAGTCCCAATTACTATTCCCCGTAATTACTAGGAATATGTATTTCATAATTATATAACACTAATTAATGTATGAAAATTAATATATAATTAATTTCCCCCTTATCTCACACACAGGCCGAACTGCCCAGAATTAACCATCGTCGATCGATCGATGCCCCCCGATCGATCGATCGATCCCTTCGTTCCAGCTCTCCTTCCTTGCTGAATTTCACCATTAACGAAAATTAAGGTTTTTAATCCAAAGTCTAAATCTAAAATCACATTATCCCACCACATAAACATAGTTATTCCACATCCTACACATCAAGGGACCTTAGGATAATCAATTTATCTACTTATCTCATGATTTTCGAAATGGGTCTTTCTTCACAAAAATTCAATTATCTGTTTTACAATCCAATTTTCAGATTTAATTTCTACTCTTTTATGTTCTGGATTTCTCATTCAAATCATATGTACATATTCAGATATCAATCACCTATCTAGATCTTACTTTGAATCTCATTCAAGTGTCCCATAAACAAAAACCCCATTTTGTACCCATTTACACCCAAAACGAATTTTAGTATACACATCACTAAAATATGAATTGGATATCACAATTTAGAAGTAAAAACAGTTAACCACTTGCCTGGAATTGTTTGTAGGGTCTGATCCGTAATCGACATCCCTTAATTTGGCTCCAATAACCTCCAATTTGCCCTTTTGATTGTTTCCCCCAATCTCCTTCTCAAACCCTAGGTTAGAATAATGTTGGATGCTCCTTTTCCTTTTCTTAGGTTTAGGTTTAAAAACACAAATCCCGTTTTTTGCCTAATGGGCTAAATTAAAATAGCCCAAATCACCCCATGTGGGCCCGGCTATGCCCAAAATGTCCCGTGACCTAATTACTACCCCCGGGTACTCTTTTCTGACTATCTCGACCCATCCGGACTCAACCGCGCACTCAGAATTGGCATCCGAATTAATTTATAAAAATCCTTATCTCACACCCAAATTTAGTCTATACCGACTCCCGGCTGGAACAAGTGC